>JALDNG010000192.1:0-432500 GCA_024349245.1 Neodontobutis hainanensis
GGCTCATTAAACGGGTGTTAAGTTAAAATCTGAGGCTTTTGTTTTCTTGATCACTCCAAATTGTGTCGCATCTTAACTTAACATCCCTGACTTTTCCAGTGAGGGAAGCTAAACTAAAATGTAACGCTCATGTGATATATTCAGGAGACTACTGCATATTTACGCTGGTTTTGAATGGCATCATTTGCAGAAATTGGCTACAGGAAATGACTACAAATCAATGGTAGTCGGATTATGTGAATGCCATACCTCCTGTGCTTTGAATACTTTCTTGTCGAAAAAGAGCACCTCGTTCCACACCACCTCCACGCCTTCCTCGGTGTCCATAGCCAAAGAAGCACTTTCCACTCCTGGGACATTACCTTGGCTCACCTGCAGGGGGCACACACAAACAGATATTAGAATATGGATTCCAAACACCCATTTGGAACAGTATCTTTGAAATTTTAGATAATAAATACAGGACAATTGAGTGCATAGTTTTGGAAAGCGTTACTGCCTTTCAAAAATAGACCAACACTTCAGAGTGGAGCGATGTCCTCATAGAGTCACTATTGTCAGTGCAGAAAAGCTTACCAGGCCGTTTCTCTGCAACATGTTTAACAAAAAGCATGACTGAAATGATTAGACGTCACTGCTCCTTTTACAAAAGCATCTGTTAAAAGCCATATAACCCATTCATAGAGACTGGGGACAGCTCCTTAGATGAAGAGCGTAATATGTTGTGTATGAAAAGGGGTTGAAAGGGGCCATATAAAGCGTAGATTTGAAGTGAGAACATGTATTTCAATGTTGTGAAAAATAGCAGGATTCATCCATTACATTAAGAACATGCAATGGAGAGGGCAAGCGATGAATGAATAAGTGAGATAATACATGGCTCTGAGACAGAGGATGTGGCACTGGAGACTCAAGAACTGCAGAGAAGATAAAAGAAATAAATAAAAATGGAGTGAAAATAGAAAAGTCAGTGTAAAATCTAGCAGATGCACACAGCCCCCGAGGCTTCTTCTCTGCAAAAGGCGATATTTTTACAGAGGTGCTCATTACAGGATATTGCTGCCTCGGCTCAGAAGACTATCACAACCTTCTGCTGCTTTGTTTTATGGTGAAGGTGGTGCACGGAGTAGGTATAAATTTGAAAATGAGACCACAGACGCAGATACTGTTTACCGGTTAATACTCGGTTCAAAGCCCAGTGAAGGTACTGCTGACCTTGACCTCTGCATGCACTCAATTATTACAGAGTAATACATTTTCCCAATACAGACAATACAGACAAGAGTGAGTCATTTCACTATAATCTTACCAATTTGTACAAATTACAAAATTACAAAAGCCTGTGTTTATCCATCAAGTAGTATTGATTAATCATCTTTCCTCTTCATCATAACAGCCATTGTAAGACTCCACAATAAATCATCACTGCATTTGGCTGGTAATGGAAAAGGATTAGACCACACAGCACAGCCCTTTAGAGGATAGAACAATACATTTATAATAATATGCCACATACATATTTACAACATACACTCGCCAGCCACTTTATTAGGTTCACCTTGCTAATACCAGGTTGGACCGCCTTTTTCCTTCAGAACTGCCTTAATACTTTGTGGCATAGATTCAACACGGTGTTGGAAACATTCCTCAGAGCAAACATCCCAAATGTTCCTAATTGGACTGAGATCTGGTGACTGTGGAGGCCGTTTGAGTAAAGTGAACTCATTGTCATGTTCAAGAAACCAGTCTGACTCTGAGCTGATCTGACCTTTGTGACATGGTGCATTAGCTTTCTGGAAGTAGCCATCAGAAAATGGGTACACTGTAGTCGTAAAAGGATGGACATGCAACAATACTCAGGTGCCTAAGGGATTTAAACAATGCTTATTTGGTACTAAGGGGCCCAAAGTGTGCCAAGAAAATATACCCCACACCAGCCTAACTATTGAGACCAGGCAGGATGGATTCATGCTTTCATGTTCTTTACACCAAATTCTGACGCTACCATCTGAATGTCGCAGCAGAAATCGAGACTCATCAGACCAAGCATCGTTTTTTCAATCTTCTAATGTCCAGTTTTGGTGAGTCTGTGTGAATTTTAGCCTGTTTCCTGTTCGTAGCTGACAGGAGCGGCTCCCGGTGTGGTCATCTGCTGCTGTGGCCCATCTGCTTCAGGTGTTGTGCGTTCATAGATGTATGCTGCAGACCTTGATTGTAACAACTGGTTAACTGAGTTACTGTTGCCTTTCTATAATTACATTCAAAGACACTTAAATACCCTTTCCTCTCCATTTTGATGCTTGCTTTGAACTTCAGCAAGTCTACTTCATCACATCTAGATGCGTAAATGCACTGAGTTGCTGCCATGTGAATAGCACTTTGTGTTACCAAGCAATTTACCAGGCGTACCTAATAAAGTGGCCGGGTGAGTGTATATACAAGCACATGTTATCTCATCTAGTGTAATATGATATATGGATACATTCTGGGAATGACCTTTTGAGCTACGTTTGTTTTCTTGTGGTAACTCTTTGGTTCTCATTTGTCATTTTATATTATTATTATTATTTTATTTTCAATGTCAGTTCATATCAATGAATGTTTGCTTACTCTTCACCATTTTTCATTTGAACCCTTTCTGCATAAAGAAAAGTGTGACACAAGAAAAAACGTTGTTGACGCTCATGTTCTGTTGATGGTATTAACATAATCGACTCTTCCGAGTGAATAATTTCGTAATAAGAGGTTTAAATTAGACTGTGCCTACTGCCACACCACTCTCGTCATGTCTGTGCGTGGTTTATAAATGACAGTTTATGTTTGGTGCAGGGATAAAAGCCCTTGATGACAGGTTAGCAGCCTGTTATTTCCGCCTCGCACTACACCTGAACGACTGCTTGTTACTGATAAAACCTAAGGCCTAATACACTCTACAGAGCCCTGCTTGTACACAGTGCAGTGAAGTGACATCATCTTCCGAGGCTCAGCTACGAATGGAGTTAAAACGTCTTTCTGTGCTCCACTCAACATGAGGGAGCTCTGTTCCAAGGCAAACGGAACAAGCCAAAGAAAAACAGCACTCGCGCAATAAGCTGCTGTCAATCTTCTGAGTCATACTCTGACAGCGCAGATACATATGTTCATTAACCATTTCATTTGCAAGAAAGAGAGGTTTTTGCAAATGCATTTGGGCCACTGTGGTTATTCATTCCTCAATCGATGCTGGCATTTGTTGAGTTAGACAGAGGTAAAGACATGAAATATAATCTCTCCGCTCGTGCTCTGTGAAAGATGATAATGTAAATATTGCTAACACACAGATGATATCCAATACCCCTACTGGCTGACAGGGAGGGAATTCCTTCAGCTCTCCTTCCCCACTGGCATCAGGGTTGGACTCTTGTTTATGTTGCATTGATGTTGAGAAACACTCGTCCCCCCGTCCCTTATTTCCCGTGGGCTTTTCTTGTGAGCCCTTCTGCTTGGTCATGGTAGCGTGAGAGTTGTAAACAGCACTCAAGATGCCGGGCTGTAATTGGCTGTTAGAAGGGAGGTGGAGAGGGATTTGAGGAAACCTGTGTTTTTGTCAGGACAACACAAACTTCTATTCTGTTAATGTGTCTAAGTGTTGATGTGAACCGGGTTGAACTGGATCCTCAGGGCAAGCCTCACTATGCAAATGATACCAGAGTGAGTTTTTACTTCAGTTACCGCTGTTACTACTTAGAATCTGAGGGATATGAATGGCATTAATAGAACTTGCACAACCTTTGCAACAGAGAAAGCGTTGGTTCGGTTATAGGACATTCCGCTTTAGCATACGTCTGAATAAATATAAAATAATAAAGTATGGCATTATATAAAAACTGATCCCTGACAATAATCATGTCAATAATTACAATTATTATTTAACTGTGCAAGAATAAAGATCCCATTGTCAGCTTATCAAAACCATTTTTCTCTTTTATTAAAAACATCTTTTCAAATGTAAATGCCTTATTTAGAAGAAGGGTGTGTCTTTGTTGCAGTAATCGGTCTGACTGAATCTAGGTCAGGGAAATTGTCTCTGCAACATCATTAAGACTCACTTGTCCAATGCTTAAGCAAGACCAGGAAGTTTGAATTTAAAAAGCTACCTGATGAGTCTGATGATGGAACGCAGGCAGGTTAGAGAGGCAGGAAAAAAACTGAACTGAACTGAGAGTCTGGCAGCTTGTTCTGTGTGAATCTCACTGCTACTTAAGTGAAAGAGTGTCTTTGTGTTCGCCCGGCATGTGGGTCTGTGTAGAGCAGCAACAAAGAGCTTTGTCTCAGGCACGTCAGCATCAGGCCCGTTCCGATTCTCTTCCTACACCTCATACTTTCGCAATGAGCCTATACTCATTGTAGCGCATAAATATTTAATGACATTTGTGCTTTAGCTACACCCAGCTCATCTACATAAAGCCGGAGCGCTACATGTCACACTGCTCTACTGCAGATGAACAGCGTCTTTCTGTTCTCTCACATTCACAGGCTTAAAGGAAAAACAGCATCACAATCTGTGGATGCATCACACTTTGGAAACATGCTAAGACAAAAACTAGGCACTGGAACAATAGAAAACAATGCCACACAATAAAAATTAGTATTTTACTTAAAACTTCCTGCTAAGTAGTGTTAAATATTTAATGGTTTAGTTGATTTATTTATTTTTTTATTTTTTTATGAAATTAAAAAAAAAAAAAAAGTAGGAATTCGCATCTGGTAGGAATGCGAATAATATAGTCACGAGGCCCTTTCCTCACACATAATCCCAGCTGTCCATGCAATATACTTTGATTATACTAATGTATCACTGGTTACTACATCATGGTCATTTTAATAAGTGGCATAATCAAAAACTCTTAGATAAATGATAAATGACGACCTCGCTCTGGCAGATAGAACTGCTTCACAGTACATAGTCTGTTCCACAGTACCATCTGGGAGGGCTCCCGTTTAACCCTTGTGGAGTTTACAGTTATTGAAAGTTTTAAAATATTTTTAGTTATTGAAAATATTATTGAAAAAAAATATATATAAAAAAATATATATAATATATAATTCCTGAAAATTCTCTTTTGAGTCTCAGACAGTAAAATGAAGAGGCACTACACAGAAACAGGGGGTCTTAATCTGATTTTTACTCCGGCTGAGGGGATAGGGAGCAAGAGGAAGCTTAGGAGGATTAAATGTAGGAAGAGGTTGTCCAGTCTTTTGAACAAACAGACACATCAAAGGTGTAAACTAATTTGTTTACGCATGTGCGGCTTTGAAAGGCAGTGTTGGTTAAATTGATGGCTTTTGTGACCATTATGTCACATATTGTGACCATTATGCTCCATTTTTGTGGGTCGGGTCCATTTGTGTCCGAAGACCACAGGTGCTAAAAAAAAAAAACACATTTAAATGTATAAAAAAATTGTTGAAATTTATTTTATCTATAAAAAAGTCATTCTATGAAAGATGACCTTTGATAATGGTATTAAAAAATATTTTTAAAAAGTCTGGTCTAAAAAGAACCAAAGACCACAGACATGTTAAAGAGTTCTATCCAAACAGAGTAGCGTTGTGTTGTGTAAGATCCTGTTAGTGCTAGGAAAAGTTTGGCCACAATTTGGACGCAAATGCTTTGCTTGGAGCAGTTCAAGATGGATTTTTGAGTTTGTAAACTCACAAATCTCACGAGAATCCAGCTGCAGCTAGATTAGATAAATGAACCAACACAACATAATACAACACTGGTTTTAGCTTAGTAGAAATTTTTCAAGGGCAAAGCGTTTCACAGAAAAAGTGACAAGGCCAAGTTAATTACCGGCAGTAGAGTCATTTTTTTTAAAGATATTTTTTGTGTGTTTCTTGCTGTAGCTGACAGTAAGCAGCAGTCAGTCAGCCAGCCAAACAACTTGTGAACAAGCAGACTCTGACGTGTCAAAGCCTTGATCCACTGAAAGTCTGCTGACCATCACTCAGCGCTGCAGTCCGTCTTATCTGCCTTGCTCTCTCACACCATATTGTCACGACCGTTAGGAGACAGCAACTGTACATGGAGTGACGAGAGGTTTGAAATCATCTGATAAAATGCCCTTAACTCTACCACGGTGCTTCTCAGATTAATATCCTCCGCACACAACTCACATCATCTAAATTAACCAGCACACAGCCGTCCAAAGCAAAAAAGGTACGACCTGTTTCAAAAACAACCGGCAAGGTCACGTCAACTTGGAGCGGATATTATACACATCAGTCCTGTCACGTATCACTTTTTCATTTTCTCTAAGCGGTTGAAGCTCCCTGCAAAGAGGAATGTGGGGAGCAAGGCGGGTGAACGCAGCAGACGGGCTCAGAGCAAAATAAACAAGACACAAAATCATCAAACACAACCTTTTGGTCAAATGCTATGACTTGCTATAGCTCAATGTTCAAAAATGTCCTGCTGTTCACTGCTGTGCTCGTCCTATTGTTTCCAGGACAACGCTGTTGAGCAGACGGACAAAGGCACAGCTGCCATTGAAGATGTTTGAGTAGACGCCATGACCCGGAGGCTTGATAAGCACAGAACATCTCCGTTTGGTGACTCCACAGAATGGGGCTGCTTCTGGAAAATGTGCAAAAAAAGTTCCTCACAATTTAAAATAAGATTGTTAATTTGGTGAGTTGGATTTAGAATTAATAAAAAAAAGGTGCATATTTTACTGAAAAACATTCCTGCTATAAAACTGCTGTATAAAAAGTGTCTGTGATCCTGTAGTGCCTTGTGCAAGGTTGCTAAATTATTACAATATGGATGAATATTCCTCAATATAGCAACAGACTGAAGAAACAAACAAAAACTAAAGCCTCTTTCACATGCACATGGTTTTAATTAGGCGTTTGATATAGCTCTGGTCATGTTTAGTTTGTGGAGTTAAAGGGGAAACGGAGGACAAACAGATCCTGCTAAAGTACAAGCAGAGGTGGGTATCCTGTTGCATTTACTATATTATTCTTATGACATTGTGTAATACAACCAACACTATTACAGCAATACTACAAAACTTACATCCATAACATTTCTACATTTTTTATGATTTTGAGGTAATTCTTTCTGGAATGTGTGTTACCTTATTATCAACAGCTGGCATAGCAGTGCCAAGAACCAATCATTACAATCATAAACATTTGATTCTAATCTAGGGCAGGGTGCTATAGAGTTGTACTGTAGTCTAGTATAGCTGTGTCAAATGTATTTCAAAGTAATAAAACTTGAACAGATTTTGGCAACATCTTCATCTTGGAATGGAAGAGTGTACAACAGCCAGAGCGTCACTCGCGATCCCGAGTCCAGATCGTAACTTACCCAGGTAATTCTGCTGAGCTTTGCTGTAGCAGGGGCCAGAGAGCCAGTGATCCGAAAACACACACCCATCTATTTTAACCAATCGAATGTTCCCAAGCGGATCACTGCAGCACAAGGTCAGGGCACTTAGAAACCACTTTATCTGCAGGAACTACACTAATGTTTACCAATAACACTGCATTACACCATTAAGATGAAAAAGATATGAACTGAATATCATGTACGAGAAGAAGTTGGCGCACAAACTCTCCTAAAATGCCACACTCCACCACACACATCCAGTGTTATCCGAGTGCAAGCCCAACAAGAGACATGTGATACAAGACATTTCGGTGACATTGTGGTGTCAACACCTACATGTCATATCACAGCTCAGTACACACCTGCTTCTGTGTTTGCCCTCTCTCTAACAACTCCAGATAAGAAGTCTTTATTTTTGTTTCATTTCAGAAAATTATGCAATATTATCACTTATCTGATTTTTTAATAATTTATATTGTTTTAAATCTGCAAAACTAAACTGAGAAAAATAGTTTGTTTGGTTATGCTTCTAACACATGATCATGAGACCACACTAATACCTTTCAACCCCAGACTTTGCCCATTAAAAAAATATCAGCTAAGACCACAGGAATTCAAAAACACAAATACAAGCTTACATTACTGAGAAATGTTTCATCCACATTGCTTGACATATAATGTTTCATAATCCAGTTGTGTTAATCCAATTAAACTTCCCTTTTCCCTCCCCAAGAGGGAGCCTTGGAAAACAGAAGGCTAACAGTGTTGACCCGTTTGAAAGTGCCATGTGTAATAAAGCAAAACAAAAGTAAAGATTGCGAGAGAAAATCCACCTGATCCAAAAATACCATTGCAGTATTAGAAGAAGGAGCTAAAAAGTAACTGAATGAGTTCAGTTACTTTATCTTGTGAAGTCAAAAGTAGCAGCACTATCAGTCTTATCAGTCCACAGTTAATATTCTACAATGCAACCATATCACACGTGAGAGGAGCTTTTCTTTATAACCTCCAAACTATGAGCCTCACTCCCTGAGGTATACCCTGAGTCATGACTGAGAAAAGCAGCGCATTAGCTCTGAGGAAATTATTGATGCTGCAGTTGTTAACAACATAATACTACATTATGTTAGCTTCCCTTTTAAGATCCTTTTTAAAAAGGGAAGATGCTGTTCTAACACTTGGCCAAATGCTGACTCAGAGGCAATATTTAAGTAACAAATGATGCCTCTGGGTTTTCCTATGTGTTTCAATATTCTCCGAGACATGCAGATCACTTCAGGCATACTTTCTAAAAGTCTGTAATAAAAGAAGGAATGTAGAAATTAATTTCCCTAGCATTCAATATACACTACACTGCTTTGCTGTACTCCTAACTTCGTTTAAGACTGGGGGTAATTGCTTAGAAAAATGAGCCTCGGGTGGTTGCCTGGCAACTTCCTGGTGATAAAACTGAAGGAAGGCATTGTACCTGGCCTAGAAATAGACTGGTACATAATTACAATCCATCAGTTTTACACCAAGAACCTTTGCCTCTCCTGAATGTAAGGCATTTTTGATGGATTATGTATTCAATATTTTTTATTTTAAAATGTATGATCCCATTGAGACATTCACACCTAAGGGACTTCTATTTGACTGGGATCATTGCTGAATAATAGATATGAGCAACAGTAAAAATACATGTAACAATGTGTCTGCAGTGCTTTTGGATTCTAAAATCAGGACCATTATGATGAGTGGATCCTCATTGTTGCAGCTCCTGAAACCTCTTTCCACTTGTCCAAATCAAATATGTGTAAGTGACTAACAACTGTCCCCTACAGCTTCAACTGTCTGCAAAACAGGCAGGAGTTAAACATGGTACTGTCCATCAAGAAACTAGCAGTTTCCAAATCCACAAGATGTAGTAAAAATTGACTGCTATGGTCCGACATAAATTCATAAGCCTCCTCCTCTGTTGTAAGCTGTGCATCAGTAAATTACAACAGATGATGTCAACTGAAGCCTTAGGAAATGGACTGACTCACGGTTTCACTGTGGCCTCAATTTTGATTAAAACCCAGATTCCCATGAGAACTCTTTTGCTCACACCTAAAAAACCTAAAAACCTGGCAGTGAGAGTAGACTATTTCCAAAATAAGCATTTAGTCATTTGCTATTCATTTTCAGAGTTAGCCCACTTCAGTTACTAGAAGAAAATCTGCAGGACACTGAACCTGTTTGTGCATGTTTCCCTGGACCTAAAACTAGAGCTGTTCCCGTTGCTATAAAAACATCTGCGACTGACTGTGTTCTTGGCAGGACTTTAACATGGTCTGGCAGAGTCTGTTTGAGCTTCTCCGTAAAGTGGGATCATGTCAGTCCAATGGATTACCCAATGCATGCTTGTAAATCCACACTAACTGCTTGCTTCACCGCTACCGCGACCCCACGGAGGAGCCATACATTAACATGCCCCCCATTCTGCGTTTGGTTCTAGACGAGGTTACTGCAGTACAAGTGAAAGGAGTGACTCAGGGTAAAATTCAAAAGACTTGGCAAACTCTGCAAAGACACAGTAACAAGGCAGTGTTGGTTAAATTGATGGTGTGAATCGCTCAGTAGCATGCTTGTGCATGTTGGGGTTGACAGCGGCTTGTTGTGACGCTTTCATTCACTGCAGAAAACATTACTGTCATGCAAGAAAAAGGCATCTAAGAGGAGTGTGAGAACACAGCACACTCTTAAAGAGACAGCTAGCACTACAAGACATTTGCCTTGTATGAACCTTTCAATTCTAGATACTACGAGTTTGGTAAGTTTACTAAAACTGGCTGATATTGGTATATGTCCCTTCAGGACATCCCTTCACCCAGGACCAGAAACTCTGAACCTGGTCCTTCACAGGAGTTTTAATTACTGGTCAAATGCATTAAAAACAAACCCAATACAGTTACTGTTACCATTTTTTTAATGGTAAAAGTCAGTATGCTTATAAAAAATGACTGCTGAGTGAGCTGATATAATTTTTCCCAAGTCTTCTTTTTGTAAATGGGGACAGAAATTACAAGTTTATACTTCTTAATGCTCATTTTTATTCACGCTATATCTTTATTTTGCTCTTTGTTCATTTGTATCTTTTTTATTTCAGTCAAAAAGAATAATAAAAATTTTTTTTTTTTTTTACAAAATATATTGACTTAAAGGGTGAAGGCTGAAGTCACGACTAATTTCATCTCACCCTTTTACCATTGAGAACAAATAAATAAAAACATCAAAGCAAAACCAAAGATCTCCATGGTTTATTGAATAAACAAAATAAATAGTAAGAAAAACAAACAAAAAATGAATAACTCTGTCAGGGGCTGTGCTAGAGTCAAAATCTCTCTTAATAGTCTTTTTTTTATTAAAAGTATGGATTACATTGCTTTGATTAATGTGTTTCATAACTATACCACAGAATTTTGCACACTGCACCTTTAACCTCCTAAGTATTAAACATTATGACTAAAGGATGCATGACTCAACAAATCCGTTCAGTTAAGAGACATTTAATAAATTACAGAGGAAAGAATTTATATGTTGTTGTACAATGTTATATGCCATTTGTGGCTGCTATGGTAGAAATGTATGGATTATAAACAACACACTTTTACCTCCCGTCTGTTTAAGGGTTAAGCAGATGTTTCTCTCCTGGAGCAAGTGTGTGGCATTTACAGGCTTGCAACTATTCCAGGAGCTGAAACTGAGCTTGTTTAAACAGCCCCATGTGTAGAAACAATGCAGGTATACAGCTAAAGGGCGGTGCTGTTGTTTTAATCCAACTCTGGATTTTCAAAGGGAGGCCGTAAAGTGGGAGCGAACCCGAGTCGTCTTCAGCACGTGGCAAAACAATCCCTGTTGGCAGACAAGCACGCAGACAGCCCACTGCCTATTGTTACCTTTTCTGTTATGTAACATTAGAAACAAAGCTCAAAGGTGGTGTCTGTTGACGCATCGAGCGGGGGGTCAGTTTGTCTATACATCCGGGCTGCACTGGGAAGAAATGTGACTTCACCAGAGTTCTATACACTCTTTCAGAAATTCTGCAGAAAACCAATTCTATAATAAAAGCTGAGATTGCTCTGTTTAGGGGTTGTGATGGAAAACAGGCCTTGTTGTGTTAACTGTTGTGTTCGACAGCAGTTTAGTTTGATTGTCATGCTTGCGCTTGTTCCGTTTTGCACAATGATAGTGGTGAGAGACGTTGCAGTCAATTGCAGCAATATAATTTTAATAATGTCTATTCTGGATATGTGTGCACACTACAAATAGTCCCGTTGAAAGATGCAGCTTGTGAAATCCATAAAGCCTAAAGTGGTTCTAAATTGAATTTAGCAGAAGCTTCTCTGGTTGAGCTTCTCCTTCTGAAGTAGCTCCTGCATAAAAACACCTCAACAAAGTCCAAAGTAAAGTCCAAATTTCCATCCCGATTGCAAACGAGCAGTCAAATCCTACAAGGCCTGACAGCAGCTTTACAAAGGAATGGGTTTGTGAAAGGAGATAAAATGTTGTATAAGTAAACACATTTGAACTGCAACTTTCAATATAAAATGACTGTTAACCCCATTGGCTCTTGTTTTATGTATTCTACACACACACTCTCAAACCAGATAACCATATTTGCTTTCAAAGGTCAAGATATGAGCTTTCCAAAAGAGTGAGATCATAAAAGCTGTTAAAGCGTGCAAGTATATGGAAGTGTGCAGGATCCACTGTCTCCACATTTATTGATAGTTCAAACAAGGCAAAGTCTTGGCAGGTGGCTTTACGCTACATATTTTGATCCGGGCCACAGCTTGAGCGTTTGTGTATTGTTTCAAGCCTGAGTTCATTTTTACTCAAGTGCAGAAATGAACAGGGAAGTAGATACAAACATGACACTGGCCTTTCCCCTAAGAAGAGGCATGCTAATACTTCTATTGCAACATTTATTTTTGTATAGGCTTTTAGCTGACAGAGATGTATTCATTAAAATAACAGTTCAGTATTTTTGGAAATGTGGTTATATATAAATGTAACTACTTTTTATTCATGTTATTTTAGTAACAATATGGGTGTTTTCACATCTAGGTCGACGCTAGAGGATGACACGGGAGTGGATTTTCAAACCTTTCCCATCCCACTCCCACAAAAAACGTGTTCCGTCCCAAGCCAAAAAAACTGGGGGGAAATCCCATTCCAAACCCAAAAGAAGGACTCCCATTCCCTCCCACTTTCGTGTTATAAATTTATAGCTGTGATCAGTCAGTCACAGTTGAAGATTTTAGTACAAATCCCAGCACGTTCTGAAAGTGTGTCCTGCTCCAGGAACAGACACTAAAGTACAGGCTGGTGACTAATCTAAATTACTGTTTAACCTGCTGTGTTTCAGCTGCTGTTGAGTGGAAGCAGGGTCTTTTGCAAAGTCAGATAAAGTTGTGCAACTCTAACACTGTTCTTTTCTGCCTCTGCCAAAATAAAGTGGCTCCAGCTGCTTTTCAATGACATAGCTTTTATTTTGACAGGACCCCAGAAGTGTAGAGTTGCCGCAAACAGCAACTTAACATCGCTAAAGAGGAACTTGTGTGTACAGTTTCTCTGCACCGTTGGACGTAAACAAGAAGCTTGTACATGACTTAAATGCAGATGTGTTTATGGTCTGGGACAGAACGGTGCTGAAAGAGAGCGCGGGATTTACAGATTTACAATCTGCATCTGGAGACACCATCAGGCTGCAGCCTCCTCACTGTCAGCACTGCTAACATTTTGAATTTTTCAGTCAGTTTTGATCCAGGTTTAAGCCACAGAAAATTGTCCTGGTGAGGCCACTGTGTATAGTATAGTGTTATTACGATTCCTGCTCCCGCTTACATTTTTTCCCTGTCCCGCCCCAATTACAAGATTGATATTGATGTTATAATTTCCGTGACCCGCAGGATTCAGAAAATAATGTCAGCCTCTAGTCTACACAAAGAAATCACAAATAATTACGCAGTAATCGTTTCAGAAACCTTTTTGATTTCACACTTGCGTTTTATTTAATCTGTTTTTCATTGGCCGTGACTTCCTGCATTTGATCCAAAAGTCCGAACTTTTGACAAACTCTCTTACACAGTACAAACAAACCGGGCTTTGGTTCAGTTTGGTACGGACTGAGACCAAAGAGCAGCTGTTTGGTCTGAATCATGGTGCGCTGGAACTTTCACACCTGAGGAGTTGCTTCGAACCAAACGGAAAGTCCAAAAATCTGGACCAAACAGTGCAGGTGGAAAGTACCCTCAGCCACAACATTGGTCCACAATGCAGTCAGGTCAGGAGAAATTCACATTAGAACATTTCAGTGAGTTTGTAAAATTACATATCCAGCTGTTGTGCTAAGGGATCTTAGTAATTTGTAATTCCTTTAAGGACTGATGCCTTTAAAAGGACTGATGTTACAATGCATGCCTTGACATTATTACAATGCTGCAGTTATAGAACTATTCTAAAAGATCCCCACAGGCACTCGGAAATTCCACCTTTGAAAATTACATCTGACTTTTGTAATGGCAACCCACAATGCTGCCCTCAGGCTAGAGCGAAAAGAGAAACCAGGCTATATAATATGGTGAAAAATATTGTGCTGAAAACACATTCATTTCTGCACTTTTTTCACTCCCTGCCCAGCTAGGTTTAGTTTAGACAACTGCTTTAAACTAGCACCAAAAGCTGAAAGCAAAGCCTGACCTTTACCAAATCTTGGCACTGTTGAAATTGAAAATGTTCTGGGTGCTCTGGTATTTTCTTAGTTTGCTTGCTTTTTATTTGAAAAAGGCAAAAAAAAAAGGGAGGAGAAAATAAAAGCTGATTCCAGCAAAAGTTGGTGATGCTAATGAGACAAAAAATATAAAGAAGAGCATCTATGCTAATCTAAGAACGAGAGTAAAGACCGAGAGTAATAAAGGCCTGCATGTTCTTTCCTTGGAAAGTCAAAGCAATTTAAGAAATCTGACAAGCAAACATGTAATTACAAAGATGACTCGAACATTTTTTTGAATGGTGTTGCAGATTGTGTGAGGAGACTATGCGACGGTTGAGAGACATTCCTCAGAGGCCGGGCTGAATATGATGAGAACCAGATGGGCAGGTCCGTGAATGCCCCCCAGATTTGTCAACAGTTCCTAGAGGATTCCTTTTCATCCCAACCTTTCCCGTCCGACTGGCAGGAAGAGAGGGGCAGCTCCGTCTCACACAGCTGGAGTGGAAAGTGCTGACATGTGCCTCCGACACTGCTCACATTTCACAACCAAGCGATGGGATCCCTCCAGATTTGGCTGCAACCTCACCGGGCAGATTCAGACACAGTGGATAAGATGGATATCCTCTTTGTAGCAAATATACAAAAAAGACATTGATTATAATGGTGTAATTCACTATGTCTTTTTGGAAATCAAGAGACTATTCTGTTAATTTGTCTTAAATACATTGTTTGAATTTCTTAAACTAGTGTCAATGGTTGAGTTTCAATTCAAGTTTAAGTGGAACTCTCACCGCAACCATCCAAATTGGTATTGCTGTCACGCACAAAAGAAATTCCTCATGTGTCAAAATTACAAATCTAGACCAAAAGCCTAATGATGCCCCTACTGTCAAGTGAATAACATTAAAGATCTTGTTCCAACCTGTAAGAGCTAAGCAGGACAAAAAAGTAAAGACTGAGAGACGTTGACATGGGCCAGAACTAGTTTTAACAATCAAAAGCCAGTTTAGTTTTGGATACTAAGATAGAAAGAGACTCAGATAATGACGATGTTTATTCGACTTATCTGAGTGGTGTTATGGAGGCTGTCTGGAATGTAGGAGTGGTACAGAGTCACCAATGCACTCAGTAGGGTCTGCCTCTAATAACACTTCATCATGTTCGGTATATTGACATTTCCTCTGTGCTTTTAGTTGCTTCCCCATCTATGGCGGAGTCTGACCGATGAGTAAGCAGTGCCTGGAGCCATGAAGGCAGGTGCTACTCCTGTGCTGCTGTTTGCTTTCATTACTCTACTTTCACGCACCACTAGATTTAAAATAGCAGTGTGCCAGCCTACTCAATTCTTACAATATCAGCAATGTACTGTCCATTTGATTTGGTTTACAGCTCAAGATGATTAGCTCATGGGAACAATGTTGTGACACAAATTTGAAGACAGCAACTAATGAGTTCTGTAGTCGTAAAACATTACCCTGATGGCAGCTACAAATCCAGTTCATAAAAGCCTAATTTAAATACCAATCAGAGAGTCTGCACTCACTGGTTGTAAAAGTACAGAATGTCATCACTTTGTTGTTCCAGTTGAACAGGAATAGCCTGTTTTACTGTTTTACAATTTTACTCAACATTTATTGCACATAGTACAATTTAGGACACACTCAGACTGCAGATGTAATAAGATTGTTCTTTTTAAATCTATGCAATGTTGCAATTAAGCTGTTACAAATCAAATTTACTGACGCATACAGTCATTTAACTGTCTACAGTAGTCATGATTTATATAAGTATGTGCAACATTAGGGTGTGAAAATGGCTAAGCTACTACAATAGTTACAATGATGCATGGACTCAACCTGGTCAGTCCATTTGTTAGAACAATGTGCATTACACCAGATAAAGATGCCCTAATTCTAATTCAAAAAGCCTTGTGCTCTTATTCTAATCCAGGAAATGAACAGGTGTGGTAATGTTCTGAGGCAACAGGCTGGCCGTAGTGCCATTGGATCAGTTGGATCACAGCCCACTATCCCCTGCTGCTCAGTGTTCCACCGCCAGGAAAAACCGAGAGGATGTCACTCCTCATAAGGCAGCTGTCAAACGGGAGAGAGGGATCACCGTCAAGTCCAAGTTATTAAAGCGATCCCTTGGAGCACGCCCTGACCTGGCATGAGCTTAGCAAGAGAAATGCTTTGAGTCCAGTCCGAGTCCAGTTTTTAGTCGTTTTATGATAGGAAAAAACAAGACAATATTGCTCAGCCTCAAAATTTATTTTATATAGGTTTAACACCATTTATTCACCAACACCAGACAGGATTACCGCGGAATGTTGTAGTTGTATGTCCTTTAAACAAAGTCATACACACAGAATGGCTCCTAATGACCTAAATAGCCAAATCCCAGAATGGCACTTTCTGAGACTCCTCAGTATACAGTACAAGTGATACTTACAGAATAAATTTGTTTTTTTTAAGTTATTATGAAGTTAAGTTTAATGGTAAGAATAAGCAAAAATAATGCCTTTATGTATTTTAATCAACATCTCAGTCGATACATACCTCCAAAGCTACCAAATGAATGTCAGCGCAACAAGTGATTCAACATGTCAGTGCAGAAAACCCCATCTACCCACCACAGTGAAAAAAGGCACGCTCCTCTGCAGCTCAACGGCAAAATACTAGAGCCTTTCCAAGCAGTCGTTTTATCTCTCAGGGAGCAGATGGAGGCAGACTTTGCAAATAGAAGACAGGCTTTTCACCGAGCAATTACACAAATGAGTGCTGCGCTGTTTGGGTGTTCGCTTCAGGAGGTCTACCTTGCTGCATTATGGAGCTAAGATACAGGGGGGCTGTGAGGATCTGTGCAAGAGGGACTGTGATAAAAAAAGAGGTCAGGGTGGACTTTAGAGAATCATATTACAGAAGAGGGGTACTTCTGATAAGCTAGAAATTGATTCGATCTGCCCCAATACTAAAGTCAGTCAGCCACTGCTTTGCCTTTGTTTTGCAGACGACTTACTTTGAGGATTGCCAATGGATTATGCTCTTATAGCGTGGACAAAAAAAGCAGCCCGATTGCATTACAAGTAGCCCCCTGTGTGGGTTTTCCTTACTCCAACTTTCCTGGAAAGAAAAATGCATTAACACAGCATGTTCAGTGCACCTTAGTCAAGTTATGTAATCTTGCTCCTACTTGAGGGCCTGTTTTTTTTTTCACTCTGCTATCAACACAGTAAGGTAGATTGATGTGAAGGCATAAAGTCAGAATGCAACTTAACTTCAAGGTCTGCCTCCTCCTACTGAGAAATTAGGAGCTGAAGGCAACAAAAGCATGTGCTGACTGTGGCTTATGTTTATTTTCATGGCAAGGATGAATAACAGATACAGCGGTGTGCAGGCTCAACTTTCCCCCACTGACTTATTTACTGAGCATTCATGTTTACTGCCGGCCTCAGTCACACCCAGCTCTCAATAAAAAAGGACTCTGTCCAACAGTCTTTGACAGCTTTTCTCTGCATGGGAAAAGTCTCACTGTGTTGATTGAGTTCAGAATAATTCCACAGCTTTAGAGGGGGGCGTCCTTAACTCGGTTTGGCTTAAGGCTTTGCTGTACAGTTTGTACCTGTTTGAACTGCTTTGCAACATTTTGCAACAGTTTTTGGCTTGTCCTTTTCCAAATTCTTCACAATGTTCCGGTTCAAACAAATGTATCACTGAGTCCTATGATGGCTTCATTGTTGTGAGTATTTTTAGCCTGAGTTCTAACAAGAGTAGCCGGAGCAGTCTGTGGCAGATCATTAACATCCATTTAGAGCGATCAATACTACAATATAAAACAAATGCATTAAACAAAGAACTAAAATGAAATATGCCAAACTGACTGATGTTCTAACAATATTCACTTTTTTAGAGAAATGTAAAGCTGACATTGAGTAAATATTTACTCATTTACAACTGCTTAAAGAGGGAACTAGGGTGTGGAACATCTTGGAGAAAGCCAAACAAAAACAGACAACTATTCTCACTTAGGCAACCGCAGTTATCTAAAGCCATTTTACACAGATTATTTGTCCATCAGTCAAATTTCCGTAAAATATGTATTTGCTAGAGGATTATGTAATCCTTGACCTAAAGTATTAACTCAATTTAAATATTGTATTAGTCCCTACAAAGTCCAAGTCATCGAGTCATTTAAAACTGTTGTGTTTGTGATGACATTTTTAGTGTGCAGTAAATCCTCATTAATTATGAAATAAATTGTACAGACTTCATCTTGTACTGAGAAAATTCAACAAAACTGGCTCGGTAGGAATGGCAAACAAATTACTGCTTCAAGAAACAGCCCTTAAAATAATATTATACTACATTTATACTAATAATACTTTATGTATGGTTCTAAAAAAAATAAAACATTTGTGACAGCCACGCTCACATACATAGATAATCGATTAGTGGAATAAAACTGTGTTGGGGGGTGCTACACAACCCAAACGCACCACCAGAGTGAGGTCAGGTGACTGCATGTGTGTGTGGACAAGAGATAACCTTCCACTTCAAATTCTCCGCTTTATCTTCAACCAATGGTGGAGGCAGCACCCGCTGGTTCACTATTACACAAGCCCGTCACTCCCAGCAGATAATAACTGAACTTTTGGTGCAGTTTGAGAAAAAGAGCATGGGGAAGTGTCTAGTCTCAGCCAGGCTTTTACGGCGTTGATGATATTGACACAGCTATTTTTATGCGAGGACGCTTTAATGTGCATTTCTATTGACCTTCACATGTCAGTGGTGGGCAGGCAAAGCTCTAGACAAGGGACAGACCCAGAGTAGCATAATATGAAGAACATATGCAGTGTTCCTGTATATTTTATGTTACAGCCAATTAACATTTTTTCTCTTGGAAAACTGGAACTGGAACTTAAGATAACTAGATTGTTTAGATTGTGTGCCACCCTTCAGTTGAATTGTCCAAAATTTTATGAAAGATGTTTTTCTACTCAGCTGTTTGAGCCATGTGTTGTCTGAGTCTACATTCCTTTAAAATTGCACTGATGCACTGATGCACTGATTTTCTGAATTTAATGTTGTACAATTCAAAAGAAGACAAGAAATGTTTGCTACAATCTTGTTTGGGGGGAAGGAATTTCTGAATTTGCAAATTAAAAACTCTATAGCTACATTGTACTTGAATTAGCTAATGTTTTCAGGTCATTGATTCAGCCTTTTAAAACAATCCCAGTCTATCATCTACATGCAGATAACAAAAAAGTCATTAAAGTGTCAAAGCTGGTGATTAATTGAAGCCTTCTGACTTTTATGGGCTTGTGAATTACAGCCTGAAGGCTTGAATCAGTTTTAGTCTGATGGGCTCTATCTCAACATATTGAACAGTTGAAAGACAGCAGTAGCCACAGTCTCTGGGCTTTTGTAGAAAATGCTGCACTATTTGCCTCAGCGCTGAAATAGACTTCATGTGGGCTAAGCAGATCAACAGAGGAGAAGCTTTAAGGCGGGATGGTGCAAAACAAACAGTAGGGTGATAACACCTCGGCCTAGCTGGAGCATTGCATAACAAGGTCAGAAAATAGTAAGCAGTTCAATAGAGCAGTTCAATAGATGTCAATTGAGGGACTAGTTGTTTGTAAAGTAAGGAAAGGAGACGTGCTAAAGCGCACATAGAGAAACAAGAACACAAACCAACCTGCTCTTTGCGCTTCTGCCAGCGACCACACGGGCTCTCCTCCAAGATTTCACTCTCATCCTCGCTCTCCTCCTCCTTCCCCTCTGATCCTGATTTTCTCTCCGGGATAGACATAGTCATTTTAGCGCCGTAAGAGTCCAGGTTTTCAACACAGTCTTTACGTGTGTCTCTCTGTCTTCTCCAATTCCCACGACGTCCTGTACGTTTTGTTGTTATGGAGGTGTGCCGTGCAGAGAGAGACGCTTGTCTGCGCAGTGAAACCCCCCACGACTATAGCCTACCAACCAAGCCGCTCACCCACTCATAGAGTCACAGCTCCTTGGCGCTCAAAACATCCTGCTGGAAAACTGGGTAGGCTATGCAGAGGCACGGAAACGCGTTTTCGGTTCCCAGTCAGTCGGCTTGTCGTACGCCTTTCACACATGCTCTGTCATGCGGCAGAGTTGATTTGTCGACCGTCGTCTCCCACACGCGTCATTGTCGGTGTTGTTGGGCTTTGAGCCTTTGCCAGACACAGTGCGCAGAGATGGGGCTCAGTGCCGTAAAGTCGATACTAAAGGCGCAGCACGTTTGAACATGGCGGCCACGGTTACGTCAGGAAATCAAGGCTCAGGGGCAACTAGTTAGGCTACTTTAAGAGGTTTTTACGCATCAAACTGTTTATATACTGCCCTGCAAAACGACTATTTTTTATGTAAAAGTAGGTCTACAGGCAAACAATGAAAATGGGACTTTTTTTTTCTTAGTATAGCGCTTTTCCACCTATGGGCACTTAAAGCACTTTACCAGTGTTACAGCTGACCACTGGAGGGAGGTGGGTTAAGTGTCTTGCCCAAGGACACAACGACAGTATGTGGGGAGAGCGGGATGTTATCATGAGTTAATTGCGAATAGGCCTACGGGTTTATAGCCTATCCATGGGTTTCACTTAATTAAAAAAAAATAAGACTGTAGCCATATCAATTAACAACTCAAAACATTGCGGTTCTATGTTTTCAATGGTTAAAATCTTTAAAATGGCGTCCATAACAGGAAAAGGTTACTATAACCCATTTCATTATTCAATAACTAACTAGCTTAACTAATTTCAACTGGCTAAGCTAATTGACAACAAGCCTAAATTCGAAGCCCCTCCCCTAGCTACATTTAAGCTAGCAGCTAAATCTAGGTGTTCAGCTTTTACATTTATTCTTCACTTTCTGTTGCTTATTGTAGCCTGTTGTTAAATTACTACAGTGGCTACAGAATGCAAATGACTGATCAGGTTAATAGGCTTAGTTAATCTAGGACCGCATTAAGTTAGGCTTCTTTATAAGAAAAAACATTTAAGACTCCCCCTTATAATTCAAGTAACAGAACAAAATCTTAGTAAGAATTGCATCATGTCGTATAATTTTACAACGTAATCACGGTAATTTAAATTGTAATTAATATTATGCAAATCTCTCTGCGCCACAGAGAATACGGTACCCAGTCTGCCTCCAACAGTCAGTGCCCTGTAGCTTTTGTCCCACGAGATTAGTATAATAATATGAAACTGTTCTGACATCTAGTGGTGAGACTATAATAACACATCTCCAAACATATCAGACAATAAATTGATGTGGCTAAAATGCTGATGAGGCCTTCCGATACTATTTTTTAATACACAATAGAATCCCAATTATAATCTCCCGCCCTTTATTTATGTTGGAGCCTTATGTCAGCTCCTCAGTGTTATGTGCTCTGTAGTAATCACCCTTCGTCTATTTTTAACCCAGTTTTTACACAAAGCCACTGTGTTGCCAGCTTCTCCTGTCTTCTGGCATAAAAAGCACTGTCACATGCACAATAGAGCTGTCTAGACAAGTGCTTCAAAGACAATATGTTCCCTTCAGTCATTTTCTCCATCTATATATTTAGCCTAATTGGAGTATGCACATTTTTGTATGAAAGTTTTTTTTTTTTTTTTTTTTTTTTTGTGTAATGTGTGGTGATGAGGTAACTGACCGTCTGACATTATATATATATCATGGCAGACATATAGTTTGTATGGTTTGTCATTATACAGACAAGATGGAGATGATGATAAAGCAAGAGATTTTGAAGCTATAGGTTACCAAATAATTTACAGTGCATGCTTTTTAAGCCACATCATCTTTTGTACACATGAAGAGTGATTGTTTTAGACTTTAATTTACCTCAAACAGGGGTCATCAACTAAAATTGCTCGAGAGCCACATTGTTTCTTCACGGAGCCAGACTTTCAAACTAAAATATATAAATACTTGATTTTTTATTTTATTAGATTTCTTCATTGTATATGTTGTATCTTGTTTTTCTGTTTTGACTGAAAACATAGATTTTTATCCTCATGTTTTTGGATTTTGATAACTTTTTTCATCACCTTCCCGAAAGCCAGTTCCAACTGTCCTGAAGTGAATGTCAACTGTCTGTCCCCATATTTATTTGAAATGTTTGTCCATTTATATGAATAAACCGCTCTACCGCTGAGCCACTGCGCCTCGATCTTGTTCAATATTATGGCTTGAGTCAAACTCACCGGCCTCTTGTGACCAATGATGTGGCAGCACAAACAGGAAGAGGCGGATTTTTTATTTGACAATTGCAACAAGCGACCTTGGCTGGATCTTATTTCTCTAAATATCCCTCCTCGATGCCTCGACTCCCCGATTGCACTGGAAGTTATTCTTTGTGTGCCGTCTTTAGTGTTG
Organism: Neodontobutis hainanensis; assembly: GCA_024349245.1. Classification (NCBI taxonomy): domain Eukaryota; kingdom Metazoa; phylum Chordata; class Actinopteri; order Gobiiformes; family Odontobutidae; genus Neodontobutis; species Neodontobutis hainanensis. Next base: position 22,535 of record JALDNG010000192.1, read on the forward strand.
TCACATAGCTCTTAACGCTGCTCCAGGAGCAAGGAGGGGAGCCGGAGGAGGATTCTGATGGGATGCATAGGTTGGATCTCATTTCTCTAAATGTGCACACTTGATGACCTCCCCTCCTTCCTCTCCTCGCGTCCTGCCACAGAGGAGCCATAAAGATGAAAGAGGAGAGAGGAATATAAATGAATATATTTATATAAAGTAAAAGAAAAAAATGTACACAGTATATTCAGTATATTGTATATATACTATATACTGTATATATTGCCATTGCCATGATTATTGCCATAATTTATCTAAAAAACAAGATAAAGAAGAAAATTAAGGCATGCTTATTGAAGATCCAATTTCTATTTATCTTTATATTATATATCTATATATTTATACAAATATATGGTTCAGAAATGTCAGGACCAATTATAACATTCTCAGATGAACCATTGCAACTTGTCTAGTCTCTGCTAAAGTACATCAAATAAACCTGAGAGACGCTTGTTGTGCGTCTCGTCCATTAGCGCGTGGAGTGGGCGGGTTTTTTCCATCTCTGCCGTGAGTTTGACTTCTTTGCTTATGCCTCCTCCGGCTCCCCTCCTCCCTCCTCAGAGAAGAGTTAAGAGCTTTGGGACAGAACTAAAGACGGCGCGCGGAGAATAACTTCCGGTGCAATCGAGGAGTCGATGCATCGAGAAGGCATATTTATAGAACTGAGCATAGACATACATAATAAAGGCAAGATGTCTTACGGCGCAGTTTCTAACGTCATCACCGGCGGCCATCTTGAAACAGGCAAGCTTTCTGGCGGACTCTGTGGTACCTGATGTAAGGTGAGTGATCTGCACGAACATAAATACTTTTATCTCGCTGAAATCTTGACGGATTTACAAAATGTTTGATTTCTTACAAATGTTAATAATGTGGCTATAATCCTGGATGCGTGAACATGTTGAAATTGCAGCTTTTCTTTTCGAAAGACGACTTAATCGTGCAGCATAGTTGTGTATCACGGCTAAGTTATCAAGGCTGAGACCACCATCGAGCTGTTCAGTTATAGTTTTACTGACACCAATAACGATTTTATGACAACCAATTTTTTTATCTAAATTACAGTCATTGTGAATGTGGTTGTAGTTATTAGCTGGCTTTGAGTGAGACCTAACGTTAGTAGTTACAGTTTAGCTGCTACCCAGCAATTTTACATCAGTGTGGAGAGGCAGAATTGCTCTTTCTTTTCAATATAACTTAAGTTGCACATGATTTCCAATTGGTTTGGTTTGTTAAAAACATCTTATTATTTTTATTTTTGTAAAATGTGTTTTCTGAAGACATGCACATTAACCTAACCCTAAGACATACACAGTACCTGGAAGTGTCACAAACCATTTTGAGTATATAGGAAAATGCCTGTATTTGTATCTGTTTGCCGAATTTATCACCACTGATACAGTCTGAACTGTATGATAATGTCATGCAACTTAATTTATATGGAAAGATCATTCAGGGGTGGCTAGTTCTAGTTTTTTTTTTTTTTAAGCATAAAACATTTTTAAAGCATGTATTTAATATCTGTGTACTATACTCCATATATATATATATATATATTTTTTAAGGTGGCTGGAATAACAACCCTAATGTCAGCCAGTTCAAGTACATCTTCAGGAAGCTGATGGCCCGGTGTGGGGTTGGTAAACCATGCAGAGGCAATGTGACAGCACAGGATGACACAGAGTCCCTACCAGCTGTCATTGTCACCTCTACAAGCCTGTCAGCTGTAGATATGTCCTCTGCAACAAATAAATAAATAGACTTTTGTGTAATTATTCCATATTTTGTGTAGTAATTCTATATCAGAACCCCTGATATACAATCCAAATAGTCTACAAGAAACTTCAGAGTGTTACCAAGAGGTTACCACACAGTAAGCCTTTATTATGTATGTCTATGTTTTGAGTAACCAAAAGTCCTATGGGGAGTTTCGATAGGGCATTTTACAAAACGCATGAGCATACCTTGGCAAATCAATGGTCTAAAGTACTCATATTTCATTCTATAATGATCTGCTTTTGTACACAGCTTTACAAGACCTGGTGCTTGGGCTCAGTTGTGTTTCTAAAGTCATATCAAGAGACCTAGAAGCTGAAATGTGGTCAGTTGAGATGCTTGTTATCCAGCAGAAAGAAAAAACAATATTCTAGCCTCTATAACTCTGTGCAAGTACTTTACATAATTATTCTGATTGTTTCTTAAGAAACTACAGGGTCTCAGTTTTCTAAAGAGGTCAGGCATTTGATGGTAGGCAAAAATAGCTGGGAACAGTGATCTCTGAAGTAGGCGCAGTGCAATGTCAAGGGGAAAAGCCTAGTAAATGGCCCAATCCTCAAGAAGTTAAAATAAACGTAATAATTCAAATTATCTTATTATAATAACATTATGAAAGTGTGTGTGTATGTGTATATATATATATATTCATTCCTTGGGTGTGTGTATATTCATTGCATCTCTATGTTCTGTTCAATGTTATTTTCATATGGAAGTCCATGGTTATAATTATTCATAAGTATGCAGTGTCATAAGTATATCTCTGACGTTTATAACAAACTAAACTGTTTAAAAATCGGTAGAAAATTTAGCAAGTTATGGTTATTTAAAAAGTACATGCACCATTAAAACACAATGTTACGAGTGAGCAAGCTGCCTGTGACAAGATGGCCGCCAGGTGCAGACGTCCATTGGCCAACAGCGCGGACGAGACATCTAGCCTTTCTTATGTATGTCTATGGAACTGAGATCCATAAGCGAGGATACACCGGAAGTCAAACTCACAGCGGAGATGGAAAAAACCCGCCCACTCCAAGAGTCTCTATGAAGAACTGAGAAAAAGAAGTGTCTCTTGGATGCAATGATTCATCTGTGAACGTTATAATAAGTCCTAATGTTTTATATATCATATGTATGTTTATTTAAAATATAACAAATATTATTTGCAAACATTTAGATCACACTAAATTCATTTGACCACAGGATCTCGTCTCTGCTTTTTGCAGATGATGTTATCCTGTTGGCCCCATCAAGCCAGGACCTTCAGTGTCCACTGACCTATGGTTATGAGCTTTGGGCCATGACCAAAAGAACAAGATCCCGGATACAAGCGGCCGAAATGAGCTTTCTCCGCAGAGTGGCGGGGCGCTCCCTTAGAGATAGGGTGAGGAGCTCGGCCACTCGGGAGGAGCTCAAAGTAGAGCCGCTGCTCCTCCACCTCGAGAGGAGCCAGCTAAGGTGGCTCGGGCATCTGTTTCCGACATTAGATAAGCCGTAGAAGATGGATGAATGGATATATATATATATATATATATATATATATATATATATATATATATATATATTTCACAAAACTGTTAAAGGCACTTAAGTAAAATCTAACTTTTAACAATACTCACGTGTTGGGTAAGGTAGTATCCTTTGGGCTCAGTGGTAGAGCGGTTGTCCTATAACCGGAAGGTTGGCGGTTTGATTCCCATTCTCCCCACATTTCATACTATCATTGTGTCCTTGGGCAAGACACCTAACCCACCTTGCCTCAATTGATGTTTCCAAATGAAAAACCTTCTGAAACTTTTGAGTTTTGCTGTTTGTTATTTTAAAGGTAAAGTTCAGTCAAATTAGTTTTGCAATAAAATTTATAAGGACAATATCTATGTTAGAAATTCTGTGCTTTAAGTAAAATGTAAATTTTTCACTTAAACGTAAACTTTACTCAAACTAAGAACTGTTGTAAATAATTGGGTTTACAGAGCAGATGGAATTGATTTGTGAATCTAGTTTGGTATTTGACAATGACTCGTTCACAGAAATACCAGAGTATTAGTGATGTTTTTGTGGGTAAACCCTAAAAAGTGGCAAACAATTAGGTACAGGCATAAAAAGAATAAAAACTGCCAATGTTTTTACCTAAGCTACTATTATAACTGAAATTAAGGCTGCAACATTTCATTAATTTACTTTCAAATTTTAATGTCATTGCACAAGAAGTACAGTTCCACTGAGCAGTAGGTGAAGTTCTCTGAGCAATAAAAACAATCACCTCTTATTCTGAAGACTGAGGATACCATTCACAAAGCCTATCATGAATTCAATAACATTCTGTTTAACATTCACTCTTTAAGAAAAAAGCACAACACAAAACAATGTTGAAGACTGCTTTATTTCAAGACAGATTTCAGTGATATTTCACACAAGGAGACAGTTTTGCTTTAATTGCTTTTTGAATTATTTCATGCCCTTGTTTTGATCCGAATTCCACACATTACAGCAATCTTTGCACAGCATCAGTTTGCCTTCGTTGGTCAAGGTAAGACGACACTTGCTGCATTTGTGAGCAGTATTTGTGTGCCATCTGGGCTGGTCATCCTTGTTGTACATGACCAGGTTACCATCGTGCTGCATGCACAGACGAACAGCACCTGAGCCAGATGTGTCTGAAGCCCACACAGGCTTCCAGCCATAGATCACAAAGTTGGAATCGTCCTGCCGACAGACAAGTGAAGTCTCTGTGTATCATTGTATTACTAACAGCAGCTTGTAGTACATAAAGTTTACAGTTGAAGTTACCTGGAAGACTGCTTTCCACTCTCCATTGTTTGAAAGGAGGGAGTCTCCCCGCAGGAGCTCCTCATTTATGGACAAAAAGTTCCTGCTCATGATTCTGAAATGCATTATCAAACACTTAAATGTATTACTGACAACCACAGTCATATTAGATGTTTTGTTTTGTAAGTCAGCCCTATTCAATAAACTAAAAAGATGTTTAAAAGTGAGTACTTACAGGTTTGTATGTCACACAGTAGTCCGGTGGGAGTGGGGAAAAGGCAGCGAGGCTCTTATTTATACAGAAGGAATGGGCGGGGAAAGTCTTCACCACACTGAAAGGAAATATTTCTTCTTCAGACAATATAAAGAGACATTATGAGACAATATGTTAATTAGGTATAAATCTAAAACAGTAGCCTAGTGAATATAGATTACTTTTAGTCAAACAAAGTAGCTACTAAGTATTAAAAAAGTGACAGCTTTTGTCCCCTCCTAATGTAATGCTATATTGTAAACCCAAAAATGTAAAGTCATGGTTCGGTTTAACATCTCTCTATGGCTTAACCTCCACATATGTCTAACATTTTACAGGATTTTGATAAATCCTTTTACTGTTTGGTTTGATGCTCTATGTTCTGTTAGGTGCAAAATAAGGATCATAGTGTGGACGTCTCATCATGCAACCAGTTTGTGCTTTTGAGACATGAATGAACAGGCAGTACAAAAATTTGACCCAGAGTCTCAGAAATGAGGAGAATGAGGTGTGCATTGTGCATTAGATAATGCAAGTGGGAACATGAGGTTCTAATATAAGCTCTTGCTCTATAGTCTCCACTGCTTTTCTTGGCCTGGCTCCAGGAACAACTGCCCCTCCTGTCCCGTACTGAGCTCCCCCAACCCTGCTCCCAGCTGTGTTCATCTCCAGTCTGATGAGTTTAAAAGGACCTGTGCTCTAATTGTCCCAGTGGGTCTCTCTGTAAAGACGTGCAGCATGGACCAGTCAGTTGCTGCCTCAGTTGTTCAGTTCAGTTCAGCTGACTCCTGGAGCGCCCCACTGTACGTTCAGGGGCTGTGAGTGTTCAAGACAAGTGTGGTTAACAGTAATCACTGTCTGCATCTTCTCCCTCTGCTCCTGCACAGCTGGCTTCTGCCTGCCTCACCTTCATTTGAAATGTTTATAGATTATTAAAGTCAAGTTTTTACATTTATTAATTTCACAAAAACCTTTTACAATAATTAAAACCAAGATAAAAACAAGTAAATGTTAAATATGTTTTAAGATTTTAGTGTTATTTCTGCAATAAGCAGTTTTGTCTCTTACATCTTGTCTATGTTATTCAAATTCACAAGAAATTGAATAACTAAATTAGAACTGGCTAAACACTAATATCTAAATATCACCTCAGAGTAAAAGGTGAAGGGTTAGCTTTAATTCCATTTTATTTGTTTGTTAACAATAATAAATCATACACACAAAATAAACAAGAGTGACCTAATCAGAAAAAACAAGTGTTATTGTCAATTTGTATTGGTCTAATTTCATAAATAACATGTGAATCTGGTCAAATAGATGTGTTAAACTCATTCCCTCCAATGACCAGAGCAGAGCCTACTAATGGAGCTAAAGCACACTTCTGATTGATGCGCTGTTTATAAACTACTCAAAGTGGTTTTGCTTAAATGGAAGTCACCATCAGACCTATTTCCAGTGGGTTTATTAACAAAACAAAAGAATGTTCTTGTTGTGCTGTGCTGTGCCACCAGATGTCACCAGATGTCACCAGATTACGGCCCAAACTGTCAGCGCGGTTCACTTGGATAAATGGAAACGCTCCAGACGAACATCAGTGCGGACCATCACGCGCTCCGAGACCCCTCCAAAACTCTCTGAGCTCTTCCAAGTTAACTCTGGGACGGTTTGATTCAAGTGTGAACCTCAAGACCATAGACGAACAGGAAGAGCCTCATACAATGGCAAAGAAAACATCATGTAATGCATAGTTTCCCCGAGGTCGGAAAAAAACAAACCAAAACAATATTGTCCAACTAAATAAAATGAGAAGAGGTCAAATGTGAAGCAGCACTGAGAAGTTCAAATGATATGGCAACATGCCTTTTTAGCATTAAGGTTGACAGCACCATCTAGTGTCTTCCTTAAAGAACGCATGTTTTTCCGTTTGGTCCGTAAAGCAAAGGTTTGAGTAAAAGCATCTGGGCTAAGATTTCAAGGTGAAGACGTTTCGTCTCTATTCCAAGAGACTTTAACAATTCTGAGTTCAACTGGAAAGAGAGCTGAGCTTATATCTCTAAAGGGAGGAGTTTCTCCCGTGAAACCAAACCTGATGGACCAGGTTGTTCTGTTCTCACCGTCGTTAGTCATGAAAGGGAGGTGTGACTCCGGATGGGAGTCGTTAGGACTCAGAAGAGTCGTTAATGATCCTGCTCCATTCAGGTGCAGGGTCGTTAGTGTCATAGTTCTAATCAGGTGTTATGTTGTTTGTAAGATAAGTTATATGATATGTTTCTAAGATGGGGCTCTTTTGTTTTAGGTTTAAGAACACTGTTGTAAATACTAGGCAACATGAATCTGAGGCCACCTCCTCTGTTCAAAGAAGGCTTTTCCATTTTCACAAAAATGGCTTCCTTCACCCTCTCTCAAACCATCTGGCCTCTCTGGCCAAAATTCGACATTGCTGTCCTCAAAGGAATGTCCTTTGTCTTTGAGGTGGAGGTGAACTGCAGACTCAGGTCCTCCAGGATTGGCTCTTCTGTGCTGATACATCCTCTTGTGAAGCTGTTGTTTAGTTTAGTTTTCATCACAGCACTTGAACAGTTGCAGATGTTAAAACAGTTGGAAACAAGTTGGAACCAGTTTCCCCTAAAGCGTGTCTCAAACAGATCTGACACAACAAGTGTGCAGGAACTACACATTTAGTCCTAAAAAACAGATCCATGCTTTCAACAAACTTGTTTTCTTCTCTATCACTCCTTTCATGAAATTTGTAGAGAAGTGTAAATGATACTGCACCACCCAGATCAGAACGTAGTGGGGTCTTGTTTGAGATGTATTAAAAGTCAAAGGCTGCATAACAAAACCCTGGCACAAAACAGCAGCAGAAATCCAACAGCTGTCTTTATTCCACTGTGAGTATCTGGGAAAGCTGGAATAAAATAGGAGTGTACACCCTTTTTGATTTCCAAAACTATTCCTATCATGGAAGAAAGAAAAGTAGGTGGAAGTAGGCACAACTAGAAAAATATTTTAATAAATAAGACAAATGTGATAAATAAAAAGTGTGCACCAAGTTTTATCCAAGGATTAATTTTGCTGAACATGGAATGGATAATTCAAAGCCTAATGAAATGGTTTCAGATAGAACAAAAGGAGTCCCAAGATGGACCCTTGTGGGACTCCTGATCCTGGCCATTTCTAATACACACAAAGATTGCATTGGGGTAAAGCATTCTCTAACTAGGTTGAGCCGGTTAGTGCATATTTATATCTTCTACAGCGGCAATTGCTTAAAGCAAGAAGGTCAAGGGTTTGACTCCTGGTTCTCCCCGTGCTCAGACCAGTTTCCTCCGCCCCCTGGTGGTAGCTGCCGACAATGAATTTCCTCACACGAATAATATAGTAATAAAAATGAATAAATAAATACAACTTCAAACAAGACTAGTTTATTTCAAATCTTTTATTACAGTTGTGTGAGTCTAAATGTACAAGTTTTGACTATAAAAATGGTTTCTCAAATGGCACTGGTGTCATGAGTATACTACATATACTTTTTTTCCCTTTAACCCGTCCTCACAGACAAAAGTGTAGGGGCTCCACTGTTGTACGTCATTTTTTTGCAGTGCTCAGTCCTTGTGTTGGACATTTCCTTAATCAAGAACAAATAAAATAGGTTTTAACATGTGTAACCACGGTGACATAACTACAGGCTAAAGACATTCACAAGGCTTATCAAATGAGAACAGATAAATTCAAAATAGTTACCTCGGTGAGTCTTGGTTTCTGGATGCAGTGAATGTACGGTCTGGGTTCAGCCTCGATTTGCTCTGACAGTGTTTTATAGCAAACTGCACAGTCCATCAAAGGCTGTAAAATCAGAATGTAAATATAAGAAATATAATATCACTGATACTCTTATAAAACACTGATACAATGATTTTACAGGGAGACACTCACTCGGTCATTCCTGAAGGGGCAACTCCCTGGGTTTGAACCTGTGAACCCTTTAGGACACCTGGTAGGCTTCAGGTAATAGTGGTGGTAAAGGTATTTCACCCCAAATCCTGACTAAGAGAAAACAGAAGTCATTTTGTTAGATACGGACTAAAGTAGGAGTCCGAAGTCCTGTTCCAGTCAACATTTTTACCTGGATGTGAGCCAAAAGTGCCTTTTTTAGTTTAGACAAGTTTCAGAATACTTTGCTTTTTAGAAACGTGTGTTTGATATAGGGCATTTATCACACTACAGTACAATCAAAGACACATCTCACCACTTTTACACAAGGTACATGTTTAAACACCTGTCCCATAAAGCAAACGTTTTACATTCTGAGCTGGTGATTGTAAAGCTCCAGATATTCTCGAGACATAGGCCTGAAGAATGCTGCTAAAATGCCACATATTAAGAACAATCCAAACATTTTCTTACGTCTATCTCTCCTTTGTCTACTGTTCTCAAGAAACGGAAATGGTGGTGCACCGCTGAATGAGAACTGAGCTGCTCCAAGGACAGATCCACTCCTTTCTTGTAGGCAACTGGCAGCTGGCTGTAAGGGTCCTGGGCTTCAGCTGGGTACAACACAGCCCCAGCACAAATCAGCAGCAACAGCAATCCCTCAGTCGTCTCCATTTTTACTGTGAGCGTGTGAGCAGGGCAGCAAGAGTAATAGAGCTGACCTCCCTCCTCTCCGCAGGAATCAATACAAACATCCAAAACAAGTCCTATTATGGGAAAAAGGGGGGGTATACTAAATAGGCCAGCTGGGCTAACTGTTTACTTTCTGTTTCCCGTAAAAGCCCCAAAGGGAAAACGGATGAGTGCATGTCTTAAGGCAACACTAACATTCATCTCAAGTGTTGGCTGTGAGTTTGGGGCTAATGGTCTCTTTTGGTTGGTTAGTCTGTGAGGGTCATTGGAGGGAGTTATTTGATGAATGTGGTGGCAATTAGTCATTGGCCATTGTGTCTAAAAGTTGAGCTCTTTTCCAGTAAATACAAGCAGTGTGTGCAGGAAGCATGAACAAGCCCCAGATTCTTCAACTCCTGCACAATACACAGGTTGTTATTTAAACATTTTAAGGTTTTGTTTTTTGAAACAATATATTACCCCAGTAATAGTCACTAACCAGAGACTAAAGCATGTTTCGATGTTGGTGAGAGAAACCGGAGTACCCGGAGAAACCCCACAAACTCTACATAGAAAGATCCCGTGACTTGGATGTGAGGCGACAGTGCTAACCACTGAGCCACTGTCATGTCTTCTGTATGTTATATATATTTTATATAGTGCTTTTCTGGGGACGCAAAGAAGCTTTACATATCAATTATTAATTCACTCCACAGTCACACACTGGGGGTAGTAAGCTACATCTGTAACCATAGCTGCCCTGGGGCAGCCATTTCACACCTACGGCCTCTCCGACCATCACCACATACATTCACATTCTCACACAATCATACGAGGCAAGGTCATAGATAGTAAATAAAAATGGATGTAATCTGCCCATTGCTCCCCTGTTTACTGATATGACTCCAATTCATGGGCAAAAAAATGGCGATTACATCCGGACATTTCAGACTCCTTCGTCAGAGGATGTTACTAAAATGGGCAACGGGAGTGTTGCATTGCAAGCGCGTGCGTGGGTAATTACGCCCACTCCGCGGTAGCCGAGGCTAAGGCTAATGCTAACCTGTTGCTAACACCAGGCTAACGCAAGTGGAGCTCTCCCGTTCCAGCAACATTTTTTTCACAGTGGGATTTTCCGCCCCTCTTGTTGCCATCGTTGAACTGCTCTCGTTCGTCGATAGTAAGTGGACTTCATGACTTTGACTGCATTTATCAACTAATTTGAAATTAACTCTAATGGCTGTTAAAACTTTTTATTCTTTATGATAGTTTTATTAGACGTTTTACTTGTAAGACCACTAAAGAAAGCAAAGACTTCAAACGTATAAATACGTTTATTCCTACTTCTGTTTTTGTGCATGTTTTGGGGATTAAGCTATAATATTGAAAGATTGTTATCTGTCACATACTTTTTCTAAATAGAGTTAAAACTTTTATTAAATGTACAGAAAGAACCTGTAGATTATGCAATTAAAGCCATAATATTATAAATACTTCTAAATTAAAATAAAATTATTTTAGATTCATGAACTCGCTATGTTTCTCTCTATAATATGTTATATAGTTAATATTTTATAAGCTATAATATAGCATACTAATCTAACTTTTTCTATTGTAGTTAAAAGATGTAAAACATCACTTCTCACATTGCACACTCCCAAGAACCCACTGCCCAGACAAGTAAGTGCAGTTACATGTTACTTGGGAGACTATATTTTACTTAGTTACAGCCACGTTATGCATAACTCTCTTGTAGTTTTCAAGATGGACTTGCCCTCTGCTTCTTCACCTGGAAAGCAGAACTCCCAAGAACATGCTGCACAGAAAAGTAAGTCCAATTATGGCTGCATATTTAACCTTTTTAATTATAATTTTTTGAACGACTCAATTGTAACTTTTTCACATTAATTTATGCATTCTTTTCACATCTAGAAACTGTGTGGATCATTGGTGACAGCCATGTCCGGCGTGGAGCCCAGAGAGCTGCAGCAACAACACTTAGCCACCTCAGCCATCCACATTACTGGTTTGGCCTTCGTTGGAGGGGGCTCCTGTCCTTTTTGAGGGCACGTTGCAAAGAAGATCAGTGCTGGAGGTCCTCCTGATTCACTGTGCCGGGAATGACCTGAGCATTTTGTCCAGTGTCAAGGGTGAAGGTGGAAATAGCGAGGATGGGATGAGGAGTTTAAAATGACTGCTGCAGGACGGGACCCTGTGGAAAGTCAGAAAAACTCAAATAAAAATCACACAAAACTAATTCAAGTTGGGCTGTCTTGGTTGAAAGCCCACTCACCACGACTGGTACACAACACAATGTTAACACAATGTCAGCCAACGAGTTGTGTCCACAGTCAACTTGACACCACAAAAGTGATAGTAATCTATGGCTGCGTCCCTCGCAGGAAGTATAAAGAGTGCATCTCAATAGAAAAATACTAACAAATTGGTAAACTAAAAGATTAGAAAAACAGCTTTCAGTCAGTCTGCCTTTTCTGTTCGAGCTTCTAAACAATTAAACATTATTCCAAATACCATCAGAGAAATTAATTTAAGTGGATTATTTTACTCTCTTTTAAAAATGTGTCTCTTCAGATCAGACTTGTCAGTATTATAACCCTCTATGCCCTGCTGTTTTAACAACTTCTGTTTCTCTTTGTTTAATAAGATGTCTGTAGTGTAATGCATCTGATGCATGATTTCTATTTGTCCTTTTAATATTGTTATTAATGATGTTTCTGATAAAGCTGCTCCTCGCTTGTGACTACAATTCTACTACACCTACAACTACAGTTCTACAATAACCCATGTGGACTAATGTTACTCTGGCATATTATACAGTTGTGCTATTGGTCAGTATGTACTGTCCTTGTAATAAAGATGACACATAAAGCTTTGGGTACCCTCAAATCAGTGCAGAAGCAATTTGTCTCAAAGTGTTGACTGCATGACCAACTGGAAGAGGTAGGAGTCCAGTTCTGTCTCCTCATCTTCAACACCCACTGGTCCAGTCTGTCTGGATCACCTAGAGGAAAACTTAAACAAACAAAAACTAGTTAACACATTAATTTAAGTGGATTATTTTAGTCTCTTTTAAAAATGTGTCTATTCAGTTCAAACTTGTCAGTATTATAACCCTCTGTGCCCTGCTGTTTTAACAACTTCTGTTTCTCTTTGCTTAATAAGATGTCTGTAGTGTAACTAATGACTAATTCAAAACACATCTATTCAGACTGGCCTACTCACTCCCAATATAACTGCACTGTTCTGTCATCAACAAATAAGTTTTTATTTGTTGCTTTTAATTGTTGTCCTTGAGTATTTGAATTATGTGTAATTGATATGTAAAGCGTCTTTGCGTCCCCAGAAAAGCACTATATAAAATTGATGCAATAATAATAATAATAATAATGTGCTATTGTGTTTTTACTATTAGTATAAGGCGACATTGAGTGTCCAGAAAAGTGCGTTATAAATAAAATATAATATTATTATTATTAATGCATGTTGTCTATTTGTCCTTTTAATATTGACAGCGTTTTTATTTGTGCTCCTAATGGCCTGAATGTTATTAATGATGTTTCTGATAAAGCTGCTGATTGCTTGTGACTCACTGTGCAGTTCTACAATAACCCATGTGGACTAATGTTACTCTGGCATATTATACAGTTGTACTGTTGGTCAGTATGTACTGTCCTTGTAATAAAGATGACACATAAAGTTTTAGGTACCCTCAAATCAGTGCAGAAGCTATCCCTCTCAAAGTGTTGACTGCACAACCGCCTGGAAGAGGTAGGAGTCCAGTTCTGTCTCCTCATCTTCAACACCCACTGGTCCAGTCTGTCTGGATCACCTAGAGGAAAACTTAAAACATACAGAAACACATTAGGTGCTATTATAACATTAAAAGGTTACCAAACTAGTACAGTACATATAGTGTTACAATAACAATTGCAGGGCTGGGTTAGGGTAGATAACAACAGGCTTCACATAAGATCATGGTCATAAGCTTGTAATAATTTCTATTTCAGATTTATAAATATTAAAATAGTAGTTTATACCTTAGATGTATTGAACAGCACTAGGTTCTAGGTACAGTTGTCACTTTACAACACACTCTGAAGGCAGTTCAATATAAGAGCAACAGAGACACCTTCTACACGTCTCAAACGGAGCTCATACACATAACGCTAGTGCAATCTTGTGTGCAATAACGATTTCATAGAAAAAGTTAATTACTTTTTTTTTGCGAGATATTCTTACATTATCTTAACACATAATGATAGCACGTTATTTTCAAAAGTCATTAGCGGTGGGCTTCAGAGCATTGACGGTAGCCTACCGGAGCATATTTTCTACAGTCATTGTGTAGAGCACCCAGTGAATAATGCAGTTATATCAAGTAGCGCTCATTTGCCCGTTATATGTCAAAGCCATAACATGCTTAAGCCGATCACTTAAAAAATATTACAGCTGAAATTAATAAATATATTGTTTTGCTGTTAAACTTGTTTAACCATGTTCGTAATGCAAATAGTGTTTTTGAGCCTTGCTATATTGTATATCTGGATCTTTTTTTAAAGCATAAAGCAAAGCCAGTAAAAATAAATTTAAAATTCTACCTTAATTGTATTATAATTAACATCGAATTCTAAATGACCGTACTCGATGTAATTTTGATGGGGAAAAGTTGTTAGCTCGGCTAAATAGCTAAGTAATGCTACATATTTAGCCGTGTAAGTGCTCTCAAAACCACCCATAAAACCAAGAAAATAGTATTACTCACCGAAAAACTGAAGACCACACTTCTTGGGGGGTCTGTTAGTACAGCCAACAGCACAGCAAGCCATTTACACAACTTTCTTCTTAAATACTCAGAGAACAGCCGAGGGTAAAGAAGCCTGACACACTGATCGCCTAACATGCGCCAAGCCAGCAAGTATCACGGAGGAGCTAACTAGCCACTTGTTAGCCAGCTAGCCACACGACGTGCGAGGCTCGGTGATTGACACATGCGAGTCAAGATAACCACACCCACAATTATGCACAAAACTAAACTTTTCAGATAGCATAAACGGACGTAATAATCAAAAATTCACCCCCAGAGTTGTCACATGGTAAAAACTTAGCTCTAGAGACAGGAGCCATCTTTTGTACCAGGCTGTAAACATGTTTTTTACACCCGTAAAGTCGCCATTGGGTTTCTCCTTATATTTCCGCTTTTGGAGCCTGCCCTCTGGTGGACGGCGGTATATTGCCGTATTTCGATGTATTTTGACGTATGGCGCCCTTACGCAGGGACCGTTTAGGGGGTTCCATCTTAGACGCTTGGGTTAAGTGTCTTGCCCAAGGACACAACGACAGCATGAACTGTGGGGAGAGCGGGATTCCGGTTGAAAGAAGGCCGCTCTACCACTGAGCCACTGCTATATGTATGTTATATATATTTTGAGTTTGTCAGGTAAGGAGTTGTGCATTACAGATAATAAAGATGGTTATTGAAAAATAATAAAATTTATATTATTAATGATGATGCCGTTTTAAAATTTAGGACACGGAAAATAATGTTTTTTTTTTTAATTTTTTATTAATTGTTTACTATTTTAAAGCAACTGGCTATTTTTTGAGGCTGCATATATAAAAAAAAAAAAAAAAAAAGAAAGAAAAAGTTGCATAGTTTGCACTCAACCAAATAAATGCATGGATATGAAACCTACCAAATATGTACAGTATATGGAATAGTATAATAGTATACTATTTTGATAATTGAATGTACTAGATTTTTTTCTCTCTTTTGATTCCGTAATGGACCATCTACAGTCATGATAATATTAGTACTTTTGCTGAATGAGTTGATAAATATGAAATATACTGGGGCTGGACACTGACATCTAGTAAATTTGTGAACAACTTCTGAAACTCAAGATGACACATCCGGTGCTAAATGATCAGATTTGAGCATTTCCTAATCTCCTTTTATTGCCAGAAGAGTTGGGGCTCCACTGTTGTAACCAATGCTGTTGCAGTGGTTCATTCGCTCAGTCTTCATCTCCTGGAATACAGTTAAAAAACACAAAAAAACAGAAACAGTTAAAGTCAGTCTGTTGTGTTGAGGCGAAAATTGAGTAGGCCTACTGACCTCTGTTAAAGTGGGTTTGTGGATACAGTGGACATACGGCTGGGGCTCTGGTTCAATGTTCTCTCTGTAGGTCTTGTAGCACACTGCACAGTCCATCAGTGGCTGCATGAATGCACACAAACAAAAAGGGCACAGGCAAGTTAGAACAGAGACTCACATTCCGGTCATAGATCAAACTTATAAAGAGATGGTGCTTACTCGGTCATTTCTGAAAGTACATGTTGTAAAGTCTTGTGTTTCTTTAGGACAACTGGTAGCTCTTAGGTAGAAATGATGGTAAATGAAGCTCACGTCAAACCCAGGCTGAAGACAAAAGACAATCGAGACTCGTCATTTGAGAACGGATACTTGTGCATGTATATGAACACATGCACAGCTGTAGGTGATCTGTTGTACATACCTGAATGTCTGACTGTGTAAGGCTTTTAAAAAACAGAAAATGGTGCAGGTTTCCCTGGCGAGACTGGAGTTTGTGCAGAGCCAGGTCCACTCCTTTCTTGTAGGTTTCTGGAAGTTGACTGTAAGATTCCTGTGCGTCAGATGATAAAAGCAAACCTTGGACGCTGAGAAGAAACAGCAGTAACACAGCCATCTTTCTCTGTTTGTGAAACGGTGGGAGACAGCAGAATACCAACCGCTCCACTCAGTGTGCAGTGTTTTCTGGATCAGATCCACACCTTTTCCCCGAGAGAACACTGCTGTTTTGGCCACACCTCAATGGAGAGAATATAAATTGTGAAATATTCAAAGAAGAGGTAATGATAGCTGTGAACCAGTAATGTACAAGAAAAGTGCGCTAAACCGTGTCAGACATATTTTATTGCTTTTAAAAGGTATTATCAATTCACAATTTTGATACTTTGAAATATACAATCTTCATTTCATTCACAGGCACAATAAGCACACATAAGCAGTATTTCACCGTCTACTTCATATAAATACCTCTTTGATTGTTAATGGCCATGATGCAGCCAAATGTGTGTTAATTAAAAATAAACATCTTTTAAAACAGCAATAATGCCTCATAATGCAATAGATAACTAATAAAAATTAAGAGATGATTTATGAAGGTCTTAAAAGTGCAAACTACTGTAACGTGAGTCGTCATTATTATAAATACAGCAGAGACTGGTCGCCCATTAATATGTGGTCCCACAGGCACTTTTGAGATTTGTGCACATTTGTGACAACAGCACAAGATCACAGTCAGAATCAGTTTGGGGGTGGGGGGAGGGGGGTGGACTACCGTCTGAAATTCAACACAGTGAGGATCACAGGACCAAACATCCATTTTTGACACAGTCAAAGCTTCAAAACCATGTCACACTGTTACCACGTGACATTAAACAAGAACAAACACAGACATTTAAAGCCTTCAGTCTCAGTCATACATTAACAATGAGATTGTCTAAAGAGCTTTTGTGGAGATTTGGTCAACGTTTACTCCAGTATAAATGAAATGTCAGAAATGATAAGAAACTGGAATGTTTGACCACAACATTAGGACAATTGAGATGACTGATCTGCAGCTTATTGTTCTGACCTCAGAGGTATTCACACACAGTTGGCACTTGAAACATTAAATAAAATAAAGATTTATGTTAACATAAACCACAAAGTGGCATGTAACTTAAAAATTATATTAGTATATTAGTGCCCAAATCACTGTATGTATGTAGTATGTTTTTTATATATATTTATCTATCTAGAAATACAATGCTATGGCATTAGTGTAACAACTTAAGTACTTCTGGTATGATTGTTCAGTACAACTTACAGCAGATCTCCCTCTGCTGGTGATCGTCTTTTACTACAGTACACTACATTTAAAAGCTAAACACGGCTGTGCTTAGGACAAAGCGTGATTAAAGCAGGACAGGCTAAAATCACAGGTCGTTAAATAAAAGACAAAGAAAAAATAAATCTCTGAGGGATTCTAGGACACAATGATAATAAAATTACTCCAAAACAATAAATTCATTCAGATTTGGTGTAGTTAAAAGTGCTAAGCTTCATGAGGTGGTCAAAGTGAATGAGACAATTTACCTTAAAATAAACGTCCTTCCTAAGGCGCTTGGTGATTAAAACAAAACTGCAATAACTCATCATGTGACTAGAACGGGAATGCCTCCCATATATCATCAGCATATTCAATGTGAATCAGAGCAACATTTCAGGGCTATCAGTCTGTGCATCTACCCACTACAACAGCAAATTGGTTTCAGTCAGAGGATTGGAAACTCTCATCGCCTGAAATGTTAGGAATAAAAAAAAAAAAAACAGTCTTAGATTTCCAAAGCTAAAACGTAAAATGTGCTATTAACTTGATAAAAAGCATTTGAAAAGCAGCAATGGTACAGCAAGGTCATACGTTTCATAAAAGGCTACATAAATATAGACTTGGCTGGAGAATCCACCAGATGAACTTTTACATTCAGCATGTTTCAGTGAGGGTGGTTACGGCACAGTGTTGTGGCATCAGGCTCTCTCTTGTTTGTAGGAAAAAGTAACTGCTTTTACTAAGAAGAGTCTGAGGTGGTACGAGGACAGGGCTACACTGGCATCTGCATCTCAGAGTACTCGTCATGCTCCTCAAACTTTGGCTCGGCTTCGTCTGCATCCAGCTGGAGAGACAGAAAATGGAACTATGTTACAATCATAAAATCAAATCCAGCAGTGCATTGCTTCCCATGTTGATGACTTACACATGCTATCTCTTTGGCAGTGAAGATGCGGCGCAGCACAAACATTTTGACAGGAACAGTAAGAATGAGGACAAAGGGGAAGGCAAGTGATGCTTGTGTTGACATAACAACCCACAGAACTGCCAGACACACCAGCTGGATGCAAGTGAAGAGGTGCATGCGCAGCGTACGGACCTGGAAAAAACCACACAGAAAATTTGTATAAAGAAAATAAAAAAAAAATAAATAAAAAAATTTGGGGTCCAAACTGACACATTCTTAAAAATACTAGGACAACAAAAAAAACGTCTTGAAGCTTTAAACTATAACTAGGTGCAAACTTCTTAACTTAAAGATGAGCTTAAGAAATATAAATTGAGGGCAGCCTCACCTTGCGCACATAGATTTGGTCAGGGTGATACTTTGGCGGCATCAGAAGCAGCATCATACGCTCCGTCAGCTGGATCCCATTGAGTGACATCACCCCCATATAAAGGAAGATCCCAAACAGCACAGCCAGAGGAATCAGACGGAGCAGGTCACCAATAACAATGGACATGCCTGTGGACAGAGGATATTTAGCATCACACTTAACATCATATGTACAGAAAAACAAAGGAAAGCAATGAAGTTTTATACTGACCAACCAGGATGGACACCAGGAGGCCTGTGACCCTCTGCTCCTTCACCTCCTGGATGCGAGGCTTGTCTCCTGGGGCCACAGCTTTACTCATGACAGTCAGGGCGTTGACGTGTCACAGAGCGCACGGTCGCGCAGCCATCCAGGGCAGACCGAACATAGCTGAACAGCCACCAACCACCACAATCAGCAGCAGGTCCAGGTGGAACCCAGAGCCTTTCACAAGCATGCGCTCCTTCTTACTCACAATCAGACTAGAACCAAACACATTTCATGACATTATTATTAAAGTCACCAGTTTTTAAGCCCAAATCGTTTTTGAGTCTAAGTCAGCAAAGACTAGCCCGAATCGACCTCGATGACTCCAGTCTTTACCCTCCATCTCTAAATTCCATAGTCATCCATAGTGTGTACAAATGCATAATAATTAAGTTAGTCTTACGTGGTGATCTGAGTCTCCATAAAGATGAGGATGAAGACAAGCAGTGCAGGCAGACAACAGGCAAACATCATCCAGATAGGAATTCACCATTAGAGCCCAAAGGACTGATGACCCATCCACGTTTGTCAGGACTAGTTACAGAGAAGCCCTCGAACGCTCAGTTTCTGGGCAGAGGACACAGACCACACACTGTTAGAAATATTCAAAAAGTAATTGGAAGGATCTCTTCCACTTGGTCTTACTTGAGAGTATGTATCGTCTATGCTGTAATCCACCAGGACCATGATGAGAATGGCTATTGGGACACCAAAATCTCCAATAATCCTACTGAAGCTGAACGCCACCAAAGGGAAAGTTGTAATCATGACTTTGTTTGAATTATAAAATTAAACAAAGCAATCACAATTTAAATCAATAGAAAAATTCAGTAAAATCAACTTGTTGTTGAATATGGTGCCATACCCTTCCAGGGAAGAAAGCACTGTTTTTGAACTTGCGCAGGTAGAAAGCTATAAAAAGGTTCCAGCCATGAGCACCAGGGACAGCAGGGCAGTGTTGGGCTCACCCAGCACGTTGACTGGAACCGGTGTGCTGTTACCCAGCACGATTGAGATGTTGGCGCTTGAGGCATTTCCCTCTGTGCTGTTGTCAAAGGAGCAGCGTTTCAGTGGGTGCTCCTTAAATATCTGCCCAAAGACAAAAAACACATTCTAATACATGCATATTAGATTATTTTGCAACAATGAAAAAGCACGTTCAGGTAAAGCAGGAAACCGTCTATAGCATTAACATATTTCCCAGAGTTCTTGAGTCCATAAAACAAGGCTTTTAAAATGAGCCTGGACCAATAAATTAAAAGTTTAACTCGAATGAATCATGAAGGATTTCAGGTGGTTCTGTTACAACACCGCCCTCAGTGTGACCCTAAACTCTATATCTGACAAGTCTGTTCAGTTTAGTGTCATAGGTGTAAAACCCTCTGAGGCCAACAAAACGTTTCAGAAGCTGTTGTTAAGTCTCAGTTACCTTGACAAGCTTAATAAAAGTCTCGCAGAGATGAAGATGAGAGAGATGAGGAAGGAAAAGATCTCTTGGGTAAAGCGTGAAACAAAGCGGACCAGGAAACTGCCTTCAAACGCCACCGTGACCATCACAATTATGATGAGCCAATAGCCAATCCATACACGACCTGTCAGATACTCAATGCTGTTGGCTTTGCAGAACTGTGAGAACACAAGGAAAAAGAAACCTATTCCTTAGCATGTTTCATGTTAAAATTGGGAGGAACTGGTTATAGTTCGAAATAAAAGTTGTCACTTACAGAATAAAAAGCTTCTTCAAAAACTAGCACTGGTCCAGAGAAGCCAACAACCAGCAAAGGCTGAGCTCCGAGCAAACAGAAGATCACTCCTTGCATTGCTGTGGACACAATGAGCTCCGAAACGCCAATGAGACCCTCCGTTTTCTCACCTAAAAAGTGACACAATCAGTTTAATTATACAAGTGGGAAAGACACTTTCTAGTATTTAAAACAGTGTATGACGAAAAAATAAAATGTGTAAAATAGCTCATGTAGCAATAGTCCACTGACAGGAGTTAGTTATATTCCACCACTGACTAAAGTTGTTACTTACCTAAAAGTCCTCCAAATGTAATGGCTGGAGAAAGAGCAGCAAAGTAGATAAAGATCACAGCCGCCATGCACTGACTGTCCAGGGCATCTTTAAAATCACTGATATACTTTGGGTACCGACGCTGCACATCTCGTATCAGTCCACCAAAGGGGCGCCCGGTCCGCTTTAGAGGATCATCTGGCTTTTTTAAAGGAGTGAGTAGAGCCTCTGAAAGCCGGCAGAAAGATTATAAACGACTGCAGTTCACATTGACTACAATTAACCACTAAAATGTAATGTTTACCCTTTTCTTCAAGGCATTTGGGCTCCTTGGCTGACAGTTTAATCTCCTGCTCTTCCCTTTTGCGAAGCATCTCCTGCTGGAAACGGGCAACAGAGGCGGAGCAGCTCATCGCTGCTCATCTCTGAAGGAGGCAGCACAACACTGCAGTCCAGGAAGCTGTTGATAGCACTGAGCAGGTCCTGTCTGTCGTCGGCAAGGTAGGCGGCCTCGTGGAATTGCTGCAGATTTCAGGTGAAGAAATCCATTATCCAATGTCTTAATAACAGTATCCAATTAACTGGATTTGAAATCTTTAATATCTGCCACATTTCTTCTACATTATTAAATAATAATTAGTATACAAAGCTCTACACTCTATTGTTGCTGTAGTGAGGAGCACAAAGCCTGTCTGTCAACTCCTGAAGAGATATGCACTGCTTATACGGTTACATCATTGTCCACTTAATGAAAAATTGTACTTGACTTGGTTTGAACAAATACCCTCGGAGGATACAAACCTTGTCGGACATTAGCGTGGAGATGGAGCGTCCTATCTGGTGGTAGTCCATGCTGGTGGTGGGGGGTCCCAGCAGAACAAAGAGGAACCTGACAGGCACAGGGACCTCCAGGACAGACTCCAGCTCCACAGCCTCCTGCAGCCGCACAAAAGCCATAGTGGGCTGCTCCAGGAAGTCCACGCTTCCTGGAAAATCATGATCGGTGATAGTAAGAAAAAAAGACGACAGGAGTTTACAACAGTGGCCCTTGAAGACACTGACTACTCACCCACGAGGACAACTGTGGCCTCTGCATTTTCAGGAATCTTCTCAAGTAGTTTGAGCTCATGTTTGGATTTTGACCGATGCATTCCAGACACCAACATGGGCTCCTTCTGCTGAAAAGGTCATACATAGTCAAATAAATGACATGGCTACCAAATATAGAAATCCACATTTGTTGTGTATTGTTTCTGTCTGTCTTTATCACCTTCCACAATTAATTATTTTTATTAAGAATTATTTCATCGCTGTTTTCCTCTTGTATCTGATGAGGCTTACTGCTGGGCACAGTCTGTGACATTGTAATTTAACTGTGTCTGTGAGTCCTTTACGTTTGCCTGTGTATGGAAATCAAACTGCCTGGCCTACATTTACCTGCCCCTCATTCTTCTCCATGTCTAAGCGTGTGTCGTTGCTGCCTGCAGAGTTGACATTGCCCATGAGGGGCTCGGTGACCAGCAGCTCCGTCTGATGAATGTGATTGCTACTGTGGTGTTGGATCAGGCTGCCCAGGCTGGCAGCTGAGATGTTCCTAGGGAAAGGGCTGCTGTGCTCCTTCTCATCGCTCGGGTGACTACAGGAGGCAGGGAGGAGAAGAGAAAAGGTGAGGAGCTGGGGAAATAAACTATTTTGAATGACATTGAAACTGAAATGTAATGTGAAGCAATTAAGTAGATGACAAGAGTTTTCCTCGTAACTAAATCAAAGACTAACATGGGTCCTGTTGTGCCCACATTGAACAGGATGGAACTACTGTGTATTAATTTTTTTAGGCAAAGCGCAGCAGTTAAATTTCACTTTGTTGTTGTGTCACCTGTGTTTAAGTAGCAGGGCCCTGAGGACATTGGCACGGTCCTCAGCTTTGATCTGGTCCGAGATGATCATCTGCTCCACAACCTGGTGGGCAATACCAGGCAACGTTTTCTGGTCTAGGTCCAGCAGTACTGCACCTGAAGACCCACACAGGCACAGTTATTCTTGATCCACACTGATGGTTTTGTAGGTTTCTGGTAAACTGATTTTACTCCTACCGTGTGAAATGGTCTTTCGGAGCTCCAGCAAACTTCGGAAAGACAGAGAAGCCACGTGAGGTTTCCCCCAGCGGTCGGTCTCCTCTTCAACGTCTTCCTCAAACTTGATCCACCTAGCCGTCTCCTTCCATTGCATTTCTTGGTTCTTGTCAATGGTCAGCTCATTTAGCTCCACAAACACCTGGCAGCAATATCATGAAAAGAAAAAACAAGCAAATGAGAGCGGGCTAAAGACGTTCAGACCTACACATGCATGTTAAAGCAAGTACAGATAAAAAAGAGGCAGGTTATTGTTTTTAAGAGTAAGCTACATGCTTATAATGTACTGTATGTTAACTTATTTAAAGCTACTCAACACACTTTTTAGTACATCCATCTGTAAAAAAAAGAGACAGGCCTAAAACAAATGCCGTTAAAATGCTTTCAGCTCCCAAAGTATCTCACTATGATCTATTACTGTGACAACCTCATATCATGGGGGTCAGTCAAACTAACCAAACTGCTTTTTTAATTTAATTCGCACTCGGTGCCATCGTCATGCCAGTGAAAACACGCTCACTCCGGTCAAACCCGGCCTCACCTTTTGGTATCCAGCCAAATGAGCGGGATCCATGTTGAGAAGTATGCCTTCTGGCGCGGCCGAGCGTACAGAACCACTGGTAATGGCTGAAGGATCAAAACGATGCGATAAAAGAAGGAATCCTCACTATACCTCATACTAGAGCAGCGGGCACACACCTGACAGGGACCTGTTGTGTAGTTTCGCAGAAAGTGTGTGTGTGTTAATAAAACATAGCTGTCGCTCTGTCAGGAGCACAGAGAGTCTGGTTACCTTGGTTCCTTTTTTCCTTCTGAGTGTGAAAGGAAAGAGCTCATTCATTCATTTTTAATTGTCTCCTACCTTCCCAGCTCGTTATCAAAACAGGACAAAGAAAGAGATTGGACAAAACCGGAAATATTTCACAGGATTTGACATTTGTTTCTAAGAAAAAAGTAATGATATTTAGTCAATGAATAATTATATATTTTTATTTTCTAGTAAATTACAATCAGTCAAGTCACATTTGAATCAATGAATAGGAAATAATTTATAACTTTTTTGTTTGAGAATTTCATTATAATTAATTATAGCTAGTGTTAGTGTCCTTGTGGCAAAATAGACATTATATATATATTTTATATATGAATAAATAAATAATTATATAACTATAATCAATCCCCCAACAGAATAGTGTTGGACTTCCAGCACAAACACCAACTACAACCACCCTGCTCCCAGAGATGTGTCTCACCTCATGAGGCGTGTGGTCCTGCTTACGGCTCCGTGTACTCGGCTCTTTATGGTCTTTACCGATGTGCACCACTTGGCCCTTGGTGCTCTTTCTGACCAAGTGTCTGCACCGGGAACATCTTCAAATCGATGGCCTGAAGATACAGTGAACAGTGAATGCTTTCTACATACACAAAATCCGGAAGAACTTCGATAGATAAATAAAAATACATGCCACTTTGACAGAATACTATTTGACTTTTAACAGGTTCAACAGACAGATTTTGTGATCCCACCCCACAGAGTGATGCGTCATGGGCAGTTTTAGAAAATAAAAAAATCTTCCTGGGCAAAGGTAGCTATTGGTGAAACAATTGAGAAGGCTGTACAATCTATCAAATCCTGTGTTGAGAAGCAGCCAGAGGAACAATGAAATTAGTGGTAATAAGCTCTGGTTCATTATGTCACATTATGTGGTGTTGTCCCTCCCACTGTTCATTTATATTGCCCTCTTGCCTTCAGTGCTTTCCTTGTCTCTTTCCACTAACGATGACAAGGCTGTGAAATAAGAGCCAATAGTCACAATTAGTCAACATGTTGGCCTGGGCCTGATTCAGGGGCCTCAGCCGACAGTAGGAACAGCTAATTTAATAATGCCACGCTGCCTGATAAGCTGCTGCTCACTGCTGAGGGGTCGGCTTCCTGGCGTAAATCACCTCGACTCAAACATATTCACACGTTAAAAGGACAGCAGACCTCTGCGGAGTACAGCTCCAGGAGACGCTCTCATCCATGTTTGTGGCAATACATGAGCAAGGAAGTGACATAAATCCTTGTTTGGTAAATACAAAGAATGCAGATACTCACTTTTAATACCATCTAAATCAGCGGAGGCCAGTGTCTGTGCCTCGCTCTCATCAGTGGGAATACGTTGATATTTGGCTTGCTCAGCACCAGTCATGTTGCCAGTACGTCGACGTTCTTGCAAATCGTAACCGCGGCTGGACACTCGGGTTAGTGTGGTGTGCTCAGGTCCTGACTGAGGAACTGGACTGGAGGTATCAGGGGAGCCTGGTTTACTGGACAAGACAGAGTGGAAAAAAAAAAAAAAAAGATATCTTTAGCAAAAGTTACCATCAATGCATGTTAAAGATAAAAGAGTATTTATTGAGTTTCTTTTAGAATCCTTCACTAAAACAAACATAATAAATACATTTATGTTAAACTGAAAAGTGCACAGTTCTTACAGAAATTTAAAGTAAATACACTCACCTTAAGTTCTACAAAATAGTCCACAATTTCTAACCGCAGCTATCCTATTTTTATGCCAGAAAAGTCAAATTAGCCCAGAACTACCTACACTGAAATGAGCCAACACAAACACAGCTTTATCCCAGCTCAGATTAAAGACAGAATAAATGTCATAGGTGGAGCCAGTGACTGCAGAGGTGTGCTGTCGTCTATAGCGACAGGTGATAAATGGGTCTCTGTGGAGAAGATTACTTTAGTTCATCAGATAGTGCCCAGCAGGGCTGCTGGATGCCTGAGACATGGTAACGCACAGTAAGTACCTGACAGTCTTACACAATGCCAGCATCACAGAGACAAGAAAAAGAGAAAAACATGCTTTATGCAGTTCAGTTAGAACCCTTACTAAGTAAACACATGGATTTCCTTATTTTGACTCACTCAGTGGAAGATGCATCTTTATTATCTGTGGTGGCCGACTGTGGCACAATGCTGAGCTGACGAGTCATGTACAGGCCCCCTTTACCACTTTTTACTTTTTGGTCTTCATCTGAAACAAAAACTGAGAAGTCCAAAAGAAATATATGTTAGGTAAAGAGACACAAACAAAATGGCTGGGACAAAAACATCTGTACCTCAGTGAACACCATTAGGCTAAAATCTGACCCTACTGAATCTGGTCTTGCTTTGCTCAAGTATCAAAGAAACATAACATGAAACCTTCTGATGAATGATTAAGACAGTACTGAAATATTAACAGAGCAGCTATTACACAGAGGGTAAGTATCTATGGCCATGTGGACACTGGGCCGATGCTTTTGAGAGTTGTTCATGTGCTTCAAATTCTCCATTAAAGTTTATGGATAAGACACTGAGACGGACATAAACACATTTAAATCAGCTGAAAGACACCTGATGGCTTTGTGACATTTCTATTATTGTCATGTATTACCACAGTTTGTCTCACAGTCTATACAATAGTCTTACAGTTCTTAACAGGGCAGTGGGCCAAGCCAGTAATAATGTTTTATTGTTGGATGAGGTCTATTTATTACCTCCACATCTGTGACATTCTCTCCCTCGAGAGGAGCAGATGTCTCATCTGTCTCATCTTCCTCATCCTCCTCATCCTCTCCTTCCTCGATGGGACCACTGCTTCCAACATGGCTGCTTTTGTAATCCTTGTCCTTCCTCTTCTTTTTACCGCTCTTCCTCCTGCGTCCTTCAGAGGGCAGTTTGGACAGAGGTCGGTGAATGTGGTGAGAAGAGTGACGGTGGTCTGAGAAAAGTTAAGACAGACATTAACATCGCTGGAAAAGACCAACCAAAAACAAAAATGTGTGTTTGTCTGTAGATTATAGGTTGAGGCAGTTTGTGCTCACATTCAATATCCTCCTCGTGATAAGTGTGATGCTGCTCATCGGGAACAGCTGCAGCAGGACTAAGGATTTGCTGGAAGCGCTGGACCCCAGGGCTTTGTTCAAGTCTCCGTCATCCTCCTCTTCTTGACGAGGGGTCACATGTAACGAAGAGGCAGCTGAAGCCTCTGGCTGCAAGACAAAAAATTATTATAGTTCAACAGTTTACAGTTTCAAATTATTAAAACACATTCAGTATATAAGGGAAGAAATGTGGAGAATCCATGTTTGACTGGTCTGGCTGTGCTTTCAACCAGCACTAGAGGGAGTCCTGTTCCTATTCCAGATTTTTATATTTGCTTTGGAAAAGCCCTTTCTCAAAACATTCAGCTCAGTGTCTGTGTTGTTCAACAGTTTAGTGTTTCTCAATATTTTTGACGAATTGCATTGTTTTGTTCAAAAGAGTACAATACTCCACAGATCTGTACAAATAAAACACTGTGTTCGCAATGAACAAAACAGATCATTGGATTTTAAGTGTTTTTCACAATCATACATGTCTATTGACTCCAATGAAAAGGCTTCATTCACTTCTCAAAAACTTACATATACAGATATTTGTTTTTTCTCCCTCCCTGAGATCATATGTCTTTGAATAAATACATTTTGCTGTAAAAAACAAAACAGATGATAAAGAGAAAATGTTAGATATGTTATTCAGGGTTATTTGTGATCATTATAACCATATTCTGTAAATCACATTGTATTTTAACAGCTCTGATCAAGTCAAAAAATGTATGTTTAAGGTGAGAAACTGACTATTGCAAAAATTGTGAAGATGAAAAGACAAAGCGACTGACAATAACTAAAAATAAAATATTACAAGTCATTTCATGCTGCATTCTCCTGAATAAGCCTGAAATCGGAAACAATAGCCATGTGCTTCGATGAGTTACACTTTTTCCATGCAGTGGTGTGACAGGGATCATGTGATGTTAAGAGATCTGTTTTTTTGCTTCAGGATGCTTGGACCTGCTGTGTCTGCCTCGGTCGGTGGGATGTTGTGCTAGTTATGGCCTGTAGTGATACCCACAGTGGGTCCTCTGTCAGACAGCGCTCTCCAAAGTGCTTCCATGACTACTACAAGTCCTAGGTAAGCATATAACACCTTTCTTACCTGCTGCGCTCTGGAGACACAGACTTGCATCTGATTCAACTGAGACTAAAGTTGTTCCATTTAAAATAATCTCAACCAAACAAGATTTTTTTTGTACATTGTAGGGATGTAACGATTAACCAGGAGCCGGTTGAAAATTGATTCACTTGTTTTGAACTCCGTTTACTCCAAACTCACTTTCAACAAGTTGTTGCAAACAGTTTCTAGCATGGTGATGACAAGTGCAGTGTTGATCTTGAGGAAGTCTCATCCTCATCCAAATCAAAGGTGTGGCAGCATAAATAAATCCACTTTAGCGAAAGAGCATTCACTTGCTCAACGTCTGTGTCTCTCCTGCTGCACAGACCGGTCCTGAGCTGAGTCAGCTCCACGGACTTAATGAGCAGGCTTTACTCTTTCCAAAATGAACAAATAGTCAGGTAAAGAGCAATAATCTGTGTTAGCTGAGAGACTAAACTTAAAACAGAGGCTGTCGTCCTGAGTCTGAAGCATTCACAACACAGTCAGACCTGTCTTAAACTAAGTGGGGGCGACAGTAGCTCAGTGGGTAGCTCAGTGGGTAGAGCAGTAGTCTTTCAACCGGAAGGTAGGTGGTTCGATTCCCGCTGTTCCCCACTGTTCATACTGTCGTTGTGTCCTTGGGCAAGACACTTAACCCACCTTGCCTCCAGTGGCTGTAACACTGGTGATTACTGTAGAACAATGTAAGTCACTTTAGATAAAAGCGTCAGCTAAATGAATAAATGTAAATGTATTTGTATTTGTTGTAATGTAAATGTATTGTAAGTGTTCACCCGTTTGAGGCCCTTGTCAGAGAGATGTAATAATGTTCTGGGTCATGTGTCTCTGCTGCCGCCACTAAGGGGTGCAGGGGTGACCAACTTAAGGTCCACACACCAAATCCGGTCTGGCTCTCATATTAATTATTACTGTTAATACATTCTTGCTTTTATTAATAAATAACAGGTGAAAATGCATAAAAGGTAACCGTTAAACAAATAAGAGTTGTTTTGATAAAGTTCTACTTTTTTAGGGAAACACATGAGACCAGTATTTATTATTGGCTTTGATCTATATTTTGTTAAGCTTATATTTTTAAATAAATATGGGAACATTTGAGATTTATTTAGGGACTGTTGGAACTGGCATTCGGGAAGGTCCTGGGACAGTGATGAAATAAGTTAGTTTGGTGCCCTGATTTGTAAAAAAAGGGCACTTGTTCACTTCTAATTTGTCTCAACTCATTTAATAAAAGAAAACTGTTACAAAATCAAATCATGAGATCAGAATCGATAATCACAAAACTGAATCGCGACATGCGGTAGTATGTTTAAAGAATAGTGCTTATACGAGAGCTTCTTCATGCAATTCTACCTTGTTCAATGTGTACATGCCACACACAGGAGACAGCACCCTGCACTCAACTGTGGACAAGCACTGACTTATGAGTAAACCAGAGACGGGTCAACCTACACATGTACAATTTTGACCAACTTCCTCATATAGCTTATGTAGCTCACAGAAGGCACAAACAGACTGAAAAAAAAATGTGCATGACCTCCAAAATCAAATAAAAGAATGGATAACACAGATTTAGCACCTGAACATTTCCCTTCACTGCAGAACAACAATGGCCAATGCATTCTCAGCTGAAAACTATTTTAACTGAAACACATTTTAGACTCTATTCACTAGATAACAGGTCATTAAAAATAGACCATATAAAAAAACCCTAATTGCACGTATCTTCTGCAGATGCCGTTATACAAGCTGTTTATTTTTACAGAGCTCTGGTCCACCTCATGGTTTCACAGTTCGTCCCTAGAGATGGGAGACGTGTGTGGGATTCTCAAAGAGGTGAGAGAATTTTCCACAACTGAAACCATGTGCAAAAACAAGCTGAGCAGCGCTGACCAAAAACAAAACTGACCTGGGGTAAAGCTTTCACCACTGAGGAAAACTAAGCTCAATCGATGTCCCCGTCTGAAGCATGCGGCTTTAAAAAGACTTACCTCACTCATGGCACTGAGTCACAACCGGCTTTCTCACCAAAGCACACCTCGGTTCAGACCCGCATGCAGTAGATATCCCTCGCTGCTTGCTTATCAGTGGCGCGTGAGGCCATAATCTCAGCTCTATCGGCAAAACATGCCACCTTCACTAGGATACCCATTCAGCCAGGACAAATCAAACAAGTCACTCGCTCTGGCTTTGAGGACAAACGCAGGCTGAAAGGACAAGATGTGTTTGAACAGCAGGGAACAAACCCCAACACTGACATTCATCTCCATATTTTGGGTTTGCCGCATGAAGCCTAAATGTTGACCTAAGGGCTCTTGGGCTTTGTACTTTGAAGGGCATTGAAAATAAACATCTTACAGTTTTTAAAGGACACTTAAAATCTAATATTGACATAAGTCTTGATAAGATACAGAAATGTAATCCTGATTAAAATAGATTAATACCACAGCGGTATTACATCAGAAATCACTGACAGAATTACACTTCAACGATGCACTGACTAAATAATAGCTAATAGTTTTTACTGCTTATATCTTTCAATCCAGTCCTTGGGCTGCCATTCATCTAGCACAAGAGCAGCATTAGTGCGCTAACGGCAAATCAATAACATACAAATAAATCTATGTCCTTTAATGGAAGTTAAAGGAGAACACTTATTCATTCAAGTAATGGAAAAGAAAACACTGCTCTGCATTTCAAAGCAGTCTTAATTACCTTTTCAAGCCAAAAGAAACACACACACTAGCAGCCCAGAGCATACAAACATAATCTGAAGTTGCTGCAATAAATTATTATTTGTGAAGTTCAACACAGCAAAATACACTACAGCTCGGAATATGGACCCTCATGTCCATGTCCAGGCTGTAAAGCAGATTATCTGTGTGCAGAGTAGGTTTAAATCTCACACAGTCAGCATTTGGAGAGGAAAGAGCGAGAGCGCGTCTGGAAAGTTACACTGCATTCTTTTATTACCCCAGTCATTTTATAAAAAAAAACATGTAATTTTCTTATCTTTCTTGGTCTTTCGCTCCTTTGTGTTGAGCATGGATGACTGTACTTCTAGATTACACACACCATTAACAAAATGGGATTTCACAATAACCGCCATTTGCACATCACAGGAAGTAATGAGCAATAAAACGTCACAGGCAGGAGGTGGCGTGAGCTTAATTTACACATTTCCTCCGTGCTTTTACACATCGTCTTGATTAATGTCGCAGCTCACTTTTAGCTCGGCCAACCTTGGTCACTTCCACAGTGAAATAACCTGGGGGGCTGTGGAGTTCATATCAAGGTGGAGGGATATGTCACAGTATTTTTAGAGTTCAAACATCTGACTCTCAACTGTACAAGACAAAATATAAAGTGTTACATAACATGCTATAAGAAGTGCTACGATGTCCGGTGAAAAGAGCAATCCAGAAATACTTTTACTCATTCTTTTTTCACCTCAGAGTCGGCAACATTCGTCATCCACTACGTGCGCTAAGTAATGCATTAAGACAACATTAGCGAGTAATTATTACCTTAGATTTCTAATGCTTAAGAAAATCAGTGAACTGTTGACAAAGTAAAAGTGCATCTGAGAAGCACAAGGACACATGTAAACATTAACTAACTGCAAAGTTCGCACCGAGGTTAAATTTATCTTAAGTTAGACAGGCTCGATATATATCTTTTGGAATATCATCCCAGGAAGAAATGCACCAGGACTGCCAACAAGCCACAACCAGCCATGCTTTGTGTACAATGTTTAAAGAAGTCTCTAACTATTCAAACTCACCATAAAAAAGGGAAGGCAGTCCATCTAATTACACACATGAGTTTTCCAGCAACAACATGGAAAGTATCAGCCAGCCGGCGAGATTTAAGGACAATGTACTTCCCATTTCAGTTACACTTGTCATATGACCCAAACAGTTGTACAGCACAGGAAGACGACCGTTGTCTTTTAAAATGTAACTGGATTATATGAAGTTTCCCAACCTCACATGCACAAGCACACAGGATACACACGGCTAAGGAGATAATAATTAACTCGGTCAAGTCGGAGCCTAGGAAACAACCAATAACTGCTAGGGATCTCTCATAATGCAAACAATTTTATCTTCAGAGCCGGCTCACCGTGATACCTGCTTGCACATCTGAAAAAAGTCTCAAAGACTTATACTGCATGTCCCATGTAATGCAACCCAGGTCATGCTAATATGAATATACACAGCCTAAATACAAAAAAATATTAATCCCAAGCCATATTTGTGTCCATTTTTCATGGACCAGTGGTCAAATGTCATGTATAGACTTCCACTTCCTGAATATTTAACATTCTGTGTCTTCATTACAGAGGTTGGATTTCAAACTTGTTCTTTGGCTCCCGAGTAGGACCCCTCGGATTTCTTGCAGGAACTGACTCAGGAGTTCCCAAAAAAGTCACATGACTGTTCAAAAGTAGCACAGAAACAACTGACAAAACAAACAAAAAATGCTCAGCTAAGGGAAAATGACTAGTGTGGTTCTAAGGCTAGGAAGTACAATCAGATGAGGAATTGAATTAATTAAAAGTAAAAAGCTTTATAAAAAAGTGTAATGTGATGTGATCCTTTGCACTGAATTAGTTTATCAAGGTTGTGCTTGTATTAAAGGGTTAAAAAGAGGGCATGTCGTGTTTTACGGCAGGAGATGTGTCGTCTGTCCTCCAATGGACTTTGTTGATCCTTGGGTAAACTGGTCAAAGAGCTAAGTTTATATCCCTAAGAGGGACGTTGTACATGGACTTCACAGTAGATGAATCCATTTCTAGGACTTAAGAGTAAACCAATAACTCAACCGAAAACAGCACACCTCCTTCTTAGAAGCCATCATTTATTACAAACTGATGGCTTGTAGTCAGACATTATCCCTGGGTCTATTACTACTTTAGGCTTGTGATATTTTCTAACTCAGCATTTTAATCATTTTAGGATAAACATGTTAAGGAAGTCTCAGGTTGAGTAATGCTGCTTCACTTGGCTGGTGACCAGCTGCCTTCTAGCTTCTGCAATGCATGCCTTCTGCATCTGTTTTCTGTAAGTCTCACTAGAATCAATAATAGAAGACCTATTCAGATCTGATTAATCTGTGGAGCTGTTGACATCCTGCAATTCTTTAATAAAAAATGGATTTAAACCAGAGCAGTTTGATTTCTTAACTATGAAACACGGGGATATGTGATGCTGTTACATTTGTGGACACATTGTGCAGTGTCTAAAAGCAGACATGCTTATGACAAAGAGCACTGAGGGAGCTGATGCAGCATAAATCTAAAGAAAACATTTCTGAGTGCCATGTTGAAGGTGGAAATAGCTCAGTAGCTATATACGACAGTCATGTCCTCAGAACCGTATAGCCTGGTTTGTTACCAAGTCTGTGGCTCATGCGTTTGATCACGTGCTTCAAAGCCTGACTGTGCAGGCCTGGGACCATACTGTAGGCGTTCATTACTCTGTGGAGTGACTTACACTGTGGATAACTGATGCCATGGCGTCAGTGATCTGGTTGGGAGTGCAGGGGTTGCTCATGGCTCCGTAGGGTCTTGTCTGGAGAGGCTGTGAGAGCTGGGTTAGATCGGTATGGCTTTAGCCTTTCTCTTTCTCACTGGGACTCAGGCAGCTTTTGGGCAGCATAACCTGGAAATAAAAAAGCAGAGAAGATCAACATCAAAACACAAGGTTAAACACAATCAATATATACAAAATAATGCACCACATCAGAATTTGTGTCCATGCATACTGAAAGTGGGAGGCGCAGATTCTTCCCATGGATGTAGAACTTTAAAGCCTAATAACCTGATCTAATCTGCGAGATGATGAGTGAACCAAGGAGTAACACATTTCACAGAAAACTTCCTCATCTTTTTATTGAAAGATTACAGAGTCTAAGTCTATCTCTAAACATTTTATGATTATTGGCCTGTAGCAGGTCCTAACCACCATTCAAGGTCATTTGCCATTAGTGTCAGATAAGAGCCAGATAGTATACAGCTACTGTGCAGAGGAGCCTTTGATAAGACGCGGCGTGTGCCAGAGTCAATGACCAGGGATTAATTGAGTTTGTGGATTCAGCAAATAAGCACAGAATGTTGTGACTGAAAAAACAAAAAACAAAGCATAGTGTGTGAGTGTACCTGGAACTGTAGTAATGGCTCACGTTTAAAACCACCTCTGCAGGCAATCACAGACATGATAAGCCCCTTTTGCCGAGGCATAGTCGTATCTCTGACCTTGTTCATAATATTTTTAATGGAAAGTTTTGTTTGAGTAAATAAAGGGAGGCGTGCCATGAAGAATAAATGTTGTCTAAACACTTAATTGGGTCTTATGTTTACTATATTGTTGAGTTTATCTAAACTTTACAATACCGAGTGTGTTTGAACACAACTTTCTCAGTGAACCTAGATCGCCGTTCTTCGGAAGAGGCTGTACAGGGATAAAGTTACTGGACCCTGGGATCCTGAGTAAAAGCCATGAGAACCAGCTCATCCACCTCAGGACATGTCAGTAATAACACTGTTGGAATAACAATAACTATCACAAGGAAAGAAATAATACCAAATGCAAAATATGTTTGTATCATAGTCACATTTTCAGCTTCAAGACTTTAATTCAGAGTCCACTTAAAACTCAATAGATCCAAATAATAGAAAGTAAATACAATTGTAATGTATTAGTCCAAGTTACCTGGATGAATACTACCTGTGCAAGATGAGCTAAGGACAAAACCTCGTACATTTGTTCAGACTCAAAAAAAAAAAAAAAAAAATCATCAACATTTTCCCAGAAGCAATAAGAAGTCCCTTGTTCCTAAAAGATGGCACTCGGTGTATATTTTCCAAGAATTTTTTACAATCTGTTCCTAGTCACCACCTTGCACACAAAGCTTTGGGAAAACTTTCTGGGAAGAAGTGAGCATAAAACAGGAAGAGGGCGACTGGCTAACACTGCTACAGACAGACATTTATTTTCTTTATAGAAACAGGAACAAAAATAAATCCAAGTGAGGAATCTTTTTCTGTCCATCTAAAAGTCGACTTCCAGATGCCTTTCCCTGCTCATACTGAAGTCATTTTATAATCTGGGTTAAAACCATATCATGTACTGTACCTTTGTGACATTACATCATGTTTATTGAACTTGCGTGTATCTTGTCCCTCTTTTAGAAAAAGCAGCAGTCATGTACATACTGTATAAAAAGGTGCTAATCAACAGGATATACTCAAAATATCAACAAGCAAGCAAGATTTTTTCCATTAATCAGACCACTGTGCAATGATTCCTAGAAAGCCACTGATTTTCAATAGGAAACCAGTCCCTTTGAATTTCATCCTAATATGACTATGGCATTTACTGAGCAATAAGCGCAGCAGGAGACATTGGTGGTATTGGGTGACTCATCTTCAGAAACAAATGTAACTGATCCTTTTTATGTCCTAACAATAATCTACACATTTTAAAATAGCAAGAGTTATTTGAACCAATCAAGTGGTGTTGAGTGTGATGCATTAGGACTAAGACATAAATTCTCTATTAACCAATTTTAATATCATACCTGTGTAAATGTGTGGGTTAGATCTAGGCAAAAGGTTAACCACTACACATGGGTTGAAAGTGAAAAGGTCAATGACAGAGGTTTGGCGTTGAATTAAACTCAACAGGAGCCTATGTGTCTGGGCCAGGCTTCAGTCAGCAGCCTTTTACATGAGAGCCAACCACATACTGCAGAAGCAAGTGCATCAAACAAAAAAAATATGAAAAGAAAAACATAATTAAAGAACAATTCAATAATATATATAAGTGCCAATGCTCCAAAAATAGAGGCTGGATGATAGTGTCAAACGCACAGGCCTGTACTTACAAAAGCAGGACAATAACAGAGAGCCAAGCATCTAAAAGCTTCATTAGAAAAGAAAATCCAGGAAAAGACACACTGTGTGGGTTAAGGCCAATGATTTTTGTTTCCTGAAAATAAATAAATGATTCAGGATGAGTAGCAGAGACTTAAGGAAGGCACTGATAAATTGTACACTTCATGTTTTCATCTAAAATGATAACTGGATGCTACAATCAGAACATTTTTAATTTGAATCAGCACTGTTATCATCTGCAAAAGACACACAAAACGATGAGCATTTCTGAAACAACTGGGTCTCAGTTTTGGTGGGCCAAATTTAAGTGATTTTTGACACTGGCAGTTGCAGCCTAACTCAAAACTATAATTCATTACCAAATGCAAATTAAGAAACTAAACGTTTGTCCAAACACAAAAAATGCACAAAAAATGAAGAAAAAAACACAAGAGCTAAAAACACAAACACAAGTGGTCCAAATTTTAAATCAGACGTTAACATAAAGAAATAGGAACATACCTTTGTGTGCTTACTGCAGAGGAGCCAAAGCAGACATTGTAGGGCAATTCTGAACTCTGCTGTGTAGGGAGACCCGGGCCTGGTCAGAGTGCAGGACAAAACAAACAGAGGAGAAAACAGAGATAGGGAGACAAAAGAGAGGAGTTAGAGATGTGGAGTGTGCACACTTTAGGCTCTGGTCGAGAGGAGTACTGTCACTGGTCAGCATGCAGCGAATGATAATGGGCAGCCTTCCTCCTCGGGCTTATGTTTCCACCTCCAGCCTGCTGACAAGTACCCATGTGACTTTAGGACCCATT
The DNA here is from genome assembly GCA_024349245.1 of Neodontobutis hainanensis. Taxonomy (NCBI): domain Eukaryota; kingdom Metazoa; phylum Chordata; class Actinopteri; order Gobiiformes; family Odontobutidae; genus Neodontobutis; species Neodontobutis hainanensis. The sequence goes on from JALDNG010000192.1 coordinate 59,356, forward strand.
CAAGGGTGACTCACAGCCAGCTGCTGCTGCTGACATACACATAAGCCTCCTACCTGCCCATACACAAAGAGCGGTCGCAGGTTAAAAATAGACTCCGCCTGAGCAATAGGAGTCTGAGATGAACATTGTGTGATCTACAGTAGGCGTGTGCTTACATCCTCTGGTCACTGGGTTTTGGAAATGCTGTGTCTCTTTCTCGGGTCTAGCTTTGCAACGCACCAACATGGGATGATCAGACGGTCAAGAAAGGGCTTTCAGACACTAAAGACAAGATGAAAGAAAAGAGTACTAACGCCCACATCTTACAGGTCGGTCACCTCATCCATTCAAACAAATGCCTTTCTCATTTCAAATAGTAACACTGTGAGAAAGAAGATGTTCTGTTTGACATGCAGCCCAGCGTAACTTCACTGGGAACTGTCTAAATATCTGCAACATAAAATAATCTTGGACTGTGTCTACAGGTGTTTATAATTGTTTACAGAATGTTTATTTATTTATGAATATTTGTGCACTGTTAACTAGTGGGAAATCACAGACATATTGCTTAACTAACTATTACTTACTAACTTAAATAATAATTTAATGTTTCTCTAATGGGCTGTTGTATCTTTTAAATCAGCTGAGATTCAGGGTTTAGCGTCATAGGAAAAACAACTTCAGCTATTACAAAATTAACATCACATAAACCCCCAGATTAATTGTGTTTTTTACAAAAACCAAAGAACAGTCCTGTGATCTAAACAAGTTAAACATGCTTACCAGCTCGCCAAATAATCAAGAGCTGCATTCCATGGAGCTTACATGAGCTTTACGCTAAAGAAATCCCCGACCCCCAGGAGTAGCCTGAGGCTGAGATTGAGTGTGTATTAGGGGAGATATAATTGTTTGTCCCCAGGGCCATGGCCTCACTACAGAGTCACATGCATGTCTTACGTGGAAAAAAGCAACACAATTAAGCCACAAGCAGCTAAACCTGAAGTCCACATCAAACTCTGGGGCTTTCCTCAATCCAAACAATGTTCCTGTAATAGCATTATCCATTGAGTCAACTTCATAAAGGTGTGACTTCAGGACAGAGAACATTTTTTAACCATGACCAACACACAACATGCTTATTTCTCACCACTGAACCGTCAAAGATTAGTGCCATTGTAACCATTCTGAGTCCTGATAAAACAACACATGCACAGATTAAGCATTTGTTCCTCCAGACTCATTTTGGAATTAAATATAAAACACTTTTTTCAGTTGGGCAAGAGGAGACAAATTGTTTATAATTAAGAAAGCCGCTATTGTGTCAGTGGTAGCTATAAGGGGTCAAATCTGTACAGGTTACTTTCAAAGTTTTGCAGACAGGTCAGCGGACAAAAACTCACCAGATACTTGCTCAGTGCTTGACCACACTGATCTTGCAAAAACTTTAGTGTAACTACGCCACTGTCAGCTGCTGGGACTTTGAATCTCGATGGGATTTGGCAACAGAGCACGTTGATAGCTGTGTCTATGTTGCCTCTTGGTGTTTAGCTTAAAATAGCTCTGTAATTTAGAGGTTACTCGTCCATGTCACAGACGTCTCTTCTTTGCTGTGCACAGCACTGTGGCCACTTGGACTTCACTAAGGCTCTGGCAGGGGCCAGTCCTTCAGCATGGCTGTGTTAAAAGCACACATTTGCAGGAACACATTCAGTCTCATAGAGCTAACAGCTGCTCTCAGTCTGTAGATGCCCATCTTTATCTTACTCTGTTCCCATCACAGTCTCAACTAAGACAGCACCTGTCCTGGGCACAGGGGAATTGTAATGCCTGTCTATTGTCCTGTCTGCCAGAAATGAACACACAATCACCACTCAAGTATTTGTATAGGACATTGAGAGTGTGAGGCATTAAATCAAGCTCATTTAAATTTCAAATAGCAACAAACACACAGCTGTTTCCACTGCTTACATAACAGGAATGGCTCCAGAACAGACAAAGACAAAAAACTATAATAACTTGATAATATTTGGATATAATATTTTAAATGACTACACTGGTCACTTTTTTAATAACGCTCTCTGATTTCCCACAGTTTCATACCAATATGTTTAAGGAGCTCCGATCCGGATTTTTGATGCCGATTACTGATCACCTAAACTCATTAACTGCCAATACCGATATAGAGCACCAATCATGTGGTCTATTTGATTATGTACCTTAATAAACTCACTTTTCTTAAAATTACAGAAGCCTATCATAAAAAGGCAATCAAAAACAATATTTTCTTTATTTACTTTTTTAGTTTAATCCATCCATGTTGCTCACAATACATTTCCATTTATTCATTTATCAGACGCTTTTATCCAAAGCGACTTACATTGTTCTACAGTAATTACCAGTGTTACAGCCACTGGAGGCAAGGTGGGTTAAGTGTCTTGCCCAAGGACACAACGACAGTATGAACTGTGGGGAGAGAGGGAATCGAACTGCCTACCTTCCGGTTGAAGGACAACCACTCTACCCACTGAGCTACTGCCACCCCAATAACAAATAACAAAAACACATAACAACAGCCTTATTATGTCTACGTTCGACTATCCAAAGTCAGGAACAATTAACAGGCACAGACTGAAGTGCTACATAAATCAGAAATAAAATAATAAAGTTTGAGAATATAATAATATATTATATTCTCAAACTAATGTAACATTAATTTCAAGTTTTTCTTCAAGAATATGAGCATCTGCAATTTTGGTCAAAGTTTGTTCCTTTTCTAAAATATTTCCTGCTGTGCTAAAAAGGTGCTCACTATCAACACTTGTGCATGAAGTACAGATGAAGGTGCTGCTTGTCCTGTTTTGCGTCATTCGTCAGCCGTTCTAGCTGATCATGATCGGTGGCAGATCGATTGGAGATCGGAGATCTTATCCCCAAACAACACAGAGGCTGCTCATTTTGAACCAGCTGCACAGTGCTTAAAGCCGAGTTCTCATAACTACAGTGATTGTGACATTCTGAACCCACTTCAGTTTGATAGGAACACCATTAGAATGCTTAGTGTCCTCAGAACAATATATTGCAAAAATCTGCTAAAAATAAGTACTTGGCATTGGCAACATAACCAGAGGTGCACCTACCCAGTGTTTATGGCTGTAAAATGTTATCAAAACTAAAAAGCTTTATATTTCTAAAGTGAAGCAGTAACTGCAGATGCAGAAAGATACAATAAACAGGCCTAAAATAAGTATGGCATTCACTGCAGCCTGTATTATTTTTGCCTATACAATAACACAAGTGTGTTTATCTGCAGAGGTGCAATAAACATCAAGTGGCAAAAGCCAAGCTAAGACACTTATTATCCTTTTCCTTCCTTGTCTTCTGCATAACCAAGCAATTTTTACCAGGAATGTGAAACCGTTTGCTCTTTGCCTCGAGCTGAACAAATCAGTTTGACATATTTTATTGGAATAAAGGAAAACAAAATCTGAGATTATGATCAATAAAATGAGACGACCTGGTCAATGTGTTCAAGCTACACAAAAGGAACCACAATAGGTCTGGAATTTAGGAGAGATTCTATTTTTCTAAGATTTAACAGGGTCAGATTTAAGCATACCTACAAAGACAGACAAACATTTTAGATTCCACTATTTTATGAGTCCTTGGATTGGTCAGTGCTGGTTTGATGAAAATGTCACGCTGGTATGTTTCACTTAGATGTAATAATTTCTGATAAACCCTTCATCCCATGTCTCCGCTTTACATCAGAGAGACATATTTCATAAAAAAACATCTCATAAGTTGGTGAGCACAGGACAGGGATATGAGGCACATTCTTCCTCCTTCCGGTTATGGGCCAAAACAATTCACAAGAGGGACACACAAGGACTCCAAAATCGCAATACTCTCAAGTATTTTGGAGATCTTTGCTAAGCTTATTAAAGTAACATCATTCATGTGAACCTAGTAGCATCACCTTTGATCACATTGTAAATTCTTCACACAGGCCAAATTATCCATGTCAATACATTAGGATAACTTCTGACACTGAAGATAAGCACAGGTGGAACCAATAACAACAGCAATAGAGCATCTCAGCAAATACAGGAATGCAATAGAGGTATGATTATGGTAATGGGTGCAGAGATTTTTGAATAAGCTGTAGTAAAAAAAAAAAAAAAAAAAAAAAAAGGACATTTGTGTTCATATCTGGGGTGCCTCATGGTTTGAAAGCAATTTACTTGTTTCAATTAAAGTATCAGGTTGATTAAGGCAAACATAAGTGATTCAGTTCTGTGTGACAATAGCTCAATCATTTTACTGGCCAATCACAAGCTATTTATATCTAATAAACAATTATGATGTCTTTGTATCCCCAAAATCATTTTTGGGGATAGCAATAAAATAAAATAAAAATCATGACTAAATTCATAGGAAGCGAACCCACTGTCTTTTCCATCACTGCCTGTTGAATGCTTAAGGAAACAACACTTCCTAAAGCATTCAACAGGCAGTGACGGAAAAGACAGTGGGTTCGGCTTCACTTATTAATTTATTCATGATTATTTTTTAATGACACGTTCCAGTCCATATTTGAACATTACATGTTACACTCCCCGGTCTGCCTGGAGGAGCGCCCGCTAGCTTATTGGTTCAATAACAACATATCAACAGTATCGTGCTTCTAAAATTATAGCCAGACAGCTACAACAACAGAAACATGATTTCATTGACTTACAACAGTATTACCTGGTGAAAAAGCTTAAAGTGAAGCAATGTCGTCCGCCTGGGAGCACTCGTGTATGTGGCACCGAGGTTATCGCTGTCAGCGCCGCCTCTGTCCGCTTCTTTCAGAGGAAACACTTATCATCAGTCAAGACGAGCTCGCAACCTTCAGAGAAAGTGTGGTCTTCACTGCTGGGTCCATAAATTCACAGATTAAAAGCTTCTTACTCAGCGGCTCCTCAACTCGCTGAATTACTGACTGACTACCTCAACCGGGGTCAATGGTAGACATGAAAACGGGCTGACTTCCGGTCAAAAGTAACAGTAAAAGCCTTTTTACCAGCGTGGTGTCAGGTTATTTTTGCTTTAGTCACTGATTCTTTAAGACCATGCTTCTGTGATTAAATAATGAAATTGATAATATGTTGGGGAAGGCCGGTGCTTTAGTATATCTGATATAAAGTGCTATGTAATTGTTTTTTTTTTTTGTTTATCAATGAGCACCACGTGTTTCCGTTCATGGTGGTCATTACTGTGTTACTGCAGCTTGACCCAAGGCTGATACCAGCCCCAGATTCAAGTTACTGCGCCTGCGTAAAGTTGCTTAAATTTTTTAAATGGTAGGAACAGTTTTTATGTTTTACTTAAAAATAAATGAGATAATGTTAATCCTTCGCAGTTTTACAATCCAAATTTATGTCACTTTTCAGGCCTCAATAAAATTTACTTTCTGACAGAAAACACGCTTTCTTTTGTGACTGCTCAGCTATGACCATAGGCTATGACTTACAATTTTAAAGTAACACTGTGTCAATTGTGGTTGTTGTTTTGTTGTTGTTGTTGTTTACCATTAAATACATAATCCTTAATTTATTACAATTTGTAGGCTCAAAGCAAGTGTGATGGTTCCTGTAAATCAAGATCAATAAAAAAAAGATGGCCAAAAAGAATGTTTAAGAACTATGCTATATAGTCCTAATTTTTTTTAGACAAAATCCTATGAATGAAGCGCCAACCCATATGTCACCATAAAAACAATAACATACACAATAAATGTATTAAGTAATAAAAAGTCATGTCAGTTTGGAGAATTAAAGTTTTTACAAAGTACAAATCCTGAAATGGTACGTAGTATTGCTTTAATCAATAAGACAAAAATAATACAAATATCAATGAACATTGTCGTGTTGAATTTGAGAAGAGCAAAAAAGACATAGGACGACCGCTGCTGGTGGATTGCTGTCATTATTTGATAGTTACACATGTTAAATACAACATTATTATAAACAATTTAAGGCACATCACTCACGAGACACGTGCGGTCATTATTATATACAGTTATGACTGTAAAAATGGGCCTTACTTCCCTTATACCTTCAATGAGTATGTTATGTCTTGCTGTCAAGAGTATTGGGCATGCGCAGCTCGTTTGTTGTTGATCCTTTGCCAAATCAGTGAACCCCCTTCACGTAGAGGGTTCTGTGTTGCTAGCTACATTGCCTCCTACTGCAGACTTCTCCGCTGTGCAAACTAAGTTGTTCATTCACATAAGGGTGACTTTAATGCCTGTCTATTAACATTTAAACACCACCATGAGTTCCGGCGCCTCTTCGGTAAGCACGGGTCAAAAGCCCAACTTTTGAAATGAATGTATTAGACATGAAATTAGCTTGTAGCTCCGTTAGCATTACCCATCAGTTATTAGCTAGCCATTATGTTTGTTGACAGCTCTCACCGTCAAAGACTAACTAGCCATTCAGCACATGTAGCTTTAGTTGACTAAGCTTTTATTTGCTGAATTATGTTCCCTTTCATTTTATTGTCATTGAACGCCTGGAAACCAGCTAACTTACTTGGTCCTTAACTTTATAAAGTAACGTAAACTTGGACATCTCAGAGTTTAAAAATTGACTGCCCATTTGTTGACAACGGCTAAAGAAAAGGCTGGGCTCCAGCTTATGCTAACAAGTAGCTAGCATGTCTTTCATTTTAATTAAACTACATGTTAAAATAAAAAGCAACTGAAAAACAGTTTAATCTTTTCGAGGCCTATGTGTTGTCGACATATATATTTGCATGATGCAAAATACTATTAAACATTAATACCGGATTAATTTTCCGATGATTGATAAAGTATAGATCCATTATTTATAGCACGGTACAGTGTACCAGCATTGTGAACATATGGCAAACGCGGATGTTTACATACATTTATTACTCGTAACATTTTGTTGCTGTTGTTTTGCAGACTATTGGGGACTTTTTCCTCACTCTCAGTGAAATGGGCTTCACAGAAGAACAAATTCAGGCAGCTGTGCAGGCAGGATATTTCTCTGTGCCAGATGCTGCAGAGTGGTAAGTTATTTCTATTTCTTTATAGGTTTTGCTGTTCATTAAAATATTGAACCACTCACTTGTATTCATTTTAACAGGCTCTTGCAGGGTCAATATCCACGGCACAGATTAATTAAACAGTCATCACAACCAGCTGAAACGGCATTCTCTGCATTCAACCCCCCCAAAGAGCCTGCAAGCACACCTGTTTCACCACATTCTCCTAGTGACAATAGAGGTAAGATACACCAGTACCGTTCTTTCTTTCTTTTATGTGACTTAACTAAAGTCACACGAACTAATTATTACAGAGAGAGCACAATTCAAGAAAAATTGTTGTTCATTTTTTTTCTTAGCATGTCCTTCATTGATACTGAGGCAATCACAGTCTTGCAATTTGCCCTCGGAGCCACAGCAAGTTGAGTCCCGCATTAAACAAGACAAAAGTGACTTTGAAGAAAAACAGAGACAACGTGTAGCACAGGAGGCCAAAGAGGAGCGACGACAAAAGAAGCAGGTCAGCACCACACAACAATTGAACATATATATATATATATATATATATATATATATATATATATATATATATATATATATATATATATATATATATATATATTGTACAAATATAAGTAATATTTTTTATGTCTTGGTCCATCAGGAACGTGAGTTAGTCTTGAAACGGATAGCAGAGGATCGAAAGAGTCTGCAGGAGAAAACTCAGACCAGCTCAGTGACAGAGGCCCCCTCGAGTGTTGAAGGTCAGAAGCTTGGTGGAAAGGTTCAGACAAATGTGGAAAACAACTGCATTCTCATGGTGAGACTGTAACATTTTCTAAATAAAATAATCAACTGAAAAATATATTATTTTGTTTTATTCTTTTATTTTTGCCACAGATTCGGCTTCCAACGGGTGAGTCAATGCGTGAATGCTTCCCAGCTGATGCTCCTCTAAGCGCCGTTGTGGAACACATCAGTGGACGTCACCCCTCCCTTGCCTCCTTCTCTCTTCTTCAGGGGTTCCCAAGAAAACGCTTCGGGGAAACAGAGCTTGCATGCTCTTTGCATTCTCTTGGTCTCACACCTAACGCAGCACTTTGTATTCAGACCACTCCACCAGAGACACCCCAGGATCCTCACAGTGCTGCAGTTCCACCATCTACTGGACAAAATGAACAGCTCCCATGTGCCGTGCCACTACAGTCCCAAAACTCCGATCAAGATGTTCAGGAAAGGGAACAAGAGCCAGAACCTGTTCTTCCTCCTCCATTACCAAACCAGGTGTGGGAAGAGGCAGTGAATTATGCAGGCGTTCCGGAAATGGAAGATTTTTTTTCTGGTCCTTCACACATTTGGGGTAATAAATGCTTTTTAAAATGCATGCAAAAAAACAGATGGGTATTCTTGAAGAAAAACGTGCAATCTGTTTGCCCTTCCACAGGACGAGGCCAGAGGTTGGCTCCAGGAAATGCTGATGAAGCTGCAAATCTTGATGTTGAAGTGGACCAAGAGGAAGGAGAGGGAGAGCCATATGATATACTTAATGGTACTACTTCTGGGGTTCTATATCTCCAGCTTTTTATGGCAATTTTTTTTTTTTTTAATAGACAAATTACCCTGGACCCTCAGTGCTCTTTCCAGACATACAGTATTATACAACAAACATTATAGTGTACAGAACATTACAGAGGGACTTAGTAACAAGTCATAGTAAGACGTAAGAATAGGAAATATGTAGGTGACTGCTTCTTTTCTGTTAAATAAACAGAACATAGGGTCAAATTAGCAAGTCTCTGAAGTTTCAAGTCAGCCAGCCAAAATTACTGGAATAGTTTGTTTCTTTATCTCTTACTAAATATAATATATTTTGGAGTTCTAGATTGGTTGGACCCTGTTTTAAGAATACATGTGCTGAATGTTTAGAAATATTACAGACTACAGCTATTGCTTGTATAATTTCCACAGGAATGCCGAGGCTGCCTTTCTTTCCTGAGAACAGGTTTCAAGTAGGCTTTGAACCCAGACACCACTGGCCAGAGCAAGGCAATCGTCTGAGGTAAGTGTCTAGACAGAAATGATACTTAAAGATATCATCACAAACAATGATGAGCTGATTATTATTATCATTATCAATTTTTTTTAATGAATGCAGTATGTTGATGCAATGTTTTCTGCAATACATTTAATAAAGCACTTTATTGCTAGAGATCAATTTATTGAAACAATAAGTTGAATTATTTTCTATTTCAGATTTTAAAAAGCACATTTGTGTATATTATCAATTATACAACTAAATATCCTGGCTTCAAACCAAACGCAGCTGACATAAACAATGACCAGGTCACTATAAGTGACACGGTGTACATTATAAAAGCACTATAATGTTTATGATGTTTGTATCGTTTTTATGTATGTATAAGGGAGAACCCAGTGGAGATGCAGGCTGCAGAAGGCCCAGTCGCACCTGTTGCTGCAGGTCAAGCTGCAGTGGAGCGCCTTCAGCGAGCTGCTCACCAGAACGACCCACATGCCTCTCAGGGCCTGCCATCGCCTCCAAAAAGGCCATTTAAAACTCCAAGTGTGCAGTCTTTATGTGCCTTATCCACCCGAGCAACTGTCAACCTCATGACTGGTACGAGTCTAGATTGAATATTCAGTTACTAAGGGTGTAACGATATTCAAACCGAACCAAAAAACCGCGAACCCACAGCCACAGTTCGAACCGCGATACTCGCATGTCGAACCGAATGCGCCCCGCCCCCTGCTGCACTGGCCCAAAGTTCATTTTATTTTGTCACAGGTGTGCTAACTGCTCTAAAGAAAACGTGAAGCCAATGTATAAAGTTAAGTAAATAAAGATAAAGTTAATAAGATAAATTATTGTTGTTGTTTTTATTAAGTTAAAGTGAATCTAGTGTTATTATTGCTGGTGCCCTGCAATGAACCCTGCCCCCACAGCAAACAGAACCGAACCGAACCGTGACTCCAAAACCGTGATCTGAACCGAACCGTGGCATTGGTGTATCGTTACACCCCTATCAGTTACAGATGTCATATTTCATTTTTTGGCCTCTGTGTCCTTTAGCTCCCAGTATGCAGTACAGCAGCAGTCTGGCAGGTCTAACCCCTGAGTTAGCAGAGCTTTTGCTCAACCACATGTCTCGTGAGAGGATGTTGCGTCCACGCACACTGGAGCTCTTTTTTGGCTGTCCTTTGCGGAAGTTTGTCCTTAACTGCTACCCATATTCAACCAATGAGCTATTGCGCCAGCTACGAGCTTTCACGGCACTGAAACATCTAAGTCTGGTCAACTCTCCACTCATCACTGGTATGGAAATATCTTTTCAGGATAGAGTTAGAGTATTTGCTTGAAATTTATCTCTCTTTTTTTTGTATTTTCTTCAGATTCTGGGTTATCAATCCTGTCTGGCCTGGTCAAACTCCAATATCTCAATCTGGCCTCCTGTAGCAAACTGACTGATGCCTGTCTGCAGCATATTACAGGTTTGGCTTTGTACTCACTTTGTAGAAAAATGTTATAGAAATATTATACACAACCCTGCTAATAGAAAAGCAAAACATTATATAACACGTTTGTTCTTTACCGGTAGGAATGCTTGATACCCACATAAGCTACTTAATGTTAAATCTGTATTTAATAAAAATAGATTTTGCTTGTGGAGGGTGCTCCGGTAGCTCACTTGGCAGAGTGGATAACAAACATGCGGGAGACCTGGTGCTCAGTTCTTAGTCGGGGTCATTTGCCCAATGTCACTCCCCTCTCTCACCCTGTTTCCTGTCTATCTACTGTCTACAGTCAAATAAATGGCAACCCCCCACCCCACCCCACCCACCACCACCAATAATGTTAAATAATACATCTTTTTCTGTCTTAAAGGTTTAAAGAGCTTGTGTTTCCTGTCTCTGGACCAGACCAAAGTAACTGATGCTGGGATGGTTCTTTATCTTCAGTCAGCTCCGTCATGTCTGTCTCAGCTCAGTCTGAATCAGACAGCTGTTACTGAAGCCACTCTTGAAGTCTTACCCACTAGTGTGCCCCAGCTGCGAGTCCTGAGCATTAAGCAGACAAAGGTACATGACTCCCACTTAAATCACAGATTTGGTGTTAATTGACTTATCAATAGTTTTCTTTTGTCTTGTGGTTGGTTGTGTTGCCAGGTCGGTGATGTGAGAGCTTTGGCACAAATGTGTAGCCTTCAGACCCTCATTCTTGACGGCACTAGTGTAACAGAGGGGTCACTGGAGCACCTTAACATCCATCCCACCCTGTCATCCCTCAGTCTGGCAGGGATCCCTGTAGTGGATGGCAATCACACCTTGCAGATCATCTCAGGTTTGTAATGTCTTTTTAAGACTGTGTTGAGCTTATTCTTTTACTAATACTATATAATAATGTGTATTCTGTCCTCAGGTCTTAGGCTGACTCAGCTGACCCTCCCTGGTCGACACTCTGTGACAGACAGTGGGTTGTCTTTTCTGGCCAGCCTTACTCTGCTCTCTGAGCTGGACTTAACAGACTACACTCATGTCACGGACCCAGGAGTCAGTCATCTCGCCTCGTTGACAAGGTCAGTCCTTCGTTTTTGATCATTTACTGTTGACTCTCTGAATGAGTACTGTAATAGTGTTATTGTCTGTTCACCAATTATTAGGTTAAAAAAGCTGTCGCTTAGCAACACTCAGGTGTCAGATGCAGGTTTGCCCTTTCTGCAAAGCCTCCAGGAGCTGCAGGATTTGTGCTTGGACCGAACAGCAGTCACCAGCCGAGGAGTAGCTGACCTTATAATTTGTTTACCACACCTCCAGGTGTTTTATTGTTTATTCAAAGCAATGTTTTTTTTATAATAGAAAGTTTTGTTCAAATCTTCCCTGACATTTATTTTTTTCCTTAGGTGCTGGGTTTAGCCAGCACTCGTGTTGGAGATAATGTGGTAAGAAGGGGTCTCATCCGCTGCAATCAGCTGGTTAAGATTAATCTGAGCCGCACAAGAATCACAGACCATGGTACACCCAGGGATTCTATTTTTGAGAATTGAATAAACTCAGTAATTTATTAGACCAACCGTATTTTTAGATATATTGTGAAAAACATTTCATTCCTGCATTACATTATATATTTTTTCCCACAGGTCTTAAGTCCCTGAAACTCATGCATCTTGCTCAGGTAAATCTGGAGGGGACAGGTGTGACTCTTTTGGGAATTGCAAACTTCCTTTCACTTACTAACATTAGCAGCATCCGGGCAAGCAACACTCGTGTCATTCCACCAGACGAGGTCTCAGATGAGGAGTGGGAAGCAAACTGAGGATTCACATTCATTGGGCCTTGACTCTGTCAAAGTGTTGTTCTCCTTTTAAATAAATTGATGAAGCTTAGCTAACGATCCGTTTACTTGCACTCTTTAGGTGGCTTGGACTACAAATATACTATTAATAATGCACGCTACCAAGTTAAACCCATAATCCAAAGCCTTGCACTGTATTTTAACACCAGACCACTCAAAGTGATGTATGTACGTTTCCTGTTGATCTATTTCCATTTAACCAAATTTTCATTCAATAATGAAATTGAAGCGGAATGATTTGCTCGTTTTCAATTTTACTTAATTTGATTCAGATTTCTATGCTTTTTGATATTTCATCCAAGGCAAATATTTGACAGTTTGAGACTGTTCATTCTTTAAATCTATCTGCGACTAATGCTGACAATTCACTGAGTGAAATGTCTTGGTGGCAAGATGTTTACAACCTACATTTTGTTTGGTCATTGAGGTAAAATTAGTTCTTGTATCAATGGACTAGAAACTAAAGGATTTCTTTTTGCTTTTCATCTCAAGAGATTGATTTGTTTTTGTAAAATGTTGTGGTACAACTTTGAGCTTCTCTGAAAAATGTTAAACAGCATTAACTATGTTTAGCTTTATAAATAAAATATATCCAGTTTAGAGTTTGCACTACAAGTCTAAGGCTTTATCAGCTGTAACCCTTGTACATCTTATTGTATTGAAGCTTGTCACTTTCCTCTGAACTTGACAGTGGTTTAACTGTTGAGGTGCTGTATTAAGTTGAAACTATGCAGCCATTTTAGGTTTTAATGCCAGGATCCAAAGAAAATATACATTTACAAATGTACAATAGTTATTTTCCCAATAGCAATTTAATTTTTCACTTTTGCCATGTTATGAATATTAAAGCTTTTCAACTGTTGCTTTTATGTTCTTTATTCAGACAAACCATTATTGCGTAACATGTTAAATAAGGCAGATTTGCTCTTTATTTTACACAGAAATAAGTCAACTTTTAAATATAAAATCTGACCTAAAAGCTGATGCATACATGTTAAGGTAAAACAACATTTGGGGAATAAAAAATAAAAACTAGATGAATGAAACAAATTTTTGTTGTCAGGAATAATCTAATCAAGCGCAGGCTGATGAGTAATTGGAAAACTGGATTTTAACAGTGTTACTGTCAAACCGAGTCAGAAATACAGATCATGTTCAACGGAGGTGTCCAAAAAGATGCACAAGAGCCATTTCAGTTTTATTTAGGACACTGCCAATTGATCCAAGAGTTTGTCTAATCCAAGATGAGTTTAAATGTCATGTGCCTGCTTTTCAATCTTGGATTTTAAATGCTCCTTGTACGCCAGGATATCCCGATTCCACTTGGTGATAGTTTGCTTCTCACACACCCAAATCTCCTGTGCAACCTAAAAAAAAAAAAAAAAAAAAAAAAAAGTGACAAAATGACTAATCTGAAACTGGTTTTATGACTAAAAGGTTAATTTATTTACCTGCTGGATCAGTCTGAAGTCATGGCTAACCAACATCATTCCACCTTCAAAGTCGTTGATGGCATCTGCCAATGCATCAATAGTCTCGATGTCCAAGTGATTGGTAGGCTCATCCAAGAACAACATGTGAGGGTTCTGCCAGGCCAGCCAAGCAAAACAAACTCTGCATTTCTGACCATCAGACAGGTTTCTGATCGGACTGACCTAGGATTTAAGACAACAAATAAAAGCTTACTTAACCCTGATCAAACATCCAAGCACATAGCAGACACTCAAGTCATTTAGACTGTAGAGATTGTAAGAGAAGACATGTTCAAGATCAAAAACAGCATCAGAATTAGGAAGAATGGTTTAGAAGTGGAACACTTGGTCTTTTTGTGCCATCTGCTTAAACCTAGGTTATAAAACAAGTTAGCTCTAAATAATAAAATGCGACTTAAAAAAATTTTTTAGGACCATTTTGGGATTTCTGTACAATCTGGAGATTGTGCCAATTCCAGCAGATCAGATTCTAAAGCACCTAAAACCTCACCCCTTCACTTCAATTGCTTTTATTCCACATTCTGATGCCTAGTTGGAACATCAATATCTACATGCCCAAGTGCTTTAAGGGGATACCATGTAATTGCACAGGCGTAAATTGTCAGTCCTACCTGTTGTTTTCCTGTTAAACCATAGCGCCCAATGATCTTTCTCATTTCTTCTTTTTCTTTGATCTCAGGGTAACACTTCATCATATACTCCAATGGAGAAAGATCAAGCTCCAGCTGCTCTGTAAGATGCTGAAACAAATTGAAACAAATTTTTAAATTTGTTGCACTTACAGGACAGATCTACATTTTGAGCTGGACCTAACAATGCTTAACATTTTACCTGGTGATATCTGCCAATCTTGACATGCGAATGTTTGCGGATCATACCATCAGTGGGAAGGAGCTATAAAAACACAAGAAAAGTCATTTTAATACCATGGGGAAAAAAAAAAAAAAAAAAAAAAAAAACAAACAAACTCTAGACTTGGACTCAAAAATGCACCTACCTCTCCCATTAGAAGTTTCAATAGCGTGGACTTCCCAGCGCCATTAGGCCCCACCAGAGCCACTCGTGTGTCCAAATCGATCCCAAATTCAAGATCTTTATATATGTGCGGCTAAAATAATCAGACCAATTTAGACACCTGGAAAAATCTTTTACAAGTTTGAACCCAGTCTATGAACTAATATTATACTTACTGTGTTGTCACTGTACTTGAAGCTCACATTTTGAACCATGATTACAGGAGGAGGAATCTTCCCACAGGGAGGAAAACAAAATGACAGAGTCTGTGGGAGATGTACAAAGACTACAGTAAGCACTTGTAACAAAAGGTTCCGTTTAAACAAAAAAAAAAAAAAAATTCTACAGTACCTTGTCATTCACAACTTTTTCAGTCAAGCCAGAGGCCACCATTTTCTGCAACGTTTTTTCTTTGCTTTGTGCCTGCCGGGCCAGTTTAGCAGAGCCATGACCAAACCTTGCAATGTAATTCTAGAAAAACAGTTGGGTTTAAAATGAATTAGTTTTTTGAATGAATGAGTTTTTTTATGAGACTATTGTATTAAAAAAAAAAAAAAAAAAAAATTCTTCCAATTGTACTTTTTTTTTTTTTTAAAGAATAGCGGTTTAAAAAAAAAAAAAAAAAACTTAAGATAAATGGGCTTAGGTCCTTTTTTTCCCCTCCCTTGATTACCTTCATGTGTGCTATCTGGTCCTGTTCCCAGTTGAAGCGCTTCATCTGGTTCTCCTCCAGCTCCTCTCTGGTCTTCACATACTGGTCATAGTTACCCTTAAAAAAGTAAAAATAGAGATGGTCAACCTGAGACTAAACACAGACCACAACAATCATTAAGAATAGCCTGCCTTTTTGAAGTCTCACTTCCAAAAGGAAAAACTATGGTTCCATTTCTGTTGATAGCTGTGGCTGACTTCCTGGCAGACAGTATTTACTTACTGTGTAATATTTCAGCTTTCTCTGGTGCAGGTTAATAATGTTGGTGCACACACCATTCAGGAAGTCTTGAGAATGTGAAATCAGGACAAGAATTCGCTTGAAGCTGAAACACATAGGGCAATGAGCATACCGCAAGCCTCCAAGATTAGGAAAATTGTAATGATAGAAGAATGGACTTACGACTTGAGCTCCTCTTCCAACCACACACAGGCATCCAGATCCAAGTGGTTTGTAGGTTCATCGAGCAGCAACATAAAGGGCTTGATGAACAGGGCTCTGAACAAAAGCAACCCATATCAATACGGTGTCCACTCAGGTGGTTTTTTTGTTCAAATTAAAATACACATTACCTGGCCAGAGCAACACGCATCCTCCATCCTCCGCTAAAGTCCTTCAGTTTCTTATTCTGCATAGCAGCCGTAAAGCCTAAACCGTGGAGGATTCGTGAGGCTCGCACTTGTGCCTTATCTGCATCCAGCTCTTCCAGACGCTCGTACAGTTCCATTAGCTTCTCACACTCCGCTTTGTTGGCAAACAAAAAGTTCCATTAATATCAAGTACACATCATAGTCCACATAATGTCACACACACTCAGTTTCAAATGTTAACTCACAGTCTTCATGGGCAAGCCTCTCTGCCTCCTTCTCCAGCATAATCCTCTCTTCATCCACCTCCATGACACATTGCAGAGCAGTCTTTTCGCTGGGTGCCATCTCCCGGGTCAAGTGATAAATATCTATATGCTCTGGAATAGGAATTTCACGATGTCCAATGGCTGACAACAACATTGACTTTCCTAGCAGAAAAAATACAATAGATGTTAAAACCCATTAACCACATTTATACAATAAAAAGGTGCAGTTAAACTGCAATTTTTTTATTTATTTTTTTAATAGCACAGTGTGTGTGTGTGTACCTGTGCCATTGAGACCAATAAGGCCATAGCGTCTGCCGGAATTGAGCTCAAGGCTGGTATCTGAAAGCAGCTCTTGGCCGTGGAAAGTGAGCGACAGACTGCTAATGTGGACATCAGTGCTGTTGGGATGCGAGGCGAGAACACCCGTCACCGCTCGTGCCTCAGTCTTTTGCAGTTCAAATTCATCAAGCTCTTTAGTCAAACTGTCAATACCTGGGGGAAAAACTATATATATATAATTTGGGAATTTGTATATTAGCTAAACGTGTATATCCAAGTGTGACAAAACTACATAATATTAAAGGGCATTTATTTAACTTTATTACAAACATTTAAATAACCCAAATCATCTCTTACCATTGCTTTCTGCTCCATTACTATGGGTTTCTGGTTGTTCACCATCCCCGTTCTCATCAGTTTTCTTGGTACGCTGGCGGGCCTTAGCAGCCTCCTTCTTCTTTGCAGCCTTTTTCTTTGCTAAGTCAGATGGCATGGCTATAGGACGTGGGAAAAGTACATGAAACATTACATTATACTTACAACTCTTATAAAGAGGTTGATCTTTTCGTAAACTACATAGTGATTGGGTACACTTTATGCTAGCAGCTTGGTTATGATACGATTTAGTACATGTCTTTAGAATGAATCACAACGGATAGTGGATTACGTAAAGTGGCGTCATGGATAAAGCACATAGCGATGGCAAGAGAATATACTTCAAATACAAAGAGGGAAAAAATACATTTAGCTAGACAGGTTATGCGTTATGGTTGAGGGGTGTTTACAGTTACTTTGTCATATGAAAGACTCAACATCGTTCCCAGTTGGGGAGCCAACATTTTTTTGTCCCACCTGCTCGCACATTGGGCTCTGCGTTACAGCGCCTGCCACAGAGCTAAAACTAGCCTGTAGCTAACGGTTGTTAAAGCTATAATAATCTTTGCACGTGTCAATGTATGGACAGTGAGACCTCAACCATACATATGGAAGTAGGTTCGTCCGTTATAGTCAAATCAATTTCATAAAATATTTGATATGGATTTTTACAATCATCTAACGACTGCGTCAGCTATATTGCTAAGCTAACCGGGTTAGCTAACTGTAATAGGCCTCGGGTATTAGCTAAAGCTAACACTTAAAAAAGCCAACATTACTAGACTACACAAGATTTGAAATCAGCTAACGCGTTTTATTCATATTATAGTCACATTACAACATCCCTACAAGCTCTGAACTGTGGATTTTACAGTAGAAAATACACCTTACCTAAAATGAATTTGTGTATGAGGAGCACACCGCGGTCTCGTGTTCTCTTTTTGCCGGGTGGATGTTCCCACTGCCAACCATCAGACAGGCCATATATGGTCAAGAGGGCGGGCCACAATGACCTTACGTGGTCAAGAAGGGCGGGCATACCTCCCATTATCCTGGGACAGCAGTAAAGTCTACATAACAATAATTTAGAAAAAGCGCAATTATGTAAAATAAATATAATGCTAACTTTGCAGTAAATACATACACTAAGACCTTAAATAATGGCATAGTAATAATGAATACCGAATAAAAGAAAGAAAATGTGAAGGTGTGAAAAGTCTAAACACACATCAATTTCTGATAAAATTTACAAAATGTATTGAAAGCAACGATTATATGTAATGTATGTATAATTATTCTGCTATTCAGTGTCGAAATGATGTGGTTTGGCTTCATAAATACTGTTATTGAGATATCATACAGAGGTGATGCTGCGGCGCTCAGCAGCGGCTCTGAGAAGGATGACTGTGGGGGATACGACGTAAGAAGAAGCAGCGTTTTTTCTACTTCTGTGTGTGTGGCACTCGTCTTTAGAGGAAGTGTGGACGCAGAAGAAATGCACATCCTATTTAAGACGCACTGAAAAAAAGCCGTTATCACGAGGCAATAATGGATTGTACGGTCGTTTCGTCTCGGCGTTTACCGGAGAGGAGATCAATCTGCAGCAACGGGGCGATGTTAGCCTGCTGCTAGCTTCTGTTTGATGTTTGCCTCTCCGAGACATAGCGTTACTGTAAGAGTCTCGATTCCAGCCACAAATGGACATGTATACTATACCTTCAAGGTTCTTTTTATTTAAGCCATACGCCTCGGGCGCATATTGTGACATTTAGCCACAGCTACATTAGTTAGCGGTCTTTAAATTTAGGCGTTAGACTAGCGAAATTTAGTTCACGCTAAGCTAATTAACCTAACGCTAGCTTTGGTGGCAGCTATAGAAAGTTACAGTTTTGCTACACAGTCACAAAACTGTGGAGTATGTCGGGTTGTTGAGCAATAGATAAGAAGTAGTGTTTTATGGTAATTTTATACAAATTTTACTATTAACGAGTAACTGAGGCGTTACTTTACTACAGCCTTCATAATTCATACTTTTCAAGCAACACCGAAAACATGTTCTGTTGCGAAATGTCTTTATTCAAAATCAAAGAAAACGGGTTTGATTATAAAGGTTGAGTAGGTTTACGCGAATCTGCAGCCTCAGCATGGGTAAGAGAGGGAGATGGGGGTGTTATAGGATTTATGGAAAATTTCTCTAAATTATCCAAATTATTACTTTCCAAGATTTATTTTTAGGCTTGGGTATGAGTGTGGCCTCATCAGCAATTGGCGCTTAGCTTTTTCAGGACGAGCTCCCCAAGAATAATTGTAAGGTACCAGATATGCGACTTTCCTCCTTTTTGGCCGTGTTCAGGCCTGCTTTACCCCTGATCCTGGGACTGTCTCTGGGATGCAGTCTTAGTCTATTAATGGTGTCCTGGACACAAGGAGACACGGAGGACTCCTGTAGAGACGAACTGGGAAATGGGAGGGTTTTTCTGGGCAGAGGAGATGCCTCTAGAGACTCCAGGAATTTCGTTGACAATGAAGACTTTCAGCCACGTATCATACCCTACCACAAGGACCCAAACAAGCCGCACAAAAAAGTCCTCAGGTAAGAATAAATACATAAACATTAATAACAGAGTAATATATTTATTAGGGTAAATTAGGTCATTATTCAATCAACCATCAATATCTGTTCAAGGGGAATGAATCTGATAAGGGTAAAGTGGGTCAGCTGGATTATAGTCTACAGTACAGTAGCATTCAAGGTTACATTTGTTTTCACTGTTTAATTTTATTGTATGTGCATTTAGTTCATTAATTAGTAATGCTTTGGTTAACGTGTCCAAAATGACTAACTTGTTTTCAAAGGGCTTTCATCATAATATTTAAGCATTTTTTAGATAAATGATACATATTTTTTACTTCATCTCTGTCTTTTCCTTTTAGAACACGATATATTCACACAGAACTCGGTATCAGAGAACGGCTCTTGGTGGGTGTGCTGACCTCGCGGGCCACACTTAATACATTGGCTGTAGCAGTGAACCGGACAGTTGCACACCACTTCCACCGCACCTTCTTCTTCACTGGTCTGCGCAGCCCCAAAGTGCCCCACGGCATGGCTGTAGTGGCACACGGAGATGACCGCCCTGTGTGGCTAATGTATGAAACAGTGCGTCACCTCCATCAGCACTACGGCTCGGACTACGACTGGTTCTTCTTAGCTCAGGATGACACCTACATGCAGGCAGAGCGTCTGTCGGAGCTGGTGGGGCACCTCAGCGCAGGGCAGGACTTGTACATGGGCAGGGCGGAGGAGTTCATTGGAGGGGAGGAAAAAGCACGCTACTGCCACGGGGGCTATGGCTACTTGTTGTCTCGCAGCCTGCTGGCTCGGTTGCAACCACATCTGGACACATGCCGTAATGACATCCTCAGCGTGAGACCTGATGAGTGGCTGGGCCGCTGCATTATTGACTATCTTGGTCTTAGTTGTGTAGAGGTACACCAGGTAAGATCACTTAGTGAACGTGTAACAACAAATTTACATAAATATTTGGGCTACAAATGTATTTTTTTTCTCACAGGAGATGACTTATCGCTACTTTGAGATCGGGAAAAACGCTGACCCCGAACGCGAGGACAGTCCACAGTTTAAAAATGCTTTCACTGTGCATCCTGTATCGGAGCCAAATCTCATGTACCGCCTTCACAAGCGCTTCAGCCAAATCGAGCTGGAGTGGACCTACGGACAGATTCAGCAGCTGCAGGTTTGTGAGAGCTGTGATTGAGAAACTCTTTATCACATGAGACTGTTAGGCTAGTTTGTTGATGAGCTCTGTGTGAAAATGCTGGTTGTGTGCTTTTCCACCACACCCAATCTTCTGGCTGAAGCATAAATTCTAGACAGAGACTAAAATTTAGTCACAAAACAGCCGAGTGAGAGCAGAGAGAGGTGCATTAAGCCATAAAATACTACATTCCAACTTTGCCATATTCTCAATCTGCTCTTCCTGGGACGCCTTGTTGTATACTGCAGTTAAATAAATTACATAAAATGATGGCTGTTTTGACACAACCATTGCACATTATATACTACAGAGCAAAGTCCAATAAAATGTTTACTTAATTATCAACATATTTCTACTTTCATCTGTAATTATGAAAATACTTAAAGTGATGGAAGGTGAAGGTTTCATTTGCTTTCTATTTCCTCAGATGCAGATCAACAACCTGAGTGACTTGACCCCAGAGGGAAAAGCCGGAGTCACGTGGCCCATCGGAATAAACCCGCCTTTCAAACCGAGAACTCGTTTTGAGGTGATAAACTGGGAGTACTTTACGGAAGAGCACATCTACTCGTGCGCCGACAGTTCTCCCAAGTGCGAGATCCGAGGGGCAGACCACACCGACGTCACCGCCGTCCTGGAGATAGCAGTGGAGCGGCTGAACGAGCGCTACCAGCCCCAGCTCCGTTTCCAAAAGCGCCGCTTACTCAACGGTTATAGACGCTTTGACCCAACGCGCGGTATGGAGTATATGCTGGACCTCGCGCTGGAGGCCTACACTCAGAAAGGGCACAGCCAAGTCATAGTCAAAAGGGTTAACCTGTTGCGGCCTTTAAGTGCAGTCGAGATTATTCCGATGCCCTATGTGACAGAGGCAACAAGAGTACAAATTATTCTTCCAGTTACCACCCAAGACCAGGACTATGTCAGTAACTTCCTGGACATGTATGTGATGAACACTTTGGACACACATGATAACGTCTTACTCACCTTCTTGTTCATATATGATCCTTTTGACGCACAGCGAGTCAGCCAAACGGACGTGTTTGCAGGCATTAAGGCCATGATTGGGGAAGTGGAGAAACGCTACGGTGATGTAAAAATCCCATGGATCAGCGTGAAGACAGAGGTGCCCTCGCAGGTCAAGCTGATGGACATCATCTCCAAGAAGCACCCAGTGGACACCTTGTTCTTCTTAGCCAGCGTATGGACAGAGGTGAATGCGGACTTCCTAAATCGCTGCAGGATGAACGCCATCAGCAACTGGCAAGTGTTTTTCCCCATCCACTTCCAAGAGTTCAGTCCCGCTGTTGTCTACCGCGACCAGCAGCCTTCTGCAGCGTCATCCTCTTTTGCCTCCGAGTCCCTGCGAGACGGACACTTTGACCGGCATGTCTTCGACGAGGCATGCTTCTACAACGCAGACTACATGACCGCCCGAACCAAAATGGCAGCAGACATCTTGGACAACGAGGAGCTGCTGGAAAGCATGGATGTGTATGACATATTTGTGCGCTACTCTGGGCTACATGTCTTCAGAGCTGTGGAACCGGCGCTAATTCAGAAATATGTGAGGCGAGCTTGTAACCCACGTTTTAGTGAGGACATCTACCACCGCTGTGTGCTGAGCAACCTCGAAGGACTGGGCTCAAGGTCCCATTTAGCCATGGCTCTCTTCGAACAAGAACAGGCTAACAGCACCTAGCACCTACCTGTCTGGAACAATGGGGTACCTCAAGTCTTAACAGAACTGAATCTAAACTCTGGACTAAAAATGTTTAGAATAATGTGAATGGTACTGTAATATTTTGTACTTTTTATGCTGGAATTTTCCCTTATCCAAAACGGAAAATAATCTGATTGTGTTTAAGGGAAATTAAACCAATGTGTGCTGACGCACGCCTTTATTGGGAAGTCTCTCCTCTGCTCACTCTTTGTGACTCACGAGTTTACAACATGTAAGACTGTATGTCATGTCGGGACATGTAATATGTAATGAGTCATGCTGTTGTCCCCCACACACAGACATCACAGACTATTGAGCAGCCATTCTGTTTGTACTGTGGATGGCACAGAAGCTGGTAAAAACGGTTGCCTTCATTGTATTGATATTGTATTTTTCATTGAGGTCAAAGGTCAGAGCCTGACTGAATGTGGATGTTGTGCTGGATTTATCAGCTGCCTTTTCTCAACAGTATGTCTTAAAGAGTATTAAAGATTTTTTTTCTCCCTGTTGTATTTTTTGTTCACACTATTGGCAGATTATAATATGCCCTTTTTCCAGTTTGTCTGAATTCCTTATTATCGACCCCAGGTGCTGTGAACAGTTTGTCTCGAAATGCCCAACTCCGTCTTCTTATCTCACATTAAGCCTGAAATTCTCCACCCTTACCGAGGCCTCCCTGAATTTTTGCTTTTATTCTGTACACATATGTCTTGAGGGAGAGGCGTAAACCCAATTCCCAGAGGAAAGGCTTGCGTCTACCTCGCCAAGCTCTGCAATGGCGCAGGCGGTTAACTTTTTACAGCAACATGGTCAAAAAGGCTGAATGGCTTACTTCACTCTAAAGTCTCCCCCTCCTCCTCTTCTATAAAGGGGTGACCCTATTACACTGCAGCTCTAACCTCCCCCAAACCCAAATGATCTTCCTGTGAGGGGTTGTCGGCTCAGGAGAATGGCACAGGAGCAGGACGAAAGGGGCTCTTTTTAAACACAGGAACGTTTCTGCAGCAGTCAGCAAATAGGGCGCTGGTGTCGTGGAAAGCCTCCACCTGCTTCTTTTTGGTGGGGTCGGTGAACAATAAGAGGTCTGTGTGCCATTTTGGGACACACGTAACTAATGCATCCACCCTGTTGCATGTTTTGGCAGTGTTGCAAAAACGATTAGCATAACTGGTCTGAATAAGATTCTGCCACGAGAGCTTGTTTAGTTTGTGTAGAGACAAATTGTCAAGAGAAAAAAATATATATAAAAAAAGAAGCTGTCATCATTGTGAGCAACTTGGTATGGCCTGTGGGAGCTGGCATAATATGTTCCAGAGCTGAAAGTGAAGTATGAGCCTTTGAGGTTTCATGGATGGCTAAGGTACAGCAATTGGCCTACATGGGTTCTTTTTCCATTGGTGTCTACTGTTCATCTTTGGAGGTAAACTGGTAAACTCTAAATGTTGTTCTTCTAAACAAGTCAGTTTGAAGTTTTTTTTTTTTTTTTTTTTTAAATCAACATAACATTTTTGAATGGAATAATTGATGGGAGTTTTCCCACTGCTGAGATGTAAAGAGAAACAAACAATGAGGGAACATATTGCAGTCATCATTTTTAAACATTAACACACAAATTAGTAATGATTTTAACTACTTTATTTCCTTAACCTTGATCATTTCATTGTTTGTGTTGGGTGTTAAAATAATATTTTATAAATAAAGCCAATACAGGGATGTTTGCTTAAAAGTACTTAGGCCATGATTAAAATTTGGATAACTATTATGCATTATTAAGTGGAGACTTACTGTACATGTTTGAGTAAACACAGATTGGTCACAAAAGTAAAAAGAACACACTTTAGACGTAAGGGCATTTACAAACTTTGGCAAGCGCTTCTTTATTTACATCCAGGCTGTCCTTGCAATGTCACAGCTGTTTTTCCCCATTTGTTTTTCTTCTTTAATGTCATCACACAAGTTCCCTCTTTGTGCTGATATACAGTATTATGTCTAAGTTTTGTTCCCCTCTTTGACATCAGTGTAAAAAAAAAAAAAAAGAGCAGTAAGTTCCGCTCTTTAAGAAACACATGCAGGAAGTTGGAACAAACATGTCATCAACAGTGAGTCAGGGTTTAGTTAACTTTAGTAACCACTTCTCCGCTGTAACAGTAGTTTGCAGTTTTCTCCACAAGAGGGTACTATTTAAAAGCGTTAATGCCCTGGCCACACAAATGGAAGAGATCAGACAGGACAAAGAAAAGGGTTGAGTAAAAGCATCTGGACTAAGATTTCAAGGTGAAGACGTTTTGTCTCTAATTCCAAGAGACTTTATCAATTCTGAGTTTAACTGGTAAGAGAGCTTGAACTCAGAATTGATAAAGTCTCTTGGAATTAGAGACAAAACGTCTTCACCTTGAAATCTTAGTCCAGATGCTTTTACTCAACCCTTTTCTTCAAGATGTCCTGGATGACTGAGAACCTTCACAGATCAGACAGGACGAATACTACGACTGAACCTAGTCTTTTTCATGATTCACTTAACATAACTTAAGAGTTCTGTGATAAAAAAAACAATTTACACAAAGTCTTACCTACATCTAACTGCTGGTAGGGCTTATCATTTTTGGCAAAAAACGTCCAAAAGGCATTTGAACAAAGGTGAGGAGTCTCTTCACACCGGCCGCTACGCCAGAATCATCTATTTATACATACTACTTCATCAGATGTATCTAGAAATGTCCATAGAGCATGCATAGGTCACTGTGAAATCCTCCTGTCACTTGTGTATGCTGTGATACAAAGTGAGTCCCAAGAAAGAATTACAGCAAAGAAACTCTTAGAGGTCCCAGCTATCGCAAGGGAAATAAAATCTCGTGAGACAGTACAACATATACATACAAGTCTAGTGTCCATTACAAAAGGTGATTACAGCTACTGAGATTTGATTGAAAGAAAAGGTGGTGATTATTATTTTTTTTTTGTTACACTCCTATACTACACCAGACAGGTTGGATCAAAAAGAATCCAAGATAGCACACAGAGGAACACTCACATTCCTACTAATTCAAAAAAAAAGGGATGGAGTTGTTCCCCACTACTACATATCACTCAGCCCCTCCCCCACCTCCCCACAAAAAACAAACACACACAGATAGTCTGTCGTCTATGATACAGCTGGCCCTCTTAGGGGAAAAACAAAAAACTATTTACATTCACATCTCTAGAAAAAAACTTCATGTAGCAAAAAACAGAAGAAATGTACAACATTAGATCTGGGTGAACAATAAATTGCCTAGGTTGGTTTGAGTGAGGTCTAATTATAGGTTTTGTAGTTTTTATAGGGAATTAATTAATATGCTACACAAGAAGGGAAGATATATTCGGCAATTTCTACTAAAGCCAGATCTATGTTGCTCATTTTCTATCTGCGTTCTCTTCTTTGTTGCAACCTTTGGTAACACTTTCAGTATGTTAATTGTAAAATACTACACAAGGAAGAGGCAGTGAGTGATTTGGACAAAAGAAATCTCAACTCCCCGAACATGGTAGGCATATTTGGAGATGAAAAAAGCTATTCCTTCATCAAAACACTACTCGTCTTATCAACACACATAACCTAGAGCTGCTGCAGTTAATTTGCGGTAACACTTTTGAAGACTACGTAATACTGGCATAGGAAACAGTTTATGAAGACTTAAATGAGACACGTGCTCCTGACCGCTGATACACACTCGCACTGCAAACTTGTAACGTGAATAACATCTGCACCTCGGGTTTATAGATAGCTCGACTTCACTTCCCCATCACCCGATGTGTCAGACTGTAATCGCAACTTTGCTGGTGTCAGTAATCAATTTGAAACACTCCACATATTCTCCTAATGGGACAACAATACACACATCCAGTCACACTTATCCTCACACTGCATCTGTTCAAAAAAAAAAACTGAAATGTAACAAACAGAGATGAGACATTGATTGAGATGACTGTCCAAAAACCAAAATGGGAGCAGCCACTATTTTTCTTGACGTTATGATTGTGTCATATTTACATGAACAACGGCAGGAAGGGGCCTTGTTTTTTTTTTTATTATTATTTTTTTAGGCAGTGAGTCTGTTTGAGCTCCATTAAGGACAACGTTTGACCCCGCTGCCGGTCACATGCACATAAGCGATGACGTCCCAAGAGCCCCCCACATGTATCCACGGAAGTCTTCCATATATGTGCATCATTGCTGTTAGGTGAAAACTCCTCATTTCAGTGTCACTACAAACATGGCGGCTTGTTTGGAGAATATTTAGGCGCACACTCGCACTTAGGTGTTGCGGACCGCTAAGGCCTGCTCCAGCTCCTGTCTCCTCTGCTGGATCTGTCACGACACAACAGAAAGCATTGTGAATATGCGTCATTATACTGCAGACACATATTTATGGGATTGAGTCGTCAGTGCGAAAGATCCCGAGGTGTCACTTCCTCACCTTGCAGTAGAAATAGCGGCTGACAGCCTCCTGGGACCAAGGCTCGTGATAAAACGCTGCCCTCCGCTCCTCCTCTGGGTTCCCCACCACATCTGTCATTAACTACAAGCGACAAAAAGGGCACATTCAGGAACAGCTTTTTTCCTTTTTTAGGCACAGTGATAATTGCAGTGATCGATTAAAAACACATACAAATGTCTTCATGAGAACACGGAAAATGAAGAAAGAATTAAGTTGTTTCCTGGAGACATTTCACAGTAAAGAAGTGCCAAGTATGTGTGCTTGTATTAATAGTAGTAACCTTAAGGTCCCGGCTTTGGGATTTGAGCCAGTCTTGGATGTACCCCTTAGGATCTCTAGAGAAACTGAGCATGAAGTCCCTTTGGATTTTCAGCTGGTTGATGGACTCAATGGTCTCATGAATCTGTAAGAGAAAAAAGTAGCGAGAAAAATGTATAAAAGAAAAAAAACGCTCAAAAGCACAGTATCTATTCCATGACACCATCTCTGTCATCTTAGCATTTGGAATAGGACTACTCAGCATAAACATTTGTCACGCATTGTATCTCGGGAGGCGCAGGCAAACTACTGCGGTAATAAATAACTGCTCCCACGAGTGCAAACTACTTATCGCCTCATTGTGAGTTGCAGCATCAAAAGGTAAAAAGGCCATTCATTTAGACACTGTGATTCTTCTGCAATGCTGCCAACGTTGTCACCTTGTTGTCGAGTGAGGCGATTTCCTGCTGGTTGGCGGTCGAAAGGAGAAAGCTGCTCATCTGGCTCTTCAGGGGGTCTTCTACCTCCACATCAATGTCGTAACAGGCCGTCTTTTTCTGGTCGTTGGGGTCCACGCTTCGAATAAACACATTGAAACACAGTCCTTGTAACTATGTTTCTGTTTAAAGCTTCCAGAAACACTACTACTACTACTACTATACTGTATGTAACAATGACAGTGTGTTTCAATTCCCAAAAAGAGAGTAACATTTAAAAAAAAAAAAAAAAAAAAAAAAAAAAAATCCAATGTTTGTTTATGCCAATGGTGTTGTATAAAACGGATGAGAAGTCCTCAAATACATCTTAAACCAGGACCTACCTGATAACATGGTTGATAACGATAGGGTCTGGGGGCAAAAGGAGGTTGGTTAGACGTTGAGGGATTTCTGAAAACTTCAGCCGGGGACAGTCAAATATCTGTACACAGTGTAAAAATGGTATGCATGTTTTAAAAGACACTTTTAGACCGTTACATTAATTATGCCACAACTCCGTACCTGTTGGAAGTACTTGTCACAGTTGATGTATTCCTTGTCGTGGGAGTCCTGCAGCTTGTTGGTCTTGACGTACTGCCAGAGGGCCTGGATGATGCAGGAGCGGGTCTGAGTGTGGATACCGAGCAGACGGGCCAGACGGGGGTCTAGTTTAAACTGGGGTGGCTGCAGAGACACGATAACCACATTACAACACTGTTATTCAGAGTTAAGCCGCAACACAGTCTCCATCGCATCTGACATCCTTATCATGTTTCCTCGGATGGAAAACTGATATCAAGTTTGGAAAAATGGGCCCCTCAAGGCCCTCTAATGTTCCTGGTTATCCAAGATGCGAGGCCTGTAGGTTGCCACTACAGCAGACGATTTCCTGGCCCGGACTAACCACAGCACATTTGTATGAGGTGAGACTGGCAGGCCTTACCTGGTAGTCGAGCATTAGGAGGAGAGTGCAGCGTACGCTCACGTCTCCCGGCCGTTTCACCTGGAAGCCGTCCGTCTCCTGGGTTGTGGGCGTGCGGTGCCACTAAATGATAAAAAATAAAAATAAAGAAAACAGCGAGCTGTCACTAGTACACATCCTGCGCCTCAGCCGGTTCCAGTCATACTAAATGGTCACGTTGCTAGCTTCACAGTTTGTTTCACACTTTAGTTCAGCCGCTAATTAAATGATGCTCAGGGACCAAGACAACTTGTAGATAGCTCTATTAGCCGCATACAGAAATTAACACCAATTATTGAACTGTCTGTGAGGAAATCTGACGTCTGACACATTTTTTTACTGTTTATTTTGTGGATGAACTGAAACTGACAGAATGAATCCAAATGTGCTGACAGCTGTTAACTATGGTTTTGGGAAAGACAATGCTATTGCCATTTCCTGCTACCATCTGATACATGGAATTACTCTATATGAAACAGCCACATCATAAAAGAATTTAACATATGTACATGCAGCTAAAAGAACCTTTATGATGTTTCAGATTGTTAAGGATGACTCCCGACACCCTCCGACCAAAGACCGACTCAAAACTGATTAAGTACTGATTGTGTTTCAAGGTAGAAAGCATTTCTGATGGGAAACCGTTTAAAGCTGAGCGCCTGAGTGCCTTGCTAAAATACGCTCTCAAAAGAGGAAACCTTGAGAAGTCATCATTTTCACTCAGTAACGTCCTAAAGTGGGGCTCTCAGTAAATAAATTTAGTAAAAAACAAAGTGAAGGGCAACTAATGGTTGGTTTTCATAAGTAATTTCTTTTGATGCGCTCAAGTACATCTAAAAAAAAAAAAAACCTTGCTGTGTTGAAAAAAATTCTATTATTTAAGCAGAGAAAGAACAGTCTGATTGATTTGTCTAACGTGGAAGGACAAATACTTACATTATTATTTGTCAGTGCAGTCTTGTATTGGGAAAAAAATGACACAATTATCGACAAACAATAGCTTTTAAAACCACTGCCTACCCAAATTGTATGCTAATGTTAATACCATTACCTAGGCTTCACTCTTTTTTCCAAATGAATGAATCTAGACATATTACGTTTGTGGTCCTACTTCCTCTTATAGTGGTTGTAGGATTTCTAATGAGTAAACAGATGTGTGTCAATGTTCAGTATTTATTGTCTACTTAAACACTTACCTCCACCAGGTGGTTGTCTGGACCGTACAAGTCCTTGTCCAACTCAATAACCAGGCTCTTAAAGAACGAGGAGAACTTCTTCTTTTGCTTCCCGGGCTGTTACAGAGAAAAGAAGGCTTGAGCTATTGCATTAACACTCTTTATTTAAGGATTAGTCATCAAAACCCCTAAAAAAGACAGAGCAATATGAGAAAGAAAGCCAGACACTAGACATTCTCAGGGTCCACTTCCTCTCAAGCCGACCAGAAATATTTGTGGTTTGTGAAAAATGTTTTCTACGGCTGAAATGACAGCCTTACCTCAGACTGCTCTCGAACATCAGAGCTTTTCTGAAGTGCAGCGTACAAAGCAGAAAAAATGTAAGATTGTTTGGCGTCTTATGCTTTGACGCTCTCTGAACAAACTCCTCAAAAAAAATCGATCATTCATTTGTATTCAGAGTTGTCTGTGTACTTTTTTTTTGTCTGAAGTCATTTGAGCTCATAATTACTGAGCATTTCTGCAGGCTAATACATCTTTCATAATAAATGGACTATGAAAGATGATGATGAGTTTTGGGGACTAGAGGCTAAGGACAAGATCACATTCATTACATTGAAAGCTAAAATATTCAACCTACATCATCCAGCAGTTTCCCTTCCACTCGTAGCTCCCATGATGCAATGCTGCCATCAGAGTCGTCAGCGTCAGGTCTGGCAGGGTTGAAGGTGTTTGATATGTAAAGCCTCAGTTTGCGCTTTTGCTGCTGACACAAGCGCACAGAGCAAAACCACAATTTAAAGTGACATTGCACAAACCAAAATGTCAATGGGACACTATTTAATCCAATGTCATATATAGCTTCACAACAATTTAATTTTTTATCCTCATGGCTTTATTTCAATACCTTCATTGGTCTCTTGAGCGCCTCCTGGATGTCTACCCGTTTGCGCATAATGGTCTGGTCCAGTTTGCGCTCAAATGCCAGCAGGTCCATGTACGCCTGTGATTCTGGGACCAGCTCGCGGATCTGACCGGAACAAAATACAGTTGAATGTCAGGATCTGCATGTTGCGTAACGGGGGTCAAATTTCACATTAGCTCTATTTTAAAATCCTAATTTCAATGTTATATTGCTTAAAGGCCTGGGCAGATAGATGTCGACATTCAAGAACATTTAACCTCCTTCTGTTGGACCATGGACCAAATGAGACAAAAGTCTAAAACTGACACGGATATTTACTAGATATAGCTGCACATGTTTCCATCCAAAATGGAGGTTAGATAGTAGTCTGTCTCCAACTCATTTTCAAATAACCTGATGAGATAGCTCATGTCTGGCGGATCTTTTTTTTTCTTCGTAAGCCTCCTTATTATTACTTCCTCACGGGGAGCGAGGATGTCCCTAAGCTAGTGATCGGTCCATCATAATACAGCAGGTCGACTCCATCCTGGGGATCAAAATGACACACACACACACACACACACACACACACACACACACACACACACACACACACACACACACACACACACACACACACACACACACACACACACACACACACACACACACACACCACACACACACACACACACACACACACACCACACACACACACACACACACACACACACCACACACACGGAGCAAGTCCTCGGAGCAACAAGAGCTGCTACACATACTGTACAGTTCTTTTTTCTTTTAAATGGCTGGCTTCATTGTTCCCTCTCATTCCTTTCCTATCTCCAACTCGTTGGCTTTTAGCCGGCCAAGGTGCCAGGCAGCCAGAGCAGTGTGGCAGACATTCCCTGTCCGTGACTCATTATAGTGGAGCGGAGTGGAGTGGCGCCCCAGCTGTGATATCTATCCTGTCTGGGCTATGTTAGAGCGGGATAAGACTGGGGACTCTCTTCTTCATTCACAATGTAGAAGACATCTGGTGATGTGGACAACTCACCTGTGGCAACACAAAAAAACCCTCCCATTTTTTTCTTTTACTTAGGCATATCCCATGAACAATTCTGGTAAATGACTTTTCCAACCAAAATCAAACCTACAACCCATCCTAGTAGCTCCTCAGTCACTCTCCCTTTTTGGAAATAGCATCTTATGATACGACCCTTTGCGGCTCCCACCCAGCTACCCCTGACTGTGTTTGTTCTGCTCTAGCGCGTTATGACACACATACAAAAAAAAAAAAAAAAAACACATCAAAAACATTAACAAAGGTAAAAATATGCAGCCTCACCCTTTGCGGAAGAATCTTGTCTGCCATTTTCCTTCTCTTAGCACTAGAGAGACAGCGAGAAAGATAGAGAGAAAGAGGGGAAAAAGAGAGCATGTTACTATGGTGACTGATAGCGTAGCACCCAGGCCATCTGCTAAAATGCTGGGCCATATCCAGCACCCCAGCGTCCCAGCTGTGTGTGTGTGTGTGTGTGTGAATGTGCGTACGTGTTTGTGTTGTGTTATCAAATGCAGCAGTGTACCTGGAAAGAGAAAGAGCCCAAAGAAATGTCACCTCACACATCTCATCCTCTCCTGCCTGACACACTCTGGCACTTGAGCTTTTAGAAATGATAAATAAATGATAAATTCAGCTGAACAGGATGTAAGTCTGTGGATATTTTCATTTATAAATTTAAAGAATTTTCACTTAACGTGTGTAAGATTTTATTTTTAATACTTACCAAAAAACAAGTGCCATTTTGGCATTTCTGTTAAAACTTTATTTTATCATTTGCTTTTATGTAATGTGTGGTGTATTATTGCCAGGTCATGTAAGAATTTCCGTCATTAAATTGGCAAAAGAGAGGGCAGTGTTTTGCTTTCATTTGTGACTGTACTTGTATTAAAGTACTACAACACATCCTAGCCTCTTCATAAATAACTGTGTCAGATGCATGTGGTCATGTGATTCTATATTTTACCATTTACTATGCCACGTACTACTTCCGTAAGCAGCATTAGGTATAGCTGGCATGCAGCCTGTCTTTCTATAAAGGTCCTTTGTGGAACGTGTGCAATACTGCTGGTCATTAAAAGCACTGCAGTCAGCGGCCTTTCGAGACAGCGCTCCTGTAAAGTTTGTGTTGAGCTGGAGGGTCATTAGAGGACACCATTTGTAACCTAATGAAGGCAAGTTGCAAAGTGTGGATGTCACTGTAAGGAGTAAAAGAGAGACATAAGTTACAGAAAGTGGCTGAGAAATACATTCAGGTAGCATATTTGATAAAAAAAAAAAAGGTGACTCAAATTGTTCCACATAGTACCTTTCACTTTAACTTATTCTTTATGCTAATGGTAGGTGTATGGTGAGCTTTGACACACTGTGTATTTTCCTATTGAATAAATTTTGCAGTGTGAGGGAGTGTAGATTTCCTTGCTGCAGAAACCCGCATGCCAAATACTAAAACTAACCGGCTGCAAGGACAAACTTTGAGGGAGTGCATTTCAAAGGGAGACACAAACCTGCATCACAACATCTGCATTCTACACTCTTGTTTTCAGGGCTGTGTTACTGGCGTCCCATTTTAATATTTATTTTTTGTTCCTTCTAGCTCCACAATCTGTTCCCATCATGCCATGCTCCAGTCCAAAGCATGCACCACTACTTTTAGGGATCAAAATGTCTAAAGCTCTGTGGGTAAGTCTGGCCAAAAACGGAGCCGTTGAGGGAGAAACCCCGGGCTCAGGTGAAAGACTAAGTAGGCCAGAGTCATCA
This sequence comes from Neodontobutis hainanensis, assembly GCA_024349245.1. NCBI lineage: Eukaryota > Metazoa > Chordata > Actinopteri > Gobiiformes > Odontobutidae > Neodontobutis > Neodontobutis hainanensis. The sequence goes on from JALDNG010000192.1 coordinate 93,069, forward strand.
AACGGAAGAAAACGGACATGCAGCAGAATAAACTCCTACTTTGATCCGAGCGTGGGATCTGATTGAGGTTCTCTCATGTCCATCTGCCTCGCCGGCATCTCATTGGCTCCGGGGAATCCAACTGGCTTCCTACGGTTTGAAATTTCAAGGTTGTACCATTAGAATTAAAATTGAGACAAGACACTGAAAAAGGGAGTAAAGGGGAAGACACCTGGGTTTTTAATTGTCTGCGAGTGTTGGATTTGTGAGCTACATTTAAGGGTCTGTTAGTGGGTGCAATAAAGTCTCCAAACAACAAGCACTAGCATGGGAAGAGTGTGTGTATGTGTATGTGTGTGTGTGTGTGTGTGTGTGCCCATGCACGCTGAGGAGGGCCAGCGAGACGTGCCGCTCATCTGAGGGACGCTTGCTCAACAAGGTTTTGGAGTGAACCATAATAACCATGCTTCACACACACGGGCAGACACCACACTGATAATGGACAGGGTGGAAGACACAGGGGCAGCTCGGGGGGGATGATGTACTGAGGGTGAAATGGGTTCTGAAGGGTCTGATGATACCATAAGACGTTATAGTAAAAACGTTTTAGGTTCAAAGTGCAGGGGTTGCTGGGTAAATGGTCTTTTCTTAGAAACAGTAAAGAGAAGAAAAGCAAAAGTTTTTTTTCATGGTCAAACTGAATTGACTAAAACCAGCCTGGCTTAACTGACATAGAGAAAGAGATATTTTAAATGAATACATAACTGTATTACTGTAGCAGGTGCAAGTGATAAGAGAATGTTTTGTAAATAAATGTCCAGTCTAAATTTATTTGAGGTTTTGAATAAAAAAGCAGCTGTGTTTTTTATGTCGATGAAAAAGAGACAGTGGGACATTAGTTTACACAGTATACATTTTTGGGAGTCTTTTTTGTTTACATTCAACTCAGTATTGTTCTAGAGGGCCATAGATGTGGAATAATGCGGATTTCTACATGCGAGGGTACTGGCTGCTTTTCCTTAAAACACCCCTTCAGAGACTAAAAATTGTCTTTATTTTGACTTATTAAAGTTTCTGATCACACCTAATTATCCACATGGCTTTATGCACAACAGACTGTAATCTGATGCTATTTTTAGCTCTGTGGTGCTCTGCAGAGTCAAGACCAGAAGGTCTCAATGACACTGCGCACACACACACACACACACACACACACACACACACACACACACACACACACACACACACACACACACACACACACACACACACACAGGTGGGTTGCCCTCGGCTGCCAGATGTGCGCGGTGTTCGGACCAGACTAGAACAGCACAGAGGACACGCACTTTTACCCAAGCAATGGTGAGCAGAGGGCACAAAGACAAGTCACCCTGCACCATCGATCAGAGGCTTGGGTCGCTGCAGGGGTGAGGCCCAACGCAGGACAACATTTCCCCTGACCTGTTCAACAAGCCTGCTTAATTGTGAGCAGATCAATTGGGCTGCAGATACCGAGAGAATGAGACAGGGGCCGCCGAGTGTGCATATCGATCCAGTTTTAATGACTATACCTGCTACACACACAGCTCTCTGATACAAGTGTGTGCGATATGGTCAAAAAGCTGACCACGGAAAGTCATAGAGAATGCTAGAGCCCGAAAAAACGCACACAAACACGGACAGCACGAAGATGAACAAGGACAAAACAGACATGAACAGGGAATTAAGAGCCAGTGTTCAAATCAGAGACACACTAGAAGTGAATAAAGGATGCCAAAAGGTGAGAGGCAGTGGGAAGACGGCAAAACAAAGTGAAAGAAAAGCTTCACACAGAGGCGCAAAGGTCTTGCTTTCACTTGGTAGGAATGGAATTTTTTAGATAAGACAAGATTTTAGTTCAGATATAGCCTTGTAATGCCTGGCACTCTTTTTTTAATACTGTTTTAGGCACACTACCAATCATTTCTCAAGATCAGAAATGTAGAACTGAAACATTGACAGTTCTACATTGAATGTTTAGGGCTTCATTCTTTATATTAATGTTGTTTAAATGATATTCCAATAAATGTATGGGTGAAAGTGTGACTATAAGGTGACAAATCACACAGAACGCCACAGCGCTGTCTGCATGCCGTGCTGCGTTGAAGGACCGGTCGTTGGACTCACTTTCTGGCGCGGTTCTGGACGGCCTGCTGCTGTTGCTGCTGCTGTTGCTGCTGCTGAACCTGTTGGGACGGGGCGGGCCTCTTGCGACTGGGCTCCATCACAGGGGACGGCAGGCCGGGCCGTACCGCCGGGCTGCCACCATACGGGGGCCCGGGGGGGCCCATGGGGGCACCTTGGTGGGGCATCCTCGCGCCGGATGGCATGCCAGGACGCTGTGGGAGGGAATGGTCACATAGTAAGATACTGCAGTCTATGCGTTGTCAGAGAGCACCGTCGTTATTGTATTTCTTAATGTATATGATGTATTTTTGCTTGTTTAACTTATTATATTGCATGTATTTATATTTATCTTTATTTTACTATACTTCACGAGGATGATGGTAAACTACAAACCATCTGTATTCCATTATGTAAATAACATAACATTCTAGATTCTGGGTGTAACCTTCCACAAAAATCATTTCATTCTGGTTCCTCTCCTATATTAAATAATCTTTAGTAGCATTCTCCCAAATAAAATAAACAGCTGGTCTGAAAAACACCAATATGGTTTGCGCAATACAGTGACGTTAATGTAAACATTTCTATCTTAGATGTGCACAATCTAGTAAAACTTAAAATAACTGCCAATAACCTACTCTTTAGCCGACATTTAAGACCTACTGTGCCAGACCTGGATAACACCAAAAAATGCCACATTGATTTGACTTGTTTTGTCTTTTTAAAAAGATACTGAGAGCACACAATACAAATGTCAGACACAGGATGAACTGTTCCAAAACGGAGTCTATTGATTCTCTTTTACGCACAAATCAGGTTTGAAGGATAAAAAAAATTGACAAAATAAAGATGAAGACTTTTAGGCACTCTCTCACACACACAAACACACACACTTCTATCTCCTCTAAAACAATGCAAACAGAGTGAGAGCCACCGTTCCAATATTTGCGTCTTGACGCCTGGGAACAACTGTGGAGCTCTCACCTGTGTTTGTCACTCCCATCGCAGCAGCTGCCTCTCGCCTCAGTTCATTGTTTTGGACCGAGAAGGGGGTTCAAATGACAGAAAGAAAAGCCATTTTGACTCTTTAGAGGACAGCTACAAAATAATATAAACAGTGTGGTCACTAAAATGTTGAGTGCTTTTAAACAATAAACCTTTCAAATCATTATTCCACTTGGGATTTGTGAAAGCTTGTCCCCGTTTTTTGGTTTGCATTTGTCATTCTCTATTGTAAAATGTAGTTAAATTACCCAATGAGACGTGTTAAAGGACAAACAGGCTGGACATTCAAATGGGGCCCGATGCAAAGGGATATTTAATAACTTTCACATTATCATGGCATACGAGCGCTGATGTAGAAGGTAGCCTTTGAGATTGGCCAATAAGGAAGCCAGAGCAGACGTGGCTGTCACTCAGAGTCCAGTCTGTTGGGGGTGGGGCAATTATGGGGGTCAAGGCAACTGAGAAGGGTCTCGTAACGGCAGGAGGACAAAACAGCATATGGCGAGGGGCCTCCTGCGCCAGCGTTATCACCTTGCAGAGTTGAAAAGACCAGGAGACCCTCGTGTCGCTTTCCCACAATCACAAATACACAAGAATGTTGAGCAGCCAGACCCACTCAGACGGAGACACTGATCCTGCCGCGGCTGCTACAAGAGTCTGTCTTGAGAATTTGAACTCGAGCAGATAACGGATACACAAAGAGATACATTCAGCAGGACAGTGTGCTTCGCCAACTTCCCCTAAATCCACACATACACCACACGGGAAGAGGTGCGCTATAATGTGACCTGCTGAACTGACTCCAACAACACACTGTGCCCGCAGCTCTGCCAGCCAGCCAGCCAGGGAACCCGATCTGCCATGTGGACGGATATCTGAGAAGTGTGCTGGCATCTCGGGGAGAAAGGCTGCGGGGATTTGATGAGGCCAAACTTATCCCACACTGAGCTAAACATATGAATCTGTGGGATGTCATGTAGACAGTCCAAGGGTTTCGAATGAAGTCCCCCAAAAAAACTCTAAAATGCTATACTTCTTTAAGTGACACATGGGACTCAATAGTACTTTGTTACTTACAATACATACAATACAGAATTTCAGAATGAGCTTTCTATTTCTAATTAGGGCTGCACAAAAAAGTGCAGATTCAATGTGATTGCGATATTTTTAAATGCAATATTTGTATCAAAAAGAAAGACTTGTACGGGTGACTTCTCATTTGATAAACCTTTGCTTTTTTCTGTCAAAATGGTCCAAATAAAGCTTTAAATCAAACTCTAGTGCACCCATATGATAAAGTCCTGGTTTAGATCTGGTTAATTGCCAAAATTTGTCCCAGTTTAGACCCATTTAATCCTAGTTTAGACCTAGTTATAATCTTTGATACAGATTTTTCTCCTGCTTTCCAGAGAGTTTTACATTTCTTTTAAAATATAAAAGTAAAAGATCATTCAAATATTGCAGGTAATATCGTTATTGCAATTTTTAAAATAGTTATTGTACATCGCAAAATGTTCACAATATTATGCAGCCCTATTTCTAATACATTGTAATAAAGATTATAATAAACTTAATACTTCCTTCTAATTATAACATTTTGTAATATATAATAAACAAAATTAGTTACAGTGATAAATGTCTTTATAATAGCAATACCAGGGCTGGACACTACATTAAAATTCATCTCTGTTGGGACATGTGCAATTGCCATTTCAACTGTTATGTTGGATGTGTTTTCATTGCATAACCCCATTGAAGAATTATCAGTAGCAATAAACAAAGGAAGGAACCTAAACAAAACTTATAATTGTTTAATGTTCCAGCTTTAAAATAATCAGTGTAATACAGGCTCACAATAAAGGCTGCTGTTCTAAAATAGAGTAACATTTCCAGACTGCTGATTAATATTTCCTTTAAATCTTCAAACAAAGGCGAGCAACGTTTGCTTTCTTTTGACTTAATGGGCTGCATTGTCCAAATATAACAATGTATTAAGCGTCAACCATTTAACCACAAACATTGTATTGATTCGATGTGATAAGATTTCAGCTCAATACAAAGGAAACAAATGTCCACTATCACATTGTGCAGGGAAGGATATTTCTTCAACAGAAAGTTTCTTTTGCCTGCACGGTCTGTAAAGTAACAACGCTATTGTGTTTGGAAACATGAATGTCCGTCATTTTTGTGTGAAGGACTCAAAATCTTTTCACTGTGCTGAGGCAGAAATCAAGAAAATATCGACAGACGCACGAGCATGTTGAGGCAACACACTTTGAGAGTTTACATCGCTACATCGTATTATATTATGTTTAATTTAATCTGGTTTTCCCACGCAGAAGACTGGGAGGTTGTTCTCATCGCCGTGACCCTTGCTGACCTCCGTATAGACTCAGGCCAGAGGAGTAGGAGAACAGGGGAGGAGGTATGGCTGATAACGAGGGAGGAAGAGACCTCAGCCTACCCAACAGTCCTATAACCAGACCTCAGCCAAACACGCTCCCACACACACACACACACACACACACACACACACACACACACACACACACACACACACTTGGGCTGGGAGGCTGGAACACTACGACCTTCCGCTAACCACAACAGTCTTTGCGTACCCTTTATTTATACGAGTAAATGCAACTGTATGGAAAAAAGACGTCATTCCTGCACTGCCACGAGCTAACAAACTGCACCAGACCATCCCCATTTCCCATAGTATAAATATTTCTCCATTCTGCAGTATACAGAGAGGAACCTGCCCACCCTCTCTGCCCCACTGCTTCAACAAGACTTTTCCATCTTTGAATCTTTGGGAGAGAAAGAGGATAAGCAGAGGGAAATATTTGGCTTGGAGCAGCCCGAGCTTCATCAAGGTTAATTGGTCTGTTGAGGACACACTCATCTGGCTCATCAATCACCTGCTCCATTGTTTCCTATGGTGTAGAGCTGCGTTCCCCCCACCCCCTGTAATGACCGCTCCTGTCACACGGACAATAGCTCATCTTGTTTTAGTATATAAATCTACCAGGTGTCACGACGTCCAACATTGTGGGCGTTTAAAACAGAGTTAAGAAGAAAACCTGAACCCATTCAACTTGGCTTTTTAATTAATGAAAGTCATGCCCACTACATACTGGGAGGAAGACTCGTCATGACCTTCTGAGGCAGTGCAGTTGAGGATTAGGAAGTGGTGCCAGGTTTTTGGTTTACAGTGCAAAGGTCACATTAGGATTGAATGGAACAGACAATAGGAATGAACCTTTAATAAGGATGCAAACACAAAGATGAATCGAAGGCCTGAATACAAGCTAATTTAATTACATCAGTTAAGCTTTGTTTATGAATGTAGACCAATGTGAACAGGTCGGGTCACATCTAACATTTTAAATGAGGCTACTTTCAAATGATTATCTTAAAATCTGACTCCAGTCTGATCTGTTGCACACAGTATAAGATAAAAAAGGGAGGCTTTGAAAAACTTTTAGAGAGGGCTGGCTCAGGTATAAGTATTATTTTGGAGACTGGCTGAGGCAGTGGAGCAACATAACAGGATAAATGATATACTGAACAACATGGACTATCCCCTGCATTTGGTTTTTGGACAACAGAGAGCAGCCAGTGGACGTCTGAGATCAGAGCTTCAGGACAGAACATCACAAGAATTCCTTCTTTCTGACTTCCAAAAGACTAGACAATCAATTAGTCTATGGCAGAAATTAATCTGCAGAGACATAACAACTGATTAATAAAGCAGAACTGAATTAAGAATGATGCACTAACCCCTCCAAACTCATAGAGGGCTAGAGTTTGGCGGAGGAGGAGTTTGAGTTTTTTCTTTTTAATTAAGATAAAATTTAGTTATACAATTATGTGGACAAATAAACCAGTTGTGGTCTTCATCAATCAAAATAACAGAGTAAAAAAGACTGTCAACGCCTATAATAAAGCCATAAAAAATAAAATTATTTACTCACCATAACATTTGGTGCATGAAATATAGTCGAACCTACTATATACTTGAAGTGTTATACTGACAATTAAGGTAAGCCACACTATTAACATCTACAAAACATATAATCACTTCAGCATCTTTATTATTCAAAAACATCATATCATATATATTTCGAAAGAGAGCTTTAACAAGACAAATTTCCTGTTTTCCTTGCACCCATATTTTCTTTGCTCATTTCCTGACCTCACTCATTAAAAGTGCCCCCAGTCTTAAAGTGTCATCTATTAAAACCCATTGAACTGCTTTAAACAGTCTGTCTCAATGTCAAAGTCCAAACTTTCCAAACACCTAGACTTTTAGTTGTGTGCATTATTACAAAACAAGCCAACACTTTACCGTTATTGATGTGTAGTACCAACACTTTACCGTTATTGATGTGTAGTATATGGAGCTCATGATAACAATTGTCTGACCTCTAACCACCGAGCAACACTTGACTTAACATTTCATGCTAGCTTCAAATGAATGAGCTGATTGTTCAGTCCGATTTCCAATGATTGGGCTGCTCCCCTCTCCCAGCTCTTTATCTTCTCTGTGAGACTGTTCTCCGTGACCTTACAGGTTCAGCAGTGAGCCACAACACTACACAACACGTTGCTTGGCTGGAAGGCTACTCTAAGCGTGTTGTTTTGAGTGGACTCGTCATTTCCCCCTCCCCTCTGTCCTCTGTCTCTGTGTGTGACTCCCAGGAAAGAAGCTTGCTCAGTGCGCGTCTGTGTTAGCCAAAGGGGGAGCTTTGGCTTTTTACTGCTGCTTATTCCAACAATTATCCACATTTTTCCCCCCCTCTTGTATCTCAAGCTTGGCTGCATCCCTCCATGCTGCTCTACTTCTCTCAAACCATCCCTCGCACTAGGATCCAAGGGGGCTGGAAATAACCTTCACATGGCCAGCTATCTCTCTCCTACACACACAGACACACCACAAGCACCGCTGCCTGCCGCATACACAAACACACAGACGCATGCCGGAGCTTTGCTTCCCTGCTCGGAGAAATGACGGACAGCGCCACTCACCACTCCATGGACCAAGAACTCAAACAGTTTGCTCTTGGTGGCTTTCCTGGCTCCCCCCGCCGTGTCCTCCGTAGCCATTTGCTCGGTCCCCTCCGTTCACTCCTTCTTTTGTCTTCCCCTCTCCCGTCTCCCAGCCTCCGGTTCCCCTCCCCTGCTCCACTTTCCAAGTCTTTGTGCTCTCCTTTTCAGCACTGCCCGCCCGTCCTTCTCTTCTCTCCCGCGCTCTCTCCTCCCTCGCCGTGTGCTCGCAGCCCTCAGTACTGTGTCTAGTACTGGCTCACTTTTGGAGTTCAGGCTGCCTTTCAGGAGCCCGGCGCGTCGCGGCGGAGAGGGGGGTGGGTACAGGGGGGTCTAGTAGGGGGGTTTTAGCCTGCCCACCCTGCCGCCCGCCTCTCCTCCTCCTCCTCTCGTCCTGTCTCCTCTGCGCTCCCCTCAACGCCACACAGCTGTTGCATTCCATTGGTAGATAAGCTGCATTGGCTCGAGACGGTTAGCCTCGCAGTTAGCCATTCCGCTGCTGCCGTTACTCCCGTCTCCCCGGTGACCACCACAGAGGCCACGGTCAACACGAGCACACAGTCCGGGCTCATTCTCAAAAAAGGATATCGGGCTCTTAAAGGAGCCACGCTGCATATCATTAATACATAAATACATCTAGGCTACGGTCACAGGGACGTAACTAGTGGCAGAGCAGACGATGCAGACGAACGGAGGCACACAATGGGAGGGCGCTCGCTTAAGCATTTAGCTAGTTGCTATAAAAAGATTGCATTTTTATTGTTCCATGTCAGGTTTTGTCTATCTTGTCATTCAGGTTGCCCGCTGTTTGGGGCTAGTTTTGCACCTCTCACAGATGCAAAAAAAAAAAAAAAAAAAAAAAAACACCTGGAAAGATGGACCCTACTTCCTCTGTCATTGTTGGGCGGAGGGTCAATGGTGGGGATAAATGTGCTTCCTAGATTGTTATACAAATGGTCCCTTGAACTGTGCTAGGCTTTATTTGTTTGTTCACTTGTTTTTTAAATTCTGTTCATGTGTTTTTTTCTCTTTCTTTGTATTAAAAAAGTTAAGAAATTTAGTTACCCAAAGTGTTGGGTAACATTAAAATAAAAGATTGTGTTTTTGTAGAAATTATGGAATAGGCCAGGACTAATATTGGTTTTTGCCCATGAAACAAACAAAATAACAATAGTTAAAGTCTTCAATAGAGTGTTAGCACTGCTATAGAAAATGGCAGATTTTGAAAATTGTGTATCTTCATTATTGCAAAGCAGAAGTGTTTTGGCAGTAGAATCCTACTTATGGCGGCACCTACTTACTGCAACTGAGAAGGGTAATGGTAATGGCTCAGTTCGATGAAATGTTTTATTTTAATCACCATCAATTAGTGCATGTCCATCCCGACTAAGGACAGTTTTACACCCGTAGTGTAATGATTTCTTTAAACCTGCTCAAGAAATTAGATTTGACTTGAATGCTTTATTCACAGTGAGCTCCTGGCTTCACAAAGGGCCATGTCAAGAGCACCTTCACTTCCCGTGTTTCTGTGTAGGCCTTTGTCAGAGTGCATTCATAGGTTACGAGTATTTCCTCTGAGCACCTCATTAGCTTTACCTTTCACCCAGAGGCTACAGTCAGGCTGTGTGGCTGCAGCCTAATGGCAAACAACGCACAAGGTGACCCGATCACTTGACACATGTAATTAGGCTCTGCTGAGAGTTCTTAAAGGAATGCCTTCTTAAATACAATTTCTGAAATAAATATGATCAAATTCAAGTAAATCTACAAACCTAAAAAGGTGAAAAACACAGAGCATTGCTTCAAGGACAGAGGGATGATATGTGAGGAATTAAAACAGCCAGTGAGCTACAGCAGTGAGAGCGTGGACAGAGTGTGCTGTGATTTAGCTCATAACACCGTCTCACAGTCCAATTACAGAGAGCTCCTGTCGCCACACTGGTCATTACAGTTGAGTAAAACCACGCCACGGTGAGGATTATGTCTCTTTTATGTCTGTGCCTCCGTCTCTGCTGCCGCGGACAAGACCAGTGAAATATTCATGAGGGTATTTGAATGACAAAGAGCTGAAGTAGGGCACATTCAAAGGTGCTTGGCTTATGACAGTTAAAGCATACGTTTATTATTTTCTCCTGTTTTTGTTTTTGAGGTGTCAAAACAGAAAGCAAAAGCATAGCACAAGGAAATTAAACCCTATAACACATACAAGATCTTAAGCCCCAAAGGAAAAAGATCTGATCCAAAGAAAAAGTACTGTACAAGTTCACAAGAAACATGTGGAAAAATAAGACATGTTGCTTCAGTTTAGTCTCAAGGGTGACTGCCAAGACTATGTGAACAGCTGGCTACTGTGTATTTGACCTCTAGACCAGAGGTCGTGACATTCCAGAGGTCTGCTACAAGGAAGTGAGGCTTTCAAAAGCATATTATCCACTTCATGTGACAGACGTTAACACTGACAGTTATAATATATTGTAACTCAAATGATCCATCTTCTAAGCTCATGCTTCCTTCACAATTCTTTCACTGGAATGGACTTGAAAAGTCAGTGTGGCCCTACCAACAGTTACGCTGCTTACTGGTGACCCCTGCTGTACATTCTGTCTACTGCAGCTGTCATTATTCACATTAGTCATTGAAAGCTTTGAAACTTCAATGAAGGATCTCAGTCAGGCTTAGTGTGTATTGGAATAACCTTGAATTTCATAACACATGACTCAATCTTCAAATGTTTATTGAGATTGTGTTAATTTAGTGCAAAGTCAAGTGGCCGATCTGATTCAGAGATTGGGCCAAACCCCATTACTACAGCAAACAGCATATGGAGTGATAACAAAGAAAGATCTGACAACTATAAATCTATAAATGTTAACAAGAGGCACGTGAGCGCAGAAGTACCCTCTGGCGGACCCCCACAGTCTCCCTCACTAATACCAGCCGGTCACCAAATGGTAATGTCCCAGTGAGCAGCAGACAGGGAGGTAGAGTCGAGGGGGCTAACAGGGGGTGACGGAGATGCAGTAGTTTTATTAATGACCAACAGAGGGAGCAGCCAGACAGATGAGAGTGGAGCGTTCAACCCTGAGGTGAAGTAAAATAAGAAATATGCAGTGTAGTTTAAAAACAGCAAATAGTTGTTGGTAGATAGACTTACAGTGTTCCCATCATATAAAAACTGAACAAAAATTTAATAAACCAAACTAATATTTAAAAGTCTTAAAGACTTGAAGAGTGATTCTTAATGCAATAGTTGGGGTGTCCAAAAACCTTTTCCCACCACTGTAGATTAGATTTAAATTCTATAAAAGATTAGCCTATGCACATTTATATTTGACCACAAGAGGCTGACAAAGAACAGAGTCAGTATAATGCGAAAACTGCCTGGTCTGTCTTCTGTCCCAAAATAATGAAAAGCTACATTAATGTAACATACTTCAATCTAAGAAAATAGGAATGGTGAAATTTGAAAAAAAAAAAGAAAATAAAGAAAGAAAATAGCTTCTACAAAAATGAGGAGCATGCTGTAATTACAATGCATTTAGACTGAGGCCATTCTTAGAGACTACAATTTCCACCAGTCAATAATACTTTGCAGCAACAATAGATAGTGTTGAAAGAATGAATGGCTAGACAGTCGTTGAAAGCTGGCCACAGAAATGAGCAGAGAAACAGCACATGGAAGAAGAATCTCAAGTAGTGCTCAAGTGCAATTCCCAGTGGCAAGGTTTACATACCAGAGACTACTGCCCTCACCGACGTTATTGTCACAGACTGATGGGGTGCGCAGGGGGGTAACTGTACTGAAGGCCTGGAGTAAAAAGTGGGCCTCCCTCCTGCTGCTGGGCCTCTCTTTCCCTTTTTCTTCAGTTTAAAGAGGCGCGCACACAAAACCCGGCTCAAGCGGCTTAAAGGCCGTAGCTCTGGGAATGCTTCTCAATCGCCATCGGCGGTCATCAAAGAGATCGGACAAAAGCGAGCAGACCTGCACCTTCCCTGAGGAGGGAGGGGGATTAAGGACCTTTTTGGATATGTTATAAAAATGAGATCCAGCTGAGAGAACAAAGTCTCCCATAACAGAAATAATAGGGCATTTGCTGATATTTGGTGATCAAAGTGTCCCAGCACAATATAGTAAATAGTGCAGTGTTGGATGGAAATTTATGGACAAGCTTGGTATCGGCCTAAATTTGGGACATAGCATCTTTATCCTGGCACAAACTGGAGAATGTGACGCACTATGACCCCGCACAAAATAGTATTGCATAGCCTCAATGCATCCAATATACGTAAATCAATAAGAATTCAGTGTTCTAGCCAATATCTTGGCTCTTTAATTTGCTAGTCTAAGTTTGAGTCAAACTGCACAGGTCTAGATTTTTGGCAGGGCCAGACCAGTCCTGTCACAGTAAAAAAAGGGAGCCATTGTCGGAGCAGATGGAGTGAGCCAGCAAAAGCCTTTAGTAATGAGCCCAGTTTCCCCACAGCAACGGGCAATGCACCGGAACAACCCTGAAGCGTTACCTGCTTTGGGGTATTTCCTGTTTGCTGTAGCCATGACAACGGGGTAATCTGTCTTCGATTAGCTGCGAGCAGCCAATCTTGTGAAAGCTACACCGGCGGCAGTGGCTTCAAAACTGGAGCAGCAGCTGGTAAAACGAGAGAGGAAATGTTTTTTGGAGTTGACATTGTAAATCTGGGAAGGAGTTTTAACTTTAGAAAGAGAAAAGGCTTCTGTTAGATGTGTTAGTCAGTGTTCCGGTTGCTATGGTCGACTCTGATATAGACATACAGTAAAATACAGCCACTTGCTGTGAATAAAATGACTCTACATTAAATCCTGGGGATGAAAAGTAAAACTGGCAGGATGAATAATTCCTCAACTGCAAACTCTCTCTAGTTGCATAAAGACCCCCCTCCCTCCCTCCCCTCCCCCCTCCATTCCTTCTTCTCTTCCATCCAACTAAGTATTAGCCCGAATCTTTCAGCACGACTCTGCCCATGTAGGATGGGAGCGAGAGCAGACAGAACGAGGGCAGGATTGGTATGTGCAGGGCTGAGATGACTCCGAATCGAGCCGTTGAAAATTAGACATGGAGGCACACAGAGCAGGCCAAGAAGGGAGATTAACTGCAGCAGTGTGGACCAAAGGGATCAGCCATGAAAAAAGCAAATTAACATTTCTTGATTAAATTAACTTAAAGTCTCATATATTAATTAATTCTTAGCATTTCTAATTCTGTGTGTACTCTATGCTGTCTACATTAAACTTTAAACATGGGAAAAATATGGGAATTCATGGTGCAAAACATGCACCATGAATGGTAACTCTCAACTGCATAAATTTTTTATTTTCTGCTTGATTTGAATTCAGACCATAAACTAGCCGTGTTTAGCCTAGAACTACAAATATCAATGACCAATTTTTAGCATAATACTCATAAAACAACCTCTTCTCAATTCTAACCATTTAAACCCCTATATATGCTAATTGGCAAGACTTAGTAGTTGAACTGAAAAGCAGAGTAATTTCAAATATCTAAAATGATTTAGAAGGACAGCTGATTTCAATAGATCTACACAAGCCATATATTTCATCCACAGTAAGAGCAGGGCCATTTTGTTACACCAAAATGTCTCCACGGAAGCCCAGAAAAGGACACAAGGGACCAAAGCATCAATGAAAAACAGGTACGAAAAGACTAATCCTCCTAACCTGACTCTGGCAGATAAAACTGCTCCACAGAACTTAATCTGTTCCACAGAACCATCTGGGAGGGCTCCTGGTGAAAGTGTTTGCAAAAAGGCAGGTACTTAAAATGAATAACTAGTCGTTGGATTTATCAACCGCAGTATATCCAATCAGAGCAGCCGCATGTAAAACGTTCACTACATCTTCAAACCTAAAACGCACCCAGACATGTCAGAGCTGCCACATCAATCCACACGACAAGCCAATTTGGTCAGGGTTCGGACCATGAAGACTTTGCTTTGCGCAAGTCAAGAATCAAGATTGATTTTTGCAATTTGTTTGTATTCTCTCAAATCTCGCGAGAATCCACCTGCAGTTCAAGAATATAATCCTCCAGTCAGTGTGTAAACTCTGGAAGTGGTACCCAGGTGCTATTCATTAGTTGCCCACTGCACCTATTATGTTGGCCCACAGACACTTAATAATGACTATATCCATACAGCTATATTGACATTTTTGATTCAATGTTATTCATACAGTACATACTATTGTGATAAATCCCACACAATGCTTTGAACCTATTAATGCAAGTTGCTCTCAAGTCAGCACAAGATTGATGTTTAGAGAGATATACTTCACGCTGCCTATTTTACGGATCTATTGAGCGTGCTGTTATCAACAGTGGCTCAGTAGTAGAGCAGTTGTCCTTTAACCGGAAGTTGGTTGGTTCAAATCTTGCTCTCCCCGGTTCCTACTGTCTTATGTTCTTGGGCAAGACATTTAACCCACTTTGCCTCCAGTGACACAGCAGTGGTGAGTGAATGGAAGCTTGATGTAAAAAGGCTAGTAAGTGGAAAAATGATATAGAAGATCCATGCCAAATGTGTAAAACAAACACCAAAGAACATCCAACAAAGGTAAATTAAACTGAATGTGGTATTGGAAGATAATTCTTTGGAAAATATTTGTTCTGGTTGTCACAGGGGTGTGGGAGAAAACTTTGCAAAGGTCAAACTTAGATCTTTTTATAACTCCATTAAAGGCTTTCATCTCTAAAAAACCAACACTGAACTGTCGACTGGTTGGTGACCACACCTTCATATTCTGAGACTGTCCTCGAATGCCTCC
This sequence comes from Neodontobutis hainanensis, assembly GCA_024349245.1. Taxonomy (NCBI): domain Eukaryota; kingdom Metazoa; phylum Chordata; class Actinopteri; order Gobiiformes; family Odontobutidae; genus Neodontobutis; species Neodontobutis hainanensis. The sequence continues at coordinate 108,085 of JALDNG010000192.1, forward strand.
GAACCTTTTAAAAATATGGCGGTAATCAGTTATGGACTTCTTTGATTATTATGCCTCTATGTTTTTTTTTATTAGTGTGTGTCATTTCTGTAACTATAATTTTCTGTGTTGTACATTTCTCCATTACTTGGGAAAATCAATGTCAATCATTGCTGCAGACATTTACAGTCTCGATCCCGAGCAGCACGGAAAAAAAAAAACATTCCTCATACCTCTTTACAAGCATTTCATTGTTATGCACCTGTGGTGAATAATTAATAGCGTTCGCAATGGAAAAGGTCAGAACATTTATTTGCAAGTGACAGATAAACACTGAACATTGCTGGCAGTGCAGGGTTATACTGTCAGCTGCACAAGGGAAGATAGTGTGGTGCAGTATTGAACGTTTACATCTAAATGGGTCATGGAGCATGTGAGCAAACTGTAGCCGTGCTGGGGCCCGGACTGTTTCTGTAAATCTTATTAGACGACGACTCCAGGTTATAAAGGAGAGTGATATGCGCAGCTTTGGGTCGGATAGCTGTGATTAAAAATGTGATAATCTGTGGAGGCAGGGAGGGGGCTGTGAGTAATTAGGTTACAAAGAGCTCCGTTAAAAAGAGGAAAAATCTATAGTCTGTACGGAAATGGCATGGTGGGTGCAGCGCCGATGTGCAAAAATATAAGTGTTTAGAGCTGGAAAAAGAAAACAAAAAACAAAGTTACCTTTAGAATGGAAGCTGGAACATGTCAGCATAAGCACCAGACTGTCATACATCAATAATGGCATCATCAGAACAAAAAAGAAGCAAAAAACATATACAACTATATCTTAATCGAACAATATAAAATTGAATAGGATTAATACATTTCCCAAGAGCATTACCATGTTTGAGCATATCTGCAAGTGTAAAAGTATAATTCTCACAGATTCATTTTCTCACACACGCCAACTTCTGAATCATTTTCCATCATTCCCCCCCCCATGTAAGCTCATTTGGGTTAACAAACAGCCATTGAGACAGCACATTCCTCCTTTGACTTGAAAAAAGGAAGTGCTCCATTGTCCATTTATCCCCGCTTATAACACAAAACACAAAGCCTGGGAACATTTAATTGGGTGACCTGGTACAGTCAGGGGAAACCAAAATGTGTGCAGGGCTCTGATCAATGTCTGCGCCCAATGAGAAAAAGTTTGATACGGGAAAGCTGAAATGAAACTGTACACTAATAATGATTGACCTTGATCAGTCAGTCCTTAGAGTCAGAAGTATATTACAAACATCAGTGAAGTGTAGGGAGGGGGGGTTACAGAGCAGCTTTCCTTAAAAAGAAAAGCCAGGTCAAAGCGTCAAGCAGACTGTAAAAGGAGCTGATCCTCTATCAGACTTTGCTACCTTGCATACTAATGTTCCTTTTTTTCTTTCACTAGTGCGAGTGCCAGCAGCTGGGTCAGGGAACACTGGCACCATTTTTTCTATTTTAAGTGTTGTCTTTCACAAAGAGAATAAGCCACTGCTTCAAAGTTAAGGAAAATACTCTTCTCTGTACGTATCTGTATGTGGAAAAAAAGCTATTTTGATTTGAAAGTGACTGCAAGCTCCCTATTGGACGCAAAAGTGGAACATTTGCACAGGATTACTCATGATGGAAATAAATATACAGTATGCACTTTCAGGAAAAATGAATGGAATGACTACTTCAATTTAGCTCAATTTATGGAAAGCCACCACACAGGCAGCAGTCTTCGCACCTAGGTTTTTAAATGAAAAGCACCAAAATGGCTGTATAACCAAGTCAACTCTAGGAACATTATCTGGGAATGTATAGAAAATTCTCAATAGCTTTTACTCAAAAATATAATGAGGACTAAAAAATTGAAAGCACTGCACTTCTTTTCATACACAGTAATACTGTATAAATAATAAAAAGAGTTACTAAATTGTTGCCAAACCACAGAAGGCACAAAGTAGTCACTTGAGTGCCAGCTGTTCACGATTAAAGCCACTAATAAAAAGTCAAACCTTGGAGATATTTTTATTGGAAGAGAGTTTTACCTTGAATGAATGTCAGCCATTTGTTCATCATATTTTGAAAAAGTCTTATGTTTCTTGTACATAGTACCTGAAGCTAACTGGAAAAGCAAACATGCTCCTCTAAAAGCACTGTACTGGTCTAATGCACACTGTGGGTAGCTAACTAAAATAATAAAAAAAACATTTAAGATTATTTGAGCTGAACATTTGAGCTGAAGACACACAGCCAAATTGCGAGGAATAAAGTATCTGAAACCTCAATATTTTCTTTTAAATCAGCAAAAGTAAATCTAGCTAGCTCTGGCTGTGCACCCCAAATTCCCGCTTCTAGGCCGCCATCACTCAAACACAGTGAAACTCAAAACTTTTCCTGCCTCTACCCGCAGACAAACAGAGAAAGGGAGCACAAAAACAGCTCCATCGGACTGTTCAATCACAGGGAGGGGTTAATAAAGAGAACAGAGAGTGGCTACTTGGTGCACTCCCGGCCCTAGCATCCTCTCCGTTACTCCTCAAGTGTGTGCTTCCCACACCGCGCCAAGGTTAACAAGCCGCGCTGGTGTCTGCGTCGGCTGGAAAGATGGGGGAAAAAAATATTAAGACATAAAGCGGGGAGAGGTGGGGTTGGAGGGGTGAGGTAGCCAGCCTACTGCAACTACACCATGCTCTGAGGAGATGCAGATAGGCTGGGAGACTGATACAGTAGCCTACAAACACTCAGTGCCCTTAAATATTGTCTAGCACACCCCTAATACCTGCTCAGTCACTAATGCCATTGTGTACTATGCGACTGTAAGCACAGGAAAACCCAAAGTAACACGAGGTGGGAATTTAACCTGGCTAGTTTTATTTATAGATTTTCAATAAATTTAAGCTAGACGACAAGAAAAAAAAACTCCAGTGCGCACTAATCCTGCTGCCTACAGAATAAAGAGTTGAAATGGTGGATGCGCATACTAGGCAGTGCAGCGAGCCCAAAGTAAAAATGTGCTAATGTATCACAAAAAGCTTCCGTACCTTTCTCTCCATCACTATGCGCCTATTTGTTTCCCCCGGATACTCAAAAGCAGCAGATGTTGAGCCAATGTAGAGCTGTCCGGTCCGGCACGACACGGTTCAGCTCAGCTCTTTCCCCTCTTCTTCTTTCCCTTCACTCCTTCCTCAACTTCCTCGCGGCTCTCAGGCAGCAGCGGTCTACACGTAGGTCTCACTTCCCCATTACTGGACAGCCGGCCGAGTTGTTAGCGCTGCTGGTGTGCGGTGTTGGTGCCGTAGGAGTGCTATGGTGCTGGCCTGTGGGACGCCGCCGAAGCCGGGGATGGAGCCTCGGCCACGATTGGTGAAGCCTCGTCGGGAAGGGAAGCAGCAGCGCAGGCGCGGTCTGGCTCCGTGAAATATTAACCAGTGGCAGGGAGTGTCATCAAATTATTCTCATAAACGAGTTGGATTTTTATTTTTTTATTTTTTTTGGGAAGGCTACTGTTCGATGAAAGGTTGCACCAGAGCAGAAGGAAATACGACATTCAAGTCTAGATACATTTAGAGAAACGTTAACTTTACAAGAACAGGCCTTTTTGCAGTTGACCGTACTGTGAGATAACTGGCACAACCTGATCCCTTACTAAGCCAATATATACTGTAAGACTGCAAACTAGCCATACAATAAAAACTAATACAAAATTATATTACTTGCTTGCATAAAAATTCTATTATATAATATACTGTACCTACACATTTATTAAAGTGAAGTTTAGGCTAGCTTGAGTGTTTTATTTAAAGCTTGAGATTTGCATAATTCTAAACAGTAAGTTATACTCCTTACAACATTTTCTCATGGGTGAAACTTTATCAGGTTTTTAAATTGAAAATACAAAAATCTGGCATGTAGCTAAGATGCAGCCCGGAACTGAAACTGTCCAGTCACAATTCACTTTTCATTAAATTGGCTACATGAACTAAGATCAACTCAAAAAGGTATGAAACAGAATCAGAAGCGTGTTAGATTTTAATATCTGACATTAAGACACTAGGAGGCCATTATATCTGTAGAAATATTCTACAAGATTTTATTAGATCATAGAGCCTCGAAGGATTGGTGTTGATCTCCAGTTGAGAAATGAACATAGTGGTGTTAAAATCTTTTGACAGATATGAAGGTTTCCACTTAGTCTTGGACATCGAAATAATCAATCACTGGCTCTTCTTTAACCATCTTCGACCACGCAACTCCACTGACAGGCCTGCAGAAAAAGTTTCAGTATGTATAACTAGCATCAAATTGTTCTCTAAAAGTATAAACTGAGAATATTTCCACCAAGTCAAAGAGAAAACTTACTTGCTACTGTGCTGTTTGATGTGAGCTATTGGAGGAGGAGCTCTAGCTGCAGTTTCTCGTTTGATTAATGTTGACAGGGATGAGTTTGGACACACTGATATTCCCCTGAAAAGGATTTTAACCAAAACACTTAAACCTTTAAGTATGTCTTTATAAAACAAACTAAGAAATAAGAAGCATGGAGTCAGTCCTACTTCTGAGCAGTGACTGCGACACTGCGTTTGGGTTCACTGTCGTAGCTGATGCTCTCCAGGCCGTACACCTCAGCCAGGTCATGGATGATCTTACGGTGGTCTCGGTTCATTGGCTGAAAGGTGTACGTTCTTTTTGGTTGTTTTCCCTGGAGTCATCAGTCAGTAAAATAACATAAGGAAAACCAAGGGCACAAAATAAATTACAGCCTTTTATGAGATGTGATGTTTTGAACATTTTATAACCAGGCAGTGTTTATTATCAAAGAGCTGTTAGCGTGTTAACAATCTTGAACTTCTGGCAAAGTGGTGCTAACATTGACCTTGAAAGCCTCATTTCCGAAAGCGTTGATGCATCACACAAAGACAAAAGGAGCATAATTACTGCTTTTCTATGTACCCTATGAGGTAGCTAGTAATTTTGTAATTTAGTCTGGCGTAGAAACAGTCACAGACAAGGCTATGCTGCCCTGTAGGACATCTACGAGCATCCACAGCTGGCTCCATCTTGGAGGTGCACTGGAGAATTGGCCCAGCTCAAAAATAGCAAAACATACTAGGTCAGGAAATACTATGAGAATTGATGATGCTGCACAGCATATTATGTCAAAGCAGAATAAAAACACAAAAAATATATCCACAATCACTACATTAATGTATGTTTAACTTAACTTAAAGCTTTAATTTTGCTCAAGACTTTAAATATATTATAAAGCCAATACTAGCCACCAGGGGGAGCATTGCACCACAGAATAGCTTTTAGAACATAAAAATCTATACTTTACCTTATTAGTTATCTCGATCAGATTCTTGATTTCATCTTCTACCTTTGTGACAAAATTCAGATCTTTTCTAAAAGGGAAACAAGTCAATGTATGGTGAAGCTAAGATTTTGCTATTCTTTTTTATAATTTGTCAAGGTGTAGACAGAATTACAAAATCAAAGAAAGTCAGAGGAGATGCAGACCTGGCTTCTTCTTTGAGGCCATCGCTGTACACAGATATAGAACGCACATTAAAAGGGTCTGAAGTGGGGTCGATCTGTAAGGCCTCTGCTAAGCGTCGGTTTCTCTCCAGGGTAGCACATTCTTCATCACATTCAAGCCTGTAATAATAAACATTTTACTGCTTCAAGTATAGCCAAGTAAGGCATTTTTTGTTAAAAATTATAATTAAGAATAAAAACATTACTTGGTTTGCTTCATCTCCTTCTTTGTGAAAGGACCGATGTCCATTGTGTCTCCAAGCTGCATGTCAGACAGCTTACTGGCCATGGCAATAGCTGCATATCTACAGAGTTGAATTAATTCAAATTAATTAATTTTGTTTTAACAGTTTAAAAATAGTGACACAAAGCTCATTTCATTAAGAGCCTAAATTACCTCTGATATGAACTAGCAGCTTCTGTACAAACAACAGTTTCTTTTCTTCGGCCACAGTCACACTGTAAAGCTACCTGTAAAATAGAGAGAGTTACAGCTGCAGATTTCAGTCAAGCAGTGAAATATCACAATTGTTGGATGTCTGCCTCAGGTCTATTTTATATAAACATTGCCAAAAGATTTAATCAACAGCCAGTTTCCTCCTCAGTCAGTGACTCTATACAGGGGATAGGCAGCAGAGCTTTCATATAACATTCTGTCTCCTTGAAATCTAACAGCAAAAATTACTGACTACAACCTGTTTTGACATTAAACAAAACAACAAATAGAAAGTTTCAAAATTCCAAGCTGCTGTATAACAAGCAACATCTGCAAAAAAATATTGTAAGGTATTTCTCAGCTACAAGAAGCCCAGCTGCCGAGTGCAGCAGAGCACTGTACCTTGGCAGTGCAGGTGGAGCGTGGGCAGCTGCTGCCTTTATGACAGGGAACAGCGCACGGGTGGCCGCAGTCTGGACGAGGCAGCACACAGGGCTGCTGGCAAAATCCCTCTGCCAAGCAGTCACCACGATGGCAGATGCGCCGGCAGCGGTGCATTTCACATGGCAGTTCTTTATTACATGTCAGGCCACAAGAAATGTCTTGAAGATGGCATGGGATGTTGCTGCGTTGCTAAGGGTCAAACAAAACAGCAACTATTTTACCACTTCAAGACTAAGAAAGATTCCTGGCTGTCTCAGTGTGTCTTGTGTAGTTACCTCATGATTGCCCATACACCATTTCTGAGTGAGGTATGTACACGGTGGACACTTCTCTTCACTGTGGCAGTTGTGAAACACTTGTGAATTAAGAGATGAATGTTAAAATGTGCACTAAAAATGTTCTAGCGTAAATGGTAACGTTTTTTCTTACCTGGATGGTCACACTCATGCCTTCGAGTACAAATGTTCTTGCATTCTGGTGGTTTTGTACCACAAGGAATTGGGGGGTACAAGACAGTAAGCCCACAGTGGCATGTCAGCTCATCAAAACCTAGACAAACAGAGATATTATACAGTTGTATATACCGTAAATAAAAAACTGAGAAAGTATGATACTTGTGTGAGTCATATAGAGTATATAAATAAAAGACTGCTGTCTTTACTGGACTGCCAGCAGGGTGCACAATTTCCCCGGTGACAAGGCTCCTGGCAGCGATGGAGGCCACAGTTCAGCTTGTAGCCACAAATCAAGGAGCACTTGTGTTCTACAGCCTGGACGCAAAGACAGAGACAAAACCCACTGTATGCAAACTCATAAACTGTTCAGCTTTAAGTAAACCATTTAATCACTAAACTTAAAGATTATGTAAACTAATCGCAACACACAAACTCACCACACAACATAGCTCTCCACACTTATGTCGTCCGCAGGAACGCTTCTTGTTGCAGCGCTTGTCACAGGTAAAAACAAGCTGATCTGTCATTGTAAAGTCATAAGAATAAAACTGAATACCAAGTATGTGATTTCATGTTTACACTTTGATATAAGTCTCACCTTCTTTGAAGATTGTTGCACATGCAACCTCCTAAAATGTGAAAGTTAGAGTAAAAATTACAGGAAAATTGATCACATGAACCAACAGGATTGAACATAATCCTTGATACCTGGGTTTTGGCACCACAACGGCACCTAACAGTAGAGGTCAAAGAGCAAGGTCCGCAGCTGCCTTCATGGCATAGCTTCTCACACAAATGGATCATATCTGAAAGAATAATGCATTATTAATCATATCATAATAATTCTGAAGCATTAACACCGAGGTATGCTTAAATATACAATAATGGGAAATTACAGTTCATACAAAGAGTCCAGGTACGATGCTATTTTTAATCAAAACATAGCCAAAGAGGTAATAAATGCAAAATGTCACTTTTTTTTAAGATACACTTTCTTACCATTGGAACCACAGGGCAGAGGCTTGTTACACGTCTTTCCACAGGAAGGTATTTGATCAGTGCACCTCTTTCGTTCTGAGTAGCCCAATTCTAAGAGTTTGCTCAATGGTGTCTGACCACAAGGACATGACTTAACCCGACTGGGAGACAGAGGGCAGGCCTGGCACGGCCCTCGGTGGCACACCTGCTGACATCTGTGGGCTCTACAATCCAACATCCTAATAGGGGAAAAAAAAAATAACACACACACACACACACAAAGGGAAATGTACTGTATATGGACTTAAGAGAAAATTATTTATGGATGGCAACATCATTAGTGACCTTTGGCCTTACTTACTTTCCACAGTCCTTTTGACAGGAGAAATGCCCAGAACCATCAAATCCATCTTTGTCTGTCCCACACAACACTTTATGAATGCTAACACCACAGTAGCAAACTGCAAATAAAAATGGTAAATGTTAGTCCCAGATTCTTTTTACACTAGCTCTGCAGTAAAACTCTTTAGTGTGCACACCTTGTTCAACTTCTAGCTGACAGGGCTGACATTCCCCACTGTGGCACATCTGAGCACAGGTGTGCTGCCCACAGTTAAGTATTGAACCACATACTTTGTCACAATGGAGCACAGATGCTTGGCCACAGCGCATGGGTTGACTGCAATAAAGAAAATTATTCAGTCAAAGTCTCACATTACTACAAGAGCAGCGAGGGAAAAAAAATCATTGTAGATCCAAATACCTAGTCTTTCCACAGATACAGGATTTAGTTATAAAAGCCGGACACTGTGGACAAGGACCAGGATGACACAGGCTGAAAACACAAAAAAAATTAAATTAAAAATAAGACAGTTGAATACATGGTTGTAGTGAATTATACTGTGCATCATTTCTTTTAATTTTTACAGCTCACATGTTACAAGGATGTTTGCAATCCTCGCCGCTTCTTTTCTTCCCACACATGTCACCGCAGCTGTGGGGAATCTCACTGCGCTGCCACTCTGGGTTTGTCACTTTACCTGTCCCAAAAAAAGGTACTGTTGATGTTTTTGGTACTTCACTTCTTGACAGACTTAGAAAAACCTATTATTTACCACAGAAGCAGATATAGGAAGTGGGTGGTTTAAGTGCTACGTTCTGACAAGCTGGACAGCGCCAACCTTCCCCTGAATCTGCAAAACAAAAACATTGGATCTCAAACTGAAATACAACTACTTCAAAAGAACACAATACAGTATAATCCTTGTAACAATAGGTCACTGTATGTTACGTTGTTTTCTGACCTTACAGAGATTAATATTGGGCATAACATGATATGAAATTGCAAATGGTGTACCATCAGCCTGAGAAGCCGGGGATCTGGCCCATTTCTTGATGCAGTTCAAGTGGAAGACATGATAACAGCTTTGGCAGCTCCACACTGGAGCCATGCGGCGGACGACATCGCAGCACACCATGCACTCGTACTTCTCCTCCGACAGCTGTTCAATCAAACACCCTGGAAATATACATAAAGCTTCTCAGTTTGGATATTGTGAGCAAGTTTTATAAAATCAAAATTGTAATGTAAATCTAATGTTCTACATATATATAATCTGATCTCTTTCTGTGAAATAAGTGGCATTTGAACCTGATTGCATATATAATTTCTAACCTGTCTGCGTCTCTTTGCTCCCTGGCACTCTGTCCCAGTTCCTCTGCCCAGGCCTGTGGTTTTGATGATGTGGTCTTCTCTGCCCTCGGCCCTGAGAAAGAGTGCGTCGTTCCAAATCTCTTCCTCCTTTCTGTGGAGGGTTTTGTGAGGCTCCGCTTGATTCGGTCTCATCTTTCACAGTTTTCCCAGTGGCTCCTCTCTCTGAGCACACTTCATCTTGACACGGGGGTTTGGGAGGTTTGATTGGTCCTTGTCTGCGCTTTGTGCCAGTAGGTTTTAAATGTGGGTCATTAAGCTGGAAACCGTCACCTTTAACCATCTGTGAACTTTGTCTGTTTTTTAAAGGACCATCTCTTTTAGTGTAGCTTTCGGTAGTTACATTCTCATTGAAGTTAGTGCCCTTGTTAAAGGTTTCTCCTCTCCTTTGCTCTTGATTAAATTCTTTTCTAGTTTTTTGGACCTGGGCATTGTGGCTTTCATTGTTATAGTTCCTGTCTGGGTCTTCCCTTCGCCAGTTAGGGGCATTCAATCCATCCGTTGAATATGCTCCTGAACTGTAGCCCCGATATGAGCCAGCATCACCGGCAGATCTTTGCCAACTATTACCATCTCTTCTCCCTCGTCCTCTGCCTCCTCGCCTGCCACCGTCCTCTCCTTGAAAGGGTGGATCTGCATAATTCAAGCTGGCATCTCTATAGGGTTGATTAAAGCCCTGGTTTGAGTGTTCATATTGCTGAGAGTGCTCATAACAATCAGTGCTTTGATTTCTGTAATTGTTATGTCTGGGTCGAGTCCTCCTCTGCTTTTGCTGGTGTGGTCTTGGGTCTGACGTCCCATTGAGATTGATATTAGGCGGGTCTGCAATCACAAAAACATAAGTAAAACATATACATAGACTATTAAAAAAATTTAAATAACAAATAGTAAGGAAATATGTATTTTAGTAGAAATCCTACAACCTCCATTAGATATTAAGAAAGAATAAACTTCACTCATGAGACCAAATATACTTAAATGGTGTATCTCATTGAGCAGGGTTGTCATAATAATGATAATATAATATGAATGAGGACGTCATTAATATATTAATTCTTATTTACAATGTACAGTATTTTGTTCTTGTTTGTTCTAATAGGCCTGACTGTATTGTGTTCCATTCTGTAAAAATCAAAATGAAATACATGCTAATAAATTGTTTTATTTAATATTTATAGTCATAACCAACCTAATCTGTATTACTTTTTACTGGCTAACAGCAGTTTCAGTCAGTGAACAGTACAGTAAACCTGATTACTTGATGCCTCAGCTGTGCGTTGGCTGTTTATCAAAGTTCACTGTCACGTCACATGCCAAAAGCATGCACAGTTAGCTAAATAGTATTTCAGCTAACGCTGACGTTAGATCAAAGTTTGTTTTGACGTTAGCTAACGTTGAATGCTAAGTGTAATAAACAACTAATCTAGCTTATAAAAATAATATAGTGGCTAGTAAGTAATTATGTATCGAGTGTTCACTGCTATGTATTTACAAGACAACATAACATATTTAGCAAATTAGCTGTCCATGAAAAATAAACACTTTTTCTGGATCATTTTGACAGAGACGTGTGATAGTTAAGTTACCTGATGAGCCCTCGGCCATTCAGTTCTCTGTGGTGTTTCTTCCGCGAGTTTGACAGCGGCTGGTGACAGTTGTACCTCTGATATTCACCCTTTACTTTAAACTGTATTTTGGTGCTATATCTCCGCCAAATAGAGCCTACAACCTCGCTGTCTCTTCCGAAGTGCTAAAAGCTAATACAGGAAAGTAAAAGCCCAGCTTCCGTTTGTTATTTTCACAATAAGTCAATCCAATGTAAAACCGCAGTGGCGCACTACAGCACAACACAAATGATCACCAATTTAACTTTAAACATATTCAAATATATTATAATATTTCACCAAATACACAAGAAGAATGTTCAAATCCGGATACATGATTTATTACACATAGCATATTATGTGAACAAGAAAACAGTCAAATTCAAAAGTAAAAAAGTTAATAAAAAAAACAGACACATAGCATTTAACCACTAGATGGCGCGCTATGGTTGGATTTGTCACACAAAGCATATGATTAAATACATGAAGTAAATCATATTTTTTTACTTCTGTAAATATAATCTGTACTGAAATACGTGTAAAGTGTAAATGTTTTCTAAAATGTGGGCAGAAGTGTGTGTTTTTATGTAATTGATTGGTAGAAAGTCATTATTAGAGAAAAAAAAATTTATTGAAAAGAAAGATTCATGTCCTCAAGATTTGTGGTTAGTACCACTTCTCTGATGCCACCGTGAATTTCACGTTTGTAAAGAAACATTATATATTTTATCTCACATTTTTAATATAACATTTGTTTAGTTGCCCAGTCCCATAGAGCAATTTAGAATAATTGAATCCTCACCTTCAAACATCACACAGGGTCCCAAAGACCCTCCTAGTTGTGTTTAAGACATAAAACATTTCTATTAGACGCTGTTTTTGGCCACAGGCCTGACCGTTTTCTGCAGTCCACAACACGCATGCGCACACAGCCGCTCTCCGTCAAAGGCGAGGTGGGCGAGAGAAAAGCCGGTCAAAAACACGGGAAATTAACACTTTTCTTTTCAAAATAATATTAGTCTGTGTGATTACGTCAAAGAGACCCAACCAAACAAAAATGCATTTCACTACTAACTTTCGTGTTTACTTAAAACCTCGAGTTGGTGTTAGATTGTATAGGAAATATAATGGGGAAGGTATTTTTAGTAGATGTGTAGATAAAACGTTTTCATTTAAAATTACTGAGCCCTGAAACTAGCATATTGGTATAGCTTTTAAGGATTATTCACAGAAAAAAATGTAAACATTTATTTATCACTGCACAGGGTTTATCTTGAAGCACCGGAAGTGGCCTCTCTTCTTCGCGTGTCTGACAGTGGCGGAGAACAGCAGAGCGCGGCCGAGGAGAGAGTGCAGTGGCAGCTTGCGTCTGCAGCGGTGTTTAATAGTAAAACACAAAGTAGGACCGAAGAACAGAGGACCAAACCCCGCTGCTGAGCTACACAACCTCCACGGACCATGGACTGTGCGCAATATTCTCCCGAAGCTGCTAACGGCGCGCAGTTTTGACGACAAGCGGCGTATTCCACATCTGTAGACCATAATGAGGGCATCCGCTATTCTTTCTGCTGCTTTTTCCTCCGTGGTTTAGCCCGACGCTAAGTGACACTATTTATAAATGCGTTGCGTTTAGACACAAGGAATAGATTCGGTGACGGGACAGCCTGTAGATATTTAGTTAATTCCCTCCTCTCCTCTCTATGGCCCCAGGGGAACAGTGAAGTCATTTGAGAAGTCACCGTAGAGCGGACACGTCTTAATCATCTCGATAGTTTTACACAGTTTCGTAAGGGAGAATCGCCCCGTCCTCCTGAAAGCCAGCCAGCGATCGCTCCTGACTCCTACAAGCCTTCTATCACATTTTTCAATCGTACATGGTTTTGTCCTCCTCTTCCTGAGCATTTCTCACGAATCCTCCTGTGGGCATTTTCTCCGTTAAAGGATGCCGGATCAAATATCGGTGTCCGAGTTTCTCTCGGAGACAACAGAGGATTACAATTCCCCGACCACATCCAGCTTCACCACTCGTATGCAGAGCTGCAGAAACACCGTGAACGTGCTGGAAGAGGTAAGGCCGTGTTGTCAGCCTGCATGATGGATGGATGAAAGATGGAGAGCTAAAGATGACTGATGAAAAGTACAAACGTGTTGACAAGCCGTTTAACGACAATACTAAATAATATGTACAATTATATTATACGTCATTTCAGGGGGTTTAAACGGATAACGTGTTAGTGTGTGATGTCGAAATTCAGCAGATGCCATTGGCGTAACAGAGCAAGGAGCCGATGAAACAGAGGGGCCCCATAAGATAACATGGATATTAATGTTTAAAATGGACTTACATGCAAACACAATGTCAAAAATCATCAAAATGACAGAAGAAAACATAACATGCAATTCTTTAAATAGAGTAGATAGAGGTATGTGTATTTCACAGATTGCCCGTTGTAATCACCTTTACCACTGGCAAGTACATGTTCTGTTGTGCATCTGCCCTTCATCAATGAATAAAATGCACCTGTTGCAACTGTTAAGTCATCTGCACATCTCAGTTTGGAAGTTACCCTAAACACAAATGGCCGCTCATATCCCTGGATGCCCAGAGACTCTTTGTAAACTCTGATCTCGTGTCTCTTTTGAATCTGCTGCTTTTTCTTGCCACATACAGAGCATTGATGCAGGAGGGGGATGGACTGGTTTGAGGATGTGCACTCAGGCCTGCAGCTTTTCTGTGTTCACTATTACATAACTCCCCAGCTTCGGAGCGTGCTGCCAGGACGAAGCAGTGTGCAGCGTGTGACAGAAAGGACCTCCTCTGCTCACTGCTACTCACTTACTCTCAGATCAGAGACCTTCCCCGTTGTCATTTCATTCATTTTTATTGTGATGTAGCACAGAAAAGCACTCATTGATGCGGTGTCACCCTTGATCTGTAGGCCTACTGTAATCAGGTCAGACAGGTAGGGGGTATATATATATATATATATATATATATATATATATATATATATATATATATATATATATATATATATATATATTAGTGTGTGTGTGTGTGTGTGTGTGTGTGTGTGTGTGTGTGTGCATTAGAGAGCCTCCCCCTTCCTCTTCATCTGTGCCATGATTAAATGGAGCATCAGACCAGGGAAGCGCACACCTTCACTGTTCTCACTAAAGCCAAAATGTGGCCTCATTTCCTGCCTCGAAACACGCACATATAGCTGCACACTCTTCTTTTTCATATTTTAATATGCAAACAGTGAACTGGACGGCTTATTTTAGATAACACCTTGGCTGCAAAAGAGGGTAAACATAACTGTGCAAATGGAAGCCCGTCCCATAATGGAATAGCTTCAACATTCACAAAAAAAAAATTTTACAAAATTCTGTCATTTTGACTAACTCTGTAGTATTTTGCCTTTGAATAGGAGTTGCTCATCTATCTCCAATAAAATGAATAAATCTTATACTAAATCTTCACAGCAAGGAACAAGATTACTTATTTGCTGAGTTTTTGGTTTTGATTGGACAAAATGCAAACACTGTTGCATGACCAAGGTACTGGGACAATGAATACTGGCATTATAGTATCTTTTTTTTTTGTAACCAAATATATAACCTACTTTTTCTTTAAGAGCCACTTCAACCCAGCGTCAACCCAACTCTCCCATATGTGTTTATTAATACTTGAATGATAGAAAACGTACCAAAGCAGCACCAGGGCCATGTTTATCCAAAAACCCAGAGCCCACATTGTGTCTGCTGACTTAACATGGAAAAGGCTCGCATCATGAATCACCTCTCTGGCTCTGTGCCTCACGAAGCACAGAGACTGCAGCCCAAACGAAAAACATCTGTTGAAAAGGGCCGCCATGTGCGCTTGGGCTTCAGTAGCCGTTCTGGAATTTTTTTGCACAGATCACATGATGAGGAAGAGCAGCAAAAGAACAGGCAACGCAACATGCCCTTTGCTTGTTGGGAGTCAAAGTGGGATACACCCATTGGCGCAGACCGCTAGCATAAAGCCACGAATACTGCAGGATTAGGGACTATTTTATAAAATGAGGTGCCTTGTTTGATTCCAGACCAGAAGAGACTCTCTTGCATCATTCACCCAAAAGACAAATAGGACTGCCTTGAGTAGCTTTAAAACGCTTTTACTCCAAGTAATTTCCTTTGCTATATTGACAAGGTAAATTATGCAAAGGTACAGCCTGAATATTTAACGCTGTAACCTGAGGGGGAAGAGTAAGCCCCCGAGGGAGAGTTGTCATTCTCTGCAGGCTTCCTCTGACTCATAGAAAGCTATAAAAAAAAAAGCTGTGGAAGCATCATATTATCTTAATTCTGCACCACACGTCAATTATTGATCGCTGCATAATGACACTTTTTTTTGTGAGTCACCAGCCTCCGCCCTGCAACTTCCCTCTCCATGTGTGGGCTAAGCTGCACTTACAAAAAAAAGTTTACTATTGTATTATGGGAAAACAATAAGGCGCAAGAGAGGCAGAGAGATGGGTAAAAATAACTGCGGCGGTAGCTTTCTCGCCCGCTTCTTGCTGGGGAGATGGAGGCGTTGTGGGAGTGTGTAGGTGGCAGGCCTGCTGCTGCGTGGTCTTTTCATCTTATATTGGAGACATCTTCTGTAAAAGTGATCAGTTTGTGCAGTTTTTTCCCCCACCAGATAGGGCTTGGCATTTGGACCCAAGTGTGGACTTGCGACATTTCTTTCCGCTTACATCTGCTGCAGGGAGTGATGATGGCTTACTGATGCGTTAAATATCTATGACATCTATGCTACATCACACTTTAGCATACAACATTTGAAGTTAATGGACATTTAAGATGAACAGGCCCAATGGAAAAAGCATTTTCTTAATTGCATGCTTTCACTAGCCTATAATTTTGTGGCTAGCTTATGTATATTGTGTAGGTAAGAGGTCAGTAGTGTTGAGTCTATTGTGGCCATTGGTCTAGCCCAGGGGTGGGCATTTATTTTTCCTCAAGGGCCACATCAGAACATGGGACTCTGGTGGAGGGCCCGGCCAACAAGGGGAACTCTCTTATGTTCAATAAAAACACATTTTGCAGATAGTTTAAAGTTTAAAAAACACTGTATAGTCAACACCACAGTCAGAGCTGCACCTCCTCAGTTTTACATAATCTCTTTACAGTTTGTTCTAAAACCAGTGAAAACTATCTCCCTTAGAGTAGAGATGCTAGCTTTAGGTTAGGTTAAGGTTGTTACCGTTTGAAGCAAGTTGTTTAGTGAAATCAACTGATCACGGCAGAATATTGAAGGAAAAGGAAAAATATATGCTGTGTATAATTATCGGTAAAACAGTGGTAAATACTTGGTGGGCCGGATTAAACAGCTCAGCGGGCCTAGGTTTGCCCACCCCTGGTCTAGCCTGTTTCAGATGAATCCAACTAAATGGAGTAATGGCAGCACAATAGATCACAATACATCAATAACTTCTATGCTACATTGCTACTCTGACAACTTAACCTTCAAAATGTATGTGTATTTGTATCTGTCTGTAAAAACGCAAGTTGGTCGATGCGTATGCCAACCTTCTGGTAGATCTCAGATATCATTAAATAGCACAGTTACTAAAAACATTCCTTGTTTCACTCTGGCACCATGTGGTTTTGTCCAGTTAGGGTTCTGTGCAGCAAAATTTAGCAAAACATAGCGCCACGCATCCAATGACTAGCATGTTGCCTTAAGTTGGTGTAGCCTAAATTAGGTTGACTCAATTTTCAAAGTCAAAACTGGGACCCTCAAATCAAAGGACAGAAACGGGGGTTTTGATGGCTCATGCCCTCTTGTCCATTGTAATGTATTGTGTTCTGCTTTTGTTATCATGTTGTTTATAACGGTTGAAGGGTCTAAATTCGGGACCAAAAGATTTTTCAGTCAATGATAATACATAAATACAATTTGATATGTCTCTGGTTAATATAATGAATATTTGCTCTGAGAACTTGTTATTCACTCTCTGAAGCATTCATTGTTGCTGCAAATGCTTTTTTATGTCACAGGCTTTCCTGTCCTTAACCACAGATCCGTATAGCAGCGGTACAAGGGAAACCCTCAGCACTTTGGCATTCCTTTGAGCATACCTCACACACCACATCACATGGGCTGAAGAAGAAATGTTGACTTTTGACCTGTATATAGGACTGTTAATTTTTATTATAAATTTTTACTTTGCATATTATAGCCTCCTTTGAGCCCTCAAATTTCAGCATTTTTCTTTTAAATTATATTAAAGCGGCACTTTGCAGGTCTGGCAGTTTCTTTGCTGTTTTTGTTCAGATTTTTCCTACAGAGCTCCCCCTACAGCTTCAGTGTAATGATAAAAAAACACTGTCGTAAATACATACTGGCTACGAGCGTATCCCTGCCCTCTTCTCTTCCCCCCGTTTGACCATAAGCAGCGGTTTACTCTGCTTTTGCTTCTTTTTTGCCGGCTTTGCCACAATAAATGTCTGAGATTGACTGGAGGGAGTGTTTATATGTGTAGTGTTGTTAAGCAACTTAAAGGGACGGCGGGTCGCCGGCTAGTCTCCAGTCCTTTCTTGCATTGCTGAATTTTACGCTAAGAGGCACTAGAGGGGGTTGAGACAGAACCCATCTTCTACAAAATAAATCATTAAGACATCACAATGACTCTGAAGTTATGTTCAGGTGAAAAGCCTACAAAGTTCTTCTTTAAGATACAAGATTTTGCAATACTAGGAATATTTTGTTTCTTTCATTAATTTTTACTTGGGTGACTGAAGCCACTCTGGCCAGTTAGTCGCAGGTCATTCATTAGGGACACCGTGGAGTTGCCAATTCAATTCAGTTTAACGTTATTCATTTCCAATGGAAAAATAAATTGGTAGGTCTCTTTGAAATTAGTTGATTAAGATTTCTTCTACCATAGACTGATTGATTGTACAGTCTTATTGCAGTTGGAAAGAAAAAGTTCTTGTGGCATCCCTCCGGCTTTTATTATTATAACTATAAACAATAAGTATTTATTAACTTGTATATGTCTTTCGATGGTGGGAGGAAGCCGGGTTACCCGGAGAGAAGCCATGGTAACACGGGTGGGGTTTTGCAATGCTTAAAAACAAAAAGGCTGTATAAATACATCTTCTTGTTGATTTAGAAGTAGCTCTGTGATAAAGTTATCGTCATTGGATTTTAAACAAACAAAGAATATTATCTGGTGAGATATAGATAAAAAGTCAAGGAACGTGTCAAAAGCACTGGTAAACAGTGGCCATGTTGTATAGATCTAAGGCTCTAACACATGCTGTATAGTGTAGCGGAGAGTAAATCATCCGGCGTTTTAAGGGGATGAAAGTTGTTATAGTCTGCCCCCTCGTTACCTGGGGCCATCTCTGGCTGATGACAGGATGTCATGTGAGTGTGCAGGGTTGTCACATGGAGCATCAGCCCACCAGCAGCGAGGCAGCGATAACAATGTCTACACAGTTCACACCACACCCAAACTGTGCAGTCAAGAATCTGGCCGTAGCGCTTCAGAGACCATTCTTTTTTCTAAAAAGGGTTTATAAGTGACATATAGGTTATTTTCACTCCTCACAGCTGCCAGAAAAAAGATCGTGTTATTCCTTATTAACGCTGAATATTTTTCAATGTGTAGTTCACACTAGTTAGCATTTAAAGAGTAACAACAGATATAGAGAGCTGTTACCTAGTATTTCAGAAAATAATACCACAGTCTAGAAGTTGACTATTTGAGGTGAGAAATATAAATAATTAAAAGGGTGAGACGGGTTTTTATCATGCTTTGCTTTTACATAACAGAACCCGATTGCTAGCCAGCTATTTAAGGGCCCTGTCCTGTACAGCTGTGTCAGATTCAATTATTAATGAAGTGAAGGCTTTTTCCTCAACATTTGTCCCTTGTGTCGCCCAACAGTGAATCATACGCAGTGAGGAAATGCAAGCATTTTTGTGTCCTTCAGCACTATTGTTCCGGTGACATCTTGTTCCAGTTACACTGCACTGTTTTAAAATGTGTTTCAAATGAGGCTTAACGTTTCTGCTAGGGACAACTTGAAGATTAACCTGTACTGTACTCATTAAAAGTGGCAGAACTAAATTGTTTTTAAGTAATACAGTTGTAGCCAAGTCTCTAGTCTTGTGTTGCATGCTAGCAAAAAGTAGCTGATGCTAAGAAGGTTGGTTTAGAGTATTGAGCTCATTCTACTGAGGAATAAAATCTATAAACGTTCATAAAATATATATTGGTGCGTGTGTATATATATATAAGTATAAACTCGTTCTGTAAAGTAACCAGTCCTTATGACGCCAGCTTTACTCTGATATTTAAATGTTAGCAAAGCATGTGCTAGCGTTTATGTTGGAGCCAGTTTTACGTTACCCTTTGGTCTTTTTACAGCAGACATTCAACTCTATATTTCAGAGTAGGCCAACATGAATGTTTTCATTATACTCCAATCCTACATTAGAGATTAAGTTGAGTGTCAAAGGAGGAGACTTAAAACACCATGTAGCCCTGTGGAAGACTGCAGACAGATGTGAACTGACCCACTCTTGTGTGCATATCTGGTGAAGCGCAGGGGGATCAGAGCTCCTAAGCAGAGTCTGGTCTGAGCTAATCCGCTGGCGGCTAATAGCCCTTGATGATATATGCAGTGCAGCTGTGGCAGGAAGGTAGGCCAACAGCTGTGGCACACAGACCGATTATCAGATTTCAGCCACAGACTGCAAACAAGCCGACAAAACAAGCAACACTCAAGTCTCACACCTCCTGCTATGGGAGGACGCGACACTAGAGTATGGCTCGCAGGTTTGTTGGGATATACAGACAGCCTTAAAGGGCAACTCTTCAGCTAAGATGCTCTTTTATCTCCAGTGTGATGCAATGGGCAGAAAACCACGCAATGTACTTCCAAAGAGCAAATTCAAAGCTGTGTCATGATGTTGCGGTTTTTCAGTATATGTGCATCATGCATTATCTACCCTTGTTACTAGAAGGTCAACTAATAGTAATAGGTTATTGTGTGAGATATTGAGATGTTTATTAAAAGTAAATTTTACATGGGATTGGTACATTATTATTATTATTATTTTGTTGTTAAAAAAAAACAGAGTTTTACACATTGTGTTCACATGTACTAGAATTTGTTCACATGCACTAGAATACGGCTAAAGAAGTTTTATTTATTTATTTATTATTCTCCATTACTTAATTTTATTTATTTTTTTGTTCATTACCGTTTAAACTGTGGCGTCCTCAGCCGCTTCCCAGGAAGTTATTGGTTACACATGTATTGGCTAAGCTACACTAGCTAAGCTACTAAGAGAGTAGAACAGCAATGGAAAAGTGTTGTTTCAAAAATGCTTGATTTGATCATTTATTGTTAGTAACACTTGCATAAATCCACACTGATGCTTCAAAGTCTACCAGTGCCACTTGCCAAAATGTTAGGATTGAGAAATTGACTTTAGAGAGTGCTACAGGCTACTACTTCTTTTTGTGTGTAAGGTGCAGCGTCTCTACTGGCCTGGAAGACATACTAAAGCGTGAAAACATTGTTTTCACTTCAGGCCAGCGTTTGTGTTTTGATGCAGCCCCTATTCTACGATCTTTGGATGTTGTAGGCCTGCATGGTTTCATTCAATAATATCAGATTTTTTATAAATTGACACAGTGGCATATATTAAAGCTCACAATGGATTGCCAAATTGCTTTTCAGCATATTTCCATAAAAATTAGAAAATTACCGAAGAATATAGGATTGCTTTTTCAACAACATGTTGCAAAACCTACTGTGAGTTACCTTATGACATCCACCCCTAGTTTTAGAAATTGATTAATCTTTCCATTACTTTGTGTTAGCATTACAAAATAACTCATGCTTATCTTGTCAGCTCCTGTTTATCTTGTCATGTGGCCATTCCTTCTTCAGTTCAACGTTAACACTGTTGTCCTCAAGGACGGCATGCACAACCAGGAGACAGTGTTGTCCTGTGATGTCTGGACGTCTGCGCGGGGCCCGAGGGGTAAACAGTCATTCTCTGTCTGTGACTTTGATGGCATTTAGCCCCACACTTTGTCTTGTGTGCAGTTGTGTGGCTCGCACCTAAACAATTGCTACAGATTTATAATGTCAAATTTGAATATTACCTTTTCCCATAAGCGCCTTCTTGCTGCTGAGGTAACAGTGGCTCACCGGGAAAAAAAGGCATTGACAGTCCTTCAAGGCAAGTTGTTTACCCTGTCTCCTAATGCAATTCAAGATCAGTGAAATGTGTTGCATCACTGACTTTCTGACTCAGTAAGCTGTCAGTAGGGAAACTGATAGTGTAACATGAATAATAGTTTAAGCTTTTGTTGGCAGTGACAGTACTGGCTTCTTTGTGTCTCTCTGTATGTCCAGTTGCTCATATGTCGGCTCCATTTGGCCAGTGGGAGTGGATACACCTGTGGTTTTGGAATAACTGCTCTCTCACCCAGCGGAGTACCATAAAGTGTGAAATTTGAGACTGGCCTGCAGAAAAACTCCAAGGAATGCTGTAAAGCGCTGTGCAGAGTCTGTGACTGGCTCATGTGCATGAACGCTACTCGAAAGATACAAAGTAATGTTGGATCTTATCTTTGGAGAAGAGTGCACTGTTTGGCCACATGCCCTAAAGATTTACAGCGTAGGTGGCTGAATGTGGGAAGCAGAGCTGGCAAGTTTATCAGCTGATCGATAACAAGCAACAAGTTTATTTTAGCATTGCTTTGACCTATAAAACTTGACCATTAAAAGAATTCTTGGTCTTTTGCCAGATTATATATTGTAGTATTTACTGATTAGTGATTAATACTTGCCTGCAATTACATTGGTTAGAATGAAGATGTTGTGGTGAATACAGTAGTAGCAATATTTATTAAGTCTGCAGGTCTGCATATTTCACTATTGTTTCAAAATAAAACATGAAGATGGAAAGTTACGACAATGTACACTTTAACACTAACGTGCATCCCTTCTGAATTAAAGTATTATTTCTGAAATGTACAAACAGGGATTAGTTTGGCTCTTGCTGCAGAACATGCTTCATGCAAGCTACTTATACAGTTTGCTGGATTTCTGTGAGTAAGTGCGGCAGACAAGTCATTCAAAGTAAGGAAGGCCATTAAGTTCATGGTAAGATGGGACTTGTGGGTCCATGACTGGAATAACTGGGTCTTAGAGGGAGGTGCCTAAACCTATGAAAGCTAAGAGCAGTAGTTTAGAGCTGCAGATTAGGGCTGCAACAACGAATCGATTTAAATCGATAAAATCGATTACTAAAAGAGTTGGCAACAAATTTCATAATCGATTCGTTGTGTTGCGCGACGCAAAGACGTTTGATTATTATGTAAAAAATAAAAACTTTAGTTGATCGCGGAGCGGAATGAAGACACTCGGTCTCTCTCGCGCACTGATGCTATTGCTAGCACGCACTGATGCTAGTGCTAGCACGCACTGATGCTATTGCTAGCACGCACTGATGCTAGTGCTAGCACGCACTGATGCTATTGCTAGCACGCACTGATGCTAGTGCTAGCACGCACTGATGCTAGTGGTAGCGCTAGCAGAGTTCCGCGCCTCATAGACATTTGTATTGTTCTGGCAGCTCAGGTGGCAATTTATTAAAAAAAAGTCTATATATTTGGCAGATGTAAAGCATACATGTGTATGTTTTTTGTGTTAGTCCATTTTTATTTTATTTTATTATTATTAAAACAGCTCAGGGATGTTCAAGGAGCGACACATTTGTGCACTTTCTAAAGATTTTAGTTATGTTTTTAAATAAAGGGTTGGAAATGATTGCTTTTCTTTTATGTTTTTTATCCAATTCATCGATTAATTAAAAAATAATCGACAGATTAATCGATTTTTAAAATAATCGTTAGTTGCAGCCCTAGAGTAGATTCAAGTGTTTGTATCAAGTGTGCAAACCTGTTGATGGTTGTGAAAAACAGAAATTATAATCCACTAAAGAGCAGAAAAGGGCCTACAGAAAGAGATAGGAACACAGTTTTATTTGGCCATAGTGTAATTTGTTGATATGCAGCTCTGTTTGTACCGACTATAGCACTGCAATCCAATGATGGCTTATAAAGGCATTTTAATCTGGAAAAGTCACGTCTCTTAATGAGCAGCAGTTGTAACATTTCAGACGTTCAGATTACCCTGTGCTGTCATCGCATATCTCACTGGACATTAGAGGGATGCGTGTATATCATTTTTAGTCATCAACACCATTGTTCTCCCCATCCCTGTTGTTAGCAGGACCTCCTCACAATACATTACAGCTGCTCCATAAATAATGACAGATAAACATAATGGTATGAAAAGTATTTGCTTTTTGGAGTTGAGCACATTCTAATGAGGACTGTGTGGGTGTGATGGTGGAAACTTGAATCAAGTGGTGGGCTGAGTGAGAGCAAGCATGGCTGGGGGAAGCCACCAAATGATGTGTGAATGTAACACTACTGCATGCACTGCGTGTCAACCACACGCATGTGCACGCTGTGATGAATCTCATTTGGTCTGCTGCAGACGTCTCTGCATCCACCACCTCCAGGAAGTAAGTTTTATCCTCAACAAAAGCACTGCACAGAAACACAGAGCTCAGCAGCTCCTTTGGCTTTATAAGGTCTGAGCAGGACACAGTAAAACCTCTGAGGTTAATTGACTTTTCTGTTTTCTAAGTTAATAGCAGGCCCACATTTTTCAAGAGGCTTTGGTTAATCAGAGCAGTTACCATAAACCCCAAGGTTTCATGTAATGGTGGTTGCTACATAAAGGTATCTTCTGTTTTTTGGCTGTTTTTTGGGCAAGACAAGGCAATTTTATTTATATAGCACAAGTCATACACTGGATAACTCAAAGTGCTTTACAAAAATAAAAGACAATTTACAAGACTTAAAATAAAAACATACGAAAAATAAAATCATTTTAAAAGATGAAGAGTGCAGATTAACACTTTCAGTTGTCTTTAGGCGGAGCTAAAGAGCCAAGTTTTTTAACTTCCCCTGTTGCTGCATAAAACTTAAATGCTGCTTCACCCTGTTTAGTTCTAACTCTGGGCATGAGCAGAAGGCCTGTCCCAGATGTTCTCAGAGTCTGAGGAGGTTCGTAAGGAACTAGCATGTCAGAAATATATTCTGGTGCTATACCATTAAGAGACTTGTAAACCAACAGTGCTGTTTTAAAGTCTATTCTCTGAGCACCAGGGAATAGATTTTTAAAATGAGGTCAGTCTAGAAGCTGAAATCCTATCCATCATTGTGAAGTTTTCTTCACTCATTTCAATATTAACAATGGGGTAATACTACAGTGTGCAGCTTACATGACGTGCTGTTTCTATTGAATTCAATTCCATAAGTCCTACAATTTTAAATGCAGAGTCAATGTCATACATGTCTTAAATGTGAATAGTGACATTTGGTTTGTTTTTCTGTAAAAGTCCTAAGACCTGTGTGACATCAATACTGAGCGTGTGACTGCTACAGCTCAGCAAAATGGTAACTTTGAGCTTGCTGTAGCCTAAGATAAAAGGTGCCAAATCACAGGTTAGTGCTTTGTCATTTACTGTTCAAAATGTAGGTTTGTCAGACCCGTTTGTGTTTGTCATTGACTTGAGTAGGCTTATTAAAGTGCACCATAAGGTCAAAATATTCTCTACCAATGTCTGGCCATAGTGTGTTTTAAACTTGTTTGACATGCTTGTGCATGTTTGGGCACTCTTAATGAGTTTTATAAAACAATAATGTCCAACTCGCTTCTTGTCATTGCCCTCTCAGATCCGCTCCATCATGTCATGTGGTCACCAGATAGACCTCCTAATCAAAACCAAAACCACTGGCAGCCGATGACTCCCTTTGGCACTGCATGTGAGAAATAGGCCATCTGACCTCAGCTGCTATTGGAATGGTTACATCCTCTCATTTTTCCCATTCCTTCTGCAGCAGTGAAGGCCTCTCCGGCTGCAGGCTCAGAGAAAGGGATGTGCATTTGTTTCCTGCCAACGAAAATGACTCCCCACCCTTCCTGCTTGAGTCATGCCACATAGACAGACAAACAGACCTGACAGACATACAAACCTCAAATTTCACTGATCTTCTCCATGGTGACCAAATCTAAAACCACATTTGCTTTATTATCCTGTACTACAAGTTTTTTTTGTTTTTTTTCCATTGCAGATGTTTTTCAACTCTGGGGAAGTCCTTTGATACTAGTGCCCTTTCCTGTTTTCTTCTTCGAGGAAACCATTAGCATATTAGCTATTCTGAAGGCTCGACTGTTGGTCTGATAAACAGAGGCTGGAAAGTTAGTCAGGACGGCTTCCTGCTGTGTCTGTTGCAAAAAATGTTTAGCCAAAGCGCAAGAGGGCTAAGTTACATCTCCTTGGTAACTGCACAGCCGTCACCAGAACATGACAAATGTCTTAGTGGAAGAGTCAATGGATGGAAAGGATGACATAAAAGTGTCCCTAAATAAAGTCTGATATTGTAGTCCCAGTATAAAGTCTTCTAGTGGGATTATCATATACAACTGAAAGGCTATTCTTTTGTTTAGGCAGGATTTTGTGAACTGTGCTTCATAAATTGCTCCATTCAGCATTATAGTCAGCCTAAAGCATTGACCCATGCAACCCATCTTTAAAAAAACTCACGCAACTCTTTAAAAGGTAAATGAAAGAAGACACGTAATGAAAATGAGCAGGAATCTCGTGTGGATCTTGAAAGACACTTAACAGGCAGTCGACCAGCCTGTTGTGTTTTATTTTTTTGTCCCTCAGCTGTCAGCGGATAGCAGTTGGTGTCATTAGTCCGAGTGCCGCTGACCCGGGATAGGACGAGGACAAAGCCTGGACAATTTCTGCTTCCTGTCAAAAGACTGTTGTAGGGGAAGCGGCCGGCCTGTGAGGGGAGGATAAGGCCCGAGCAGGAAAGGGTAAAGCTGAGACAGCTCCAGTGAGTCATGCCCGTCACTAAAACCACTGTCGTCCCCAGAGGGTCCCGGGCATGACTGCGAGTTTGTAAGGTTCAGGAGAAACCTATAGTAAACAATTGGACATTTTTCTTTTTCCCTCTGTCTATAGCCATACACCAGTCACAATTAAAGACAGAATAGTAGAGTTTAGGATGTTTTGTTTGATCATTTTTGACATAGGACCTTTAAATACCTCACTGGCTAAACCTGGAGCGCTGCAAAGTGACGTGTAGCTCGGTTTACCTATCCTGAGATGAGTCTTGACCTCCATATATCAGCGTCTGTCAGTCGAAAAGCATAACTTAAAAGCATTTTGACACTGACATGTTGACTTTCTCAGCTCAAAGTCTTTTTCAAGGCGTTTTTTTTCTCAGTGGATTCACACATGGCCATGAAACATATTTTATTCTTTACTGCTTTTTCTCAGCTGTATTAAATAAATTGCCCGTGTCCAACCCTGGCCGCCGAGCGACCGCAGATGTTTTGGCATTGTCACATTTGCTAATCCCTCGGGGCCGAGTGGGAGCTGCTATTGGTTGCTGGCAGATGAAAACAGTGCTGTGACTATATTCAATGGTTGCAGGCTTTTTGAGCAGAGGAGTTTGGATGCATTCTTGCCTGTTGCCAAGGGCTCACAAACACTGTGCACCAAGATAGAGCAGTTTCTTTTCTCTATGAAAAGCACAGAGAAAACTACTTTAACAAGCTGCCCTCTAGGTTGCATCATATTTTAAATGTATTCACCGTTCAAGCAGAATATTTGATTTGGGGTTTGGATTATTGGTGACCTTTGGTTCACAGTGCCAGCTGCTCTCAACATGAGCCTCACAAGTATCTGTGCTGCTCCACTTCTGCTCTGTGCCATTTCTAATTAGCATGCTACACTATAACTAACTACATTTGAATATCTGATTTTATGTTGAAGACATTCAACTGCAAATGTTTTACATGTTAAAAATATTCTTTGTTAGAAATCAGCACTGTCTGCTGTTATAAAGATTCCATCTTTGGCTCCAGGGACGTCTCTAACAATGTTTTTTAGTAAATGAGAAACACAGTAAATCAGTCGTAGATGGGGCAAGGTGCAATGGGGCAAAATTAAATATCTTACTCAGGCAGTTGAATAATGGAAATGTGGAATGTGAAACTATAACATCACTTACATAAACTCTCAATTGACCTGATAAGCAGCAGAAATGTTCAGCCCTAGTTTTTGGACTCACAAGGGATTGAAAAAAACAGCTGCAGCTAGCTATTGATGCTAACGGCCACTAAAGTATCTTGGTGCACCATTACTTGACGCGTTTACCACAATAACAGTAAAAAAAATATAAGTTCAAGACATAATACACACTTTGCCAGTATGCTGTCAACCATGCTGGACAGTTTTATTTATGTTTTTTTTTTTTTCCATCTCGCTGCTTCTCAGAAAAAAAAACTTTCACTTCCACATGAGGTTCTCATTTTCCACTAATGGTTGTTTTGTAGTTGTGAACTGAGAATATAGATAAAGAAAGTTTTATGACATTTTGTGGCATTTTGTTGTTGAATGTCCATCTACCATTGAAATACAACAGACATAATTGTGTGCCATGTAAGACCAGACCAAGGTCAACTCAAGCTGTTTGTGGGGCACTGACTGTGATATATCGGTTTATTTCTCATCAATTTTAGTAAACGTGAAGGAATTATATATTTCCTGGGAAACCAATGCAGTGTGAAAAAAAATGCAGTGCACAACTTATTTGTGTTTGATTTAAATCACTTAATAAGGTAGATACAGTGTCGTGCAAAAGTATTAGCATCTTTTTACTTTATTGTTGCTTCATAGCCAAGAGTTTAAATGGATTAACAGGAAGTGTACATCAGTCAGTCACATGCCAAAAACATTAAGATGTAAAATAGTTTTTGCTGTAAAACAAATAAGAAATATGACAGAAAAACAAAAAAACTTGTGTTAATAAATATTTAAATTTATCTAAGTAAGATCTGGTGGTACTGACACTCGGAAGACACAAAAATAGTTTCTTAATGTCTATAAACGCAGTCTAATTCATTATTACAACATTTTTTAAAACATAGAACCACACCAAGAGAGATGACCATCTAAAACTCTCAAACTGGGCCAGGACGGCCTTCATTAGAGAGGCCACAGTAAGACCTTAGGAGACTGAGAGAGTGCGCTGAAGAGCTCCAAAGCAGAGACTGTAGGATCTGTCCACAGGACCAGTCTAAACCTTACTTTCCACAGAGCTGGCCTGGATGAAGAGTGCTTGGAAAAAAGCCATTATTGGAGAAAATCCATCAGCAGTAATCATCTGAAATCCTGAAGCTGTAGGTCCTTCAGAAGGAGGTTCTACAAAGTACTGAATTTATACTTATTCATGTTATATTTATTATTTGTTTCACAATAAAAACTATTTTATATCTACATAGTTGTTGTGATGTAGACTGACTGATATATACCTCCTGATGATCCATTTTAAATTCTCAGTGAATGTTCTCAGGTGACAACAAGCTTTGTACAAACATATCTTTTTGTGAATTATTGTACACAAGAAAAATACCAACTCATCAAGCTTCAAATGCTACGCCTTGGACTCTAAATAAAAAACATACCCAGCCATTACAGCAGTTCTCTTAAACTAAATTGTTTCTGTTGCCGGCTGTAGTAAGACTTCAGCTTAAGGCTTTTTGAAGTCTCCTTTTCCCTTGTTTAATCAGGTCATAGACTGACAACGTGCCCTCTGTGTTTCTTTTTAAGAGTTCTCTGATGTGGTTATGTGACTTATGAAGTGCGTTTGAATGTGTCCTAACTTCAGAGCCAGTTGTTTGTCTTGCAAGTAATGTTAACGATGACTAATTTCCCTGCGTGAAGCTGGAGGTGAGAGGGTCAGTGTGCAAAGGTCCCAGTGCAAGCATTTGTCAGTAACCTGTCTACGTTTTAATCTAGAGGCTACTAGCATTAATTTCACCATTGCTCCCGAAGTGTGGCCAATAACTTACTGTAACAGAGGGTCAGATGTCACATTTATCTTTCTAGCATTTCATTATTTCATTATAATAATGAATGTCTGTAATTAAAAAGATGCTATTTATTTTACACTTTATAAAGCACAAGTCTCTCTCCAGCTCTGGCCAGTGTTGAAAATACGATTTATGATAAATCCAGGTCAGGGACTATATTGTGTCTACTCTGTCTACATTAGCTTTATTGAGGGGATCTGCTTTGAATAACTAGACAAATAATGGTGCTGTATTTTTCACTGCAACTATTAATTTTCTTTATTATTTCCTGTCTTCATTAGGGTTGTTTTTCCCATTGTGTTCTGATGGATCCTGTTTCTCTTTTCCTTAGGCCTTGGACCAGGACCGTACCTCCCTCCAGAAGGTGAAGAAATCAGTCAAGGCTATCTACAGTTCAGGACAAGGTGAGAGCCTTGTTTCTAAATTTAACAGCTCCAAATGTGCTTCAAGCAAATGTTCACAGTAAACCTACAGAAATACCCAAAGTACAGTCTTGGATCTTTTTAATATCTCTCTAACAAAACGGTGGACTTTTTTATTTTTTTTGTCTTGGAACATTGCGGCACATTCTGCGGCACAGATGGTTTTTGTGTGTTTGTTCAGGTTGTCCCAGAATCCAACACCTGAGTTTGTTTTTCTCATTGCTGTGACATGGAACTGCAGTAATTTTCCTCTCAATTCTTCTGAGAGCTGCCGATTCCTCGTAAACGAGTTGCTGATGTTTGTCCGAGGAAGTTTGACAACTCACTTTGTCACTTGTCAATTTCATAAATCAATGTTGGCGACTAGTTAAAGCATAGATATCCAAAATACAATGAGTCATTTCACGTTTTGTTATTACTTGCCCTCAGTGTTTTTGTGTCCCAAAGGCATTTGTACAAAGCCCTTTGTGGTTTATCTCCCAACCCTTTTTGTCTGCTGGGACTGCCCCCGGGTCAAATTTAATTCACTGCTCTCTCAGTCACTCTTAAATGCCCTGTGAGAATATTAGCAAAAACAAAAATGTGAAGGTAGGTTTGTCACACTCTGCTTCGGTTTCCTTCACAGATCACGTCCAAAATGAAGAAAACTATGCCCAAGCCCTGGACAAATTCGGAAGCAACTTCATCAGCCGCGACAACCCTGACCTGGGTACAGCCTTTGTCAAATTCTCATCTCTTACCAAGGAGCTGTCTGCCCTACTGAAGAACCTGGTGAGTTCGCACAAGCATTACTCAACATTCTACTGCAGATGTGCAATTTATATCCACAACCAAAAATATAGGAAAGAATTGCTTGAATCACAATAATACTGTGACATTCTATGTACCTTGCTTAATATTGTGCAGCACTACTCTCTACAGTCGCATGCTATCCTCATAATGATAGGAACAATCAGGGACAAGAGATCTCCCTTTTTACGGTCTACTTCTTTAAGTGGTTTAGGATTTGGGTTTAAGGTTAAGAGTGAGATTACAGTTGTGCCCGACTTAAGCTTTGGCATATGGAGAAGGTCAGATGGTAATAGACAGTAAAAGTTGCACCAGTTACTAATCATGGTGTTATTGTTCAATATGGTTCTTACAAGGGAGTATAAAAGCATCCTACACAGTCTTCAGAGTTGACACTTGCGCCGACGCCTGCTTTTTCCACCTCCGAGCCATGTATTTTTTTTCCCAGACAAGGTGCTTATCTGGCTGTGGATTTCCCCTGACATTTCTGTTGAATAATGTGTCCTTTTTGAATCCTGTTTGAGTGATTGTTGTCAAAAGACGAGTCGGCCCCTCTCTCTCCAGCTCTTCCTGTGCGGCCAACAGCGAGATTAGACTCCATAAATACGCACTTGGCAGAGCTAACCCGCTCTGTGTATGTAATCTGCATGTGTGTGTCCATTCAGAAACTGCCGTAAATTACACACCTGACGCATCTACCTGAATATTAAGTCTCATCTTCATTTTTTTACTACCCTGGCTCCTGTCGTCTGCATTTTGACTTCTCCATTAAGTGCATTTTTAGACTTCAGTAATCACAGGTGTGTGGTCTACTGCACATGAGTATGGATGAATAGTGCTTATGGTACAAGGCATGGATTTTATGTAGTGCTTTTTCACCTACTAGGCACTCAAAGCCCTTTACATCAAGCTTCCATTCACTCATTCTCTCACATTCATACACTAGAGCCACAGACACTGGAGGCAAGGTGGGTTAAGTGTCTTGCCCAAAGACACAACAACAGTATGAACTGGGGAGAGCGGGAATTGAACCACTAACCTTCCGGTGATAGAACAACCGCTCCACACGTCTGTTTATTAGGACATTTCTGACATATTCACTCACTTTAATGCTTACTTTGCAGAATGGTCCTCATGGCTTATGCCTTTTCTAACAATAGAGACAAAGACAGTGACAGTTTCCAGGATGGTTTCTGTTTGAGTACATCGGCAGCCGGCCAGTGGAAGATTGATCTTGTCTCAGGGCATATGCAAGACAGGCACTTAAGAAGACCATTAGCACCCATTAAGTGTTGTTTACTTCCTTGACCACTGCAGTGTGTATGCGTGTGTATGTGTGTGAGGACTTGGCTAACAACAGGAGGGACTTAAATGCTTAGCGTTGTTGTAAATGTGACCTTGCTGATCCTAATGGTTAGAGCTGCTGAGCTGAGTGTAGCTCAGGTAACACAAGCCACTGGAGAACTGTAAGAATGAATTCTTCAATGGACTAAGCCTCAGCATTTTACTAGTTGGTTTGCTAAAGTCAGTGACAGTATGAATAGGAAATGGAAGTCTTTGATTTTTTACTATTGTCTATGAGCATCAAACAAATATGTATTAGCATAGAAGAATAAAATGAGAAATTTAGACTTCTCTTATTCAGGGTATTAGCTTAGCTATCCATACTTGCTCAAAAAATGTCTCTCACTGTGAAATGGGTCAGGAATCCCTTCCCTTCATAGCCATTTCAATAGATCTTTGTGTAGAATTGAAAATAATTGAATAGAATAGGTGTGGCCACCAAGGCTGCACAAAATATAAAAAAATGTATTGTTATCACAATATCTAAACAATAATGTTATCATCTTTTAATAGTAATTTAGCCCGCTTTGATGAGTGAAAGTTAGTCCAGAGTCTGTTAAATCAGTTTTAACAATTGCATTCAAATATTTCAGGTAATATTGCAATATTCAAGATAGTTCTTGCATATGCTTGTTTTTCTGATATTGTGCAAGCCTACCAGAATATTAAAAATATTGGTAAAAAGCATATTTGTGTCTGTGTCCAGTTCTAAACAATGTGAGATGTGAAGTGATAATGTCCTACTGACCCACGACATGCAATACTGTAGTGTAAAGTATAAAAAATTCTTAAAAATAACTATGTATATATGTCACTAAGGGGGCGCTGGTGCTTGGGACCCAAGTGGTGTAGTTTTTTTGCAGACTGTAAATATGTTTCTTTTAGTTTAGCTATATATTATATTATATTAGCTATAGAGTTAAACTCACATCAGAAACATTTTTTGTTAATTTCTTTTAAAAAATGGGTTTTTTGTTGTATCATAGGGTTCCAACCAGAAATTTGGAGAGTGCTGCTTGATATCACCAGACCCAACTTGTAATGCAAAAGCTTATTGTTATTAATTCTGTGTTTTTTCTTTCTTCTTTTAGCTCCAGAGCCTGAGCCACAATGTCATCTTCACCCTGGACTCGCTGCTGAAGGGCGACTTAAAAGGCGTGAAAGGGGTAAGATCTACTCTCATTCTTCCTGTTAATGTGATGTTAAGATTAAAGCGCACGGGGACACTTTAATGGCAAAAAAAAGCACATCCCTCGATTCATGTCTTTACGCATGTTGAGCAAGAGTAAGGCGACACCGCAGAGACGGGGGAGTAAGGAGACGGAGCACTGTACAAAGGATTGCGCTGTAAATCTCTCTGGAGTAAACAGTGTCTTTGTGTTGTGCTAGAGGCGAGTGCCGAGTAACTGGGTCATGAACTCGCACTGTTTGGGGTTCCAACGAGGGGCGTGGCCACTAGTGGTCCGTCCCTTGAATATAAATTTGAGTGAAAGGAGTGAGGCATTTGCTGCTTCAAATAAGTCTGTCCCTGCGGTGACCTCTTTGTAGTTTGCTGATGTTTGTCCTCTCTGTTTCTGCAGGACATAAAGAAGCCCTTTGACAAAGCATGGAAGGACTACGAAGCCAAGTTGTAAGCCCATCATTAAAGTTTATTCAGAACATTTACAAAAACTAGCTTATTATACACTACATAATACCCACATGAAACTGATAGCTTCTTTAGCAGCCATTTAATTAGGTATGCTGCAATGTGTACAAAACAGATTCAAAGGAGTCCTCGAAAATGTGAACATTGATACTGGCAGCACATGAGAAAGATAATTAATGAGAGTTTTATTTGACTTTGTGACAGTACAAAAATAGAGAAGGAGAAACGGGAACATGCCAAACAACATGGGATGATCCGTACAGAGATCACCGGAGCCGAGATTGCAGAAGAGATGGAGAAAGAACGTCGCCTCTTCCAGCTTCAGATGTGTGAGGTACATCATAAAAGAATACTCTGAACCGCTCGTAGGATTAGGTAAAGTACGTTTCTGGAATCAACTGTCTGTACTTTTTGTAATAGCTCACTCTGCTGAGAGTAATTTATAATAGTCAGTTTCACAGCAATGCCTTCATGGAGTCTGAGGAAGATTTACTATAGTCCTACCTTAACCATGCTTCACAGACATACTCAGAAAAGCCATACTAAGTGTTCTACAGCCATTCTAAAGCATATGAGTCTATCCAGTAACTACATTTAAATTATTAAAACAATATTCAGTAAAAAAGCAAGATTTTATCTCTGTGTTATCTCTGGGCAGTAGAACATGTTAAAAGCCACATTCAGACTGCACAGAGCTTTTAGGTTTATCTAAATGGCCTAACCTTAGCTGAATATTGATTCTATTGTTCTAAGCCTGTGGACTACTTTACATTCATTTATCCTCAAGTCTTTTGGATGGTGGTCTTTTTATGCATGATACCATTCCTATTTAGTGTTTTGCATTAATCTTTCATTGTCTTTATATTATCCAACTCAAACATTTACTCAGTGGAAAAAAAGGTCATCTGTCTCAGGAATCTTAACACTCACAAAAGCCCTCCAGGGTTATAATCCGTCTTCTGAACAATGACCATTAAAATATGTATGAGGCAGAGACCTCTCCTGTCGTTGTCTTAATGCAGGATTCTTAAACTTCGCTCTACTTTATTAATTCAGCAAAGACATTCAAAGTTCCTAAACTAAAAGATATATTGTTTGTACAACACTTGATTATAATAGCATTATTTGTTTTGGCTATTGTTGAACCAATTGTTTGCATTTGAATGTTTTTGCATATCAACGCTCAGAAGCTGTACCTAAAGAAATGTGACAGTCAGTTTTAAGTGCAAAACAAATGTGCGCTCCTTCTTTGCTCAAGAGAATCAGAACAAAGTGTTGTAGCTCACTTTGCTTTGCCAAAAACCTCTCTAGTGGTGGGTGGTGACGCCTACTCTTGTTCACTGTTTTACTCCGATTACATAATGGCCCAATGGCTAGTGCTCACATGAAATATTCACTACAGACTTGTGCATCTGTAAGTCCTACCACACTAGACTTCCTGTATGCTACTGGTCTTTCTGATTGGATGAGAAGCCCTGTACATTCATCCATTTCTGCACTCTCTAGTCGACACAGTGTTCAGTGTTTCAAGCCTACGTTGCCTTTCATTTTTTATTATCTTTTAATTTATAACCATTCGCAGAGCTTTACAAGTTTAATCTACGGATTGCAGTATGACTCTTATTTGTTGCGTCCTTGAAGCTGCTTGAGTCCAGATTCTGAGTGAAATGTTCAAACAAAAGGCCTTTGTGGTTTTGTAACTAAACCAGCCTCACAGTAAGCAATCACTAGATACATTTGTGGTCGAAGGAGTCTGCCCAGAAAAGCATTAGAAGTGCTCTATTAAGACAACAAAAATGACTTGCTATATAACTGCCATGTACCTCTAGTGCACTTCAAAGTCCAGGCCAAAAGTGGTGAGATTTGAAAGTGTATACAGTATCTCACAGCTCCCGGTGTGATGAGTAATTCCTATTGACTCATCAAATTTAAAATGTGTTACTAAACAATAGATTTTTAGAATGAATTTAATCTGGCCTTTTGTAATTAACAGAGTTATGTTTTTAAAATGCCTGGTGTCATAAGAAGCCTGCATTTTATAAACGTCTCACGTGTCAGCAGTCAGCATGGCCGGAGCGGTGCAGTTGTTGTATGCGGACAGTTGCTGCAGTCAGTGATCCAATCTGTTCATCTCACTTAACCTCATTTCTCTCACTCTCTCTCTGACTCTGCCCGTGTTACCCAATCACCAGATTACAGGAGGCTCTCACTCTCTCACCCTTTTTTTTTTTTTTATCCTGCGCCGTCATCAGGGAAGGAGTGTGGAAAGGCAGTGCTCAGCAGGCTGCATAATGCTCCGGACAGACTGCTCATTCAAACAAAAGAGTCCCGAACGTGCACATGCAGCAGCAGCTCTCTCTCCAAAAAACACTGAACCTACACAAGGCAATGACAAAGTGTGGATAATCTCCTGTGCCGGCGAGACAAAGGCAGCCGCACACAATGTATATGTGCACACACACCCTTTCACTAGCACACAATAGGAGTAAATTAAAAGTATATGGTCATGCAAAGCGACATGTAATAGATTAAATTCTTGTTGCTGTAAATGGTGACTCTGTAATTCACATTGGATTGGCTTGATGTTGGATCAGCTCAGATTAAGATGATGTTTTATTCATTTGTTTGACGCTCTGTGAAGAATTTATTTTTTATTTTTTTGGAGTCCTTAGACATCCCCACTAAGCATCTACAAAGGACTTCCTCTGGAGGCTGTTCTCTTTTTTTATGATGCTAATGTAAAACATCTCCCATCGCCCTTTTTCAAACCTTATTTAGATCAAGGCAGCGGGGAGGTATTCTTTCATACGACAAGGCGTTCTCACTGTGTTTACCCATCTGGTCCAAGCTCCTCCGGTGTTATGGCAGTACTGGCACAAACATCAAAGCCTTCGCAGACACGATTATCATACAGCGAAGGGCTCAAGCAGCGGCAGCAAAGCACGTGTCTTTATTTTAGATTAGGTCATGTTTGAGTCACATTCTGCCTCATTAAATGTAAAAATCCTGGTCTTGACTCTTCTTTAAGCTGTACCTCTGTTCTCCTTGCAGTACCTGATCAAAGTGAATGAGATTAAAACCAAGAAAGGAGTGGACCTCCTACAGAACCTGATAAAGTATTACCACGCCCAGTGCAAGTAAGTCCCGCCATAATCCTTTACCTACGTGATGATGCTCTTCCATATTACCACTTCCAGGATTTTTTTTTTACAACATGATGTCTTTATTAGTTCAATTACATTTTTTCTGTTGCTTTTTAGCAGTCAAGCCTTGGCACCTCTCTATTTAGTGACATAAGGTTGCATTTAACACATTTTTGTTGTAATCTGTGTCCTATTGAAACACAACTGTTTAAACTGTGCATACCAATTTTGTTCAGTGGCTCATTATGTCTTTTTTTCTCCACATAATGTCCTTATTATTCACAGAGTCAATTATTTGATCTCACTCATAAATATGCACAGGGCGTCATACAGACGTGTTCTGACAGCTGTTGGCTTTGGTGGGTAAATTAGTGGGCACTCTCTGGGCCAGGACCGCAGCTCACAGCGGGCAGTGACAGAATGACAAATTCTCTTTCAGCGTTGCTAAGTCCTGTCATAACACTGCGACAAAACAATGAAGTTTCTTCTCTTCTGTTCTACTTGGTGTTTGAGGGATAGAAGAGTGGCAGCAGTTATGAATGAAAAAATGAGATAAACATGTCCTAAAAAAGAAGCAAATCCTTTGAATGTTTGTGTTTACTTTAGTGAACATAAGTATTTGATTAACACATAATTATTGCAAACAATGAAAACCTGTAGTCTTCCAGGGAAGCCATTTTTCTCTACATATATAGATATATGTTGTTGTACATATGTTTACATTGTTTTTATATTAACAGAAACTGTTTTTCCAGTCTATTATTTAAACAACAGCTCACAGTTTGACACATGAAGGCCATTAATACTTAAGTCTGTCAAGAGCTGTTTGGAGTGGGAAGAGAAAGTGAAAGAAAACAAGCACAGTAATGGTGTAATTGAGAGAGCAGTGAAAAGAGGAATGGTGTAGTGCGTTCCAGGAAGAAGAAACAGTATTGGAGACAGATCTCATTAGCGGTGATTTGTGGCAGCAGAGCTGCACCGAGGTGTGGACTGCTGACAG
Source organism: Neodontobutis hainanensis (assembly GCA_024349245.1). Classification (NCBI taxonomy): domain Eukaryota; kingdom Metazoa; phylum Chordata; class Actinopteri; order Gobiiformes; family Odontobutidae; genus Neodontobutis; species Neodontobutis hainanensis. Next base: position 145,639 of record JALDNG010000192.1, read on the forward strand.
ATCTTTAATGGATTTCAGGATGTGCAAGGCACCTCTGCAAATCCACTGCGGACACAGCCAGCTGCAATGTCTGTGCCAAGAGCCCAAGGCACCAGCAGTTAAATATCGATATATTAAATATCTACAGCAACAAAAGCCTTTCTTCATTCTCCTGTTGTGCAACCTTCACAAGCATTTACAAATGTCTTCCTCCTGTACATGTCAATGCTGTGTCTCCTCTTAAATTCTAGTCAATGATTATGTAATGCTTTGCATCCAGTTTCTTCCAAGATGGCTTGAAGACAGCAGATAAGCTGAAGCAGTACATTGAGAAGCTGGCAGCTGATCTCTATAATGTAAGATGTCACTCCTTGAGCCGTTTTCTTTTTTTTAAAGCTTATTCCTCCATTATTATATTATGCTTGACTGTTTTGGGTATTTTATTTTCCTTCATAATATAAAAAGCCTTGTTTTTTCATACAGAAACTCTGGAGAGCTTCTAAATAATAACCCGTATAAGACATTAATAGGGCACTATCCATATAGTGCATGAATGTGGCTATGATCTGTTTTAGTACAATGGCTATTTATCACTTTCTGGCAGTGTTACAACTCAGTAATTGGCTGTAAGGGTAAAAGATGTCTGGAAAAGTGTGTCTCTTTCTTTCGGTGTAATGGCCAAGAGTGTAACGCTACAGAGAAACAGTGCAGATATCTGAACTGAACGTTGTGTGTGCTTGTTTTATTAATGTCATGTTATATTTCTACCACTCTATATGTGCACTTGAGCATCCTTAACTGATGCTTGAGCTTTTCTTCTCAGATTAAACAAACTCAGGATGAGGAAAAGAAGCAGCTGACTGCCCTGCGAGATCTGATCAAGTCCTCCCTCCAGCTGGACCAGAAGGAGGTAGGCAGGTCGAACCTATCCTCACTAGACTTAAAAAATACTAAAACCCTATTACTAAGTGGTACAGTTGGATTTGTGTCGAAGGGACACCAGTGTGACACAATATGGCCTGCTCAGTAATTCGGAGAAGAGCAAGAGCAGAAACCTAGTCTCTAACAGCTGTGGCTGCTACCACATTGCACCACCCTATTGTTACTATCCCACTATGATGCCCCAAGGATAGAAAAAGTGATATGTTACAATTTGGTTACCTCAATACTCTACGTGTTTTAAAGTTACATTAAAACAGAAATTAACATACGTACTTAATAACTGAACCCTGCTGTGCCACTTTACCGTTTCTCACAGCCGCAGTAGACCGTATTCTTTCACTCTGTACATACAACATTGTAGCTAGCGCTTCTTACTCTGCCACTACCAGCTTCTGGAGCTAGCCTCCTGCAGCACAGAGCGAGTGCCCAGTGCTGTACCATGCTGGTAGCCAGTGTGTGGTCGGCTTTGCTGGTGACCAGTGTTGTGCCTCACTGGCTGCTCAGTGTAGAGCCACTCACTGCTTCAATTAACACCACAGCACATTGACACCTCTCGCACAAACAACGCAGGCTTTTACTTCTCTACAAAGGCTGCAGTTGATGTGCCCTTTGTTCTCCCCACATTCTCACACGTGTTTTCCTGTTTCACACTCCTACAAACAGCATCCTTTGGTTCTCACATTTAATTCACACTTTCCCGAACATTTTTTTTTTCATCTTTTTGTTCATCTTTTTTTTCAAATCTCCACTGATTAGGATTTAGAGAGTAAACACACTAGAGTTTGTGGTTAGGTTTAGTCCACATGGAGGCAACACACTCTTTCACACCTCTCCCCTTTATCTTTCCCTTCTGCCTTCTGCTTATCTGGAATCAAGTCTAGAAGAGTAAGTGCTGGGTGCATGCTAGAGTATGCCTGTTCTGCTTGACACTAGAGTGCTTTGGCCTTTTAGAGGTGTTTGCAGAGCATGCTTGTAGCTTCCTTTTTATGTTCTTTGGTGCAGTCCTTATTTTGGTTTCAAAAGGAGTTGCTATTATTTGACAGCAGAAAAATCATTCTGTGTTTTGTGATCTATTTTTTGCATGTTTTTTAAAGAGTGTTCCTATAAACTCGTGCCTTTGTGTTAAATATATATTTTGCGGTTTTGCACAGGACTCCCAGAGTAAGCAAGGGGGCTACAGTATGCACCAGCTGCAGGGGAACAAAGAGTTTGGCAGTGAGAAGAAAGGCTACTTGCTGAAAAAGAGTGATGGGTAAGCTGCTAACATAGTCACTCTGGAATCATGTAAAAATAACAATGCTTTGACGATGCTTTTGTCTGTCATCCTCCAGACTGAGGAAGGTGTGGCAGAGGAGGCAGTGCTCAGTGAAGGGGGGCATGCTCACCATCTCTCATGCCACAGTGAGTAAAAGACACATACACACGTCATACGAACCCACTGACCCCCCTCCCCACCCCCACCTCGAGTGACTGCACGGATCAAAAGGGACAACATCACAAGGGGAGGCTGCGGTGGGCTCTCTATCAATCTGGATGCTCGCGGAATGGAATTGACATAGATGGGGTTGTCATGGCAACCCTGTCCCCCTCCTCGCCCGCTCCCCCCCGCCTGCTGCGCCTGGGTGACTCATCTCCGTACGTACTGTATACGGCAGCACGTCCTCACCCCTGTGCAATGTTCAGAACAGGGCTGTCTTCTTAACAGGAACTAAACATGAACGTATTCCGAATTGAGCCACACTGTGACCATCTGCTATTTCTGTTTAACCTCCCACTAAGCCTCAGACAAAGAGACCTACTCCGCTGAGCAGTTTGGCACAATCAGAAAATGTACCTAATTGTTGCAGAGCAGTGGCAGGTGTCTCAGCAAGAACCAAAGATAAGCTTCAAATCCAATTGGTAACTTAAAAAAAAATAGGAGAAAGGTTGCGTACTCATTTACTATCTGCAGCCTTTAGCAACAGCAGTTTTAGCATCTCATTCATGGTCTTAAACTTGGAAAAAACAGTGCACATTATTGCAGTGGTCTGAAATTTCTGACTCATTTTTGACCATATTAATTACCAGCAGTCTTGTATGCATCTGAATATTGTATGATTGAGTTTTCGGGACAGTGCTAAAAGTATTTGTTTGTTGAGGAATGGCTGTTAGCTGTTTGTTTGTTGAGCCGGTAAGCCCAGTGAGGCTGACACGCCGCAGGCTTATTTACTAACACACAGTTGTTTTTTTGCTGGATGTAACGTGGCAGAGAGGATTAGCTCTGAAGTGCATAATGATCACGAGAGATGAGTCGATGAGCCGCTTATTGTTCACATTTGCTGTTTTATGGTATTAACGAGTTGGTTTAAACACTGCATCCCTCACAATGATCTGTCCGCTCTAGTTGCAGTGTTTTTCTTTTTTTTATCTAAAATGTTTGTGTTTTTATTTTGAGATTTAATCAACAGCGCTTATCCAACCGATTGATAAGCGTTTTTTTTTGTCATGGTAGCGGTGGCTGAACTTTAGGTGACTTGAGTTGCTGTGGCTTGTTGCCAGCAGACCGGCAGAGTTCCAAGGCTCATCACAGCCTGTTAATGTTTCATTAGCACGTGCCCCAGCCCCTCCTCTGTCCGGCACTGGCAGGAGACAATGTTCAGTATGCATGTGCCAACTGGGCCCATTATTACAGTACACAGGCCAGCCAGTGCAACCCAGTTTCTGTCCTGGCACCAAACAAGTCTGGAGCTCACATTATAAGACTGGTCAATTTAAATCTGTGAGCCCAGGTCAGATGAGGTGACAATCATTCAGCTCTAATAGTAAAAGGACTTCATTGTGGTATTTAGGAATTTAAACAAAAAGAGTCTGGATTTAAAACATTTATTTATAACTTATGGTTTCTCCTTTGTTCTTTGAACCACTAAAACAATAGTCTCTAATGTCATCCTCATTGTGTGTTCTCAGTCCAACAGGCAGCCAGTTAAGCTCAACCTACTCACCTGCCAAGTCAAGCCCAGCTCTGAGGACAGGAAGTGCTTTGATCTTATTTCACGTAAGTTCACACATAGGTTAAATGTGGTATATAAAAAAAAATCTTCAGCTTTTCAACTGAAATGCTACTGAAAATGTTTTTGTGCTGCAGACACATACAACAGCTGCTGAGTTCATGTCTTTGTTCCTTTATATGTTGTAAAATTGAGTTTAAAGATATTTGAGTTATGATTGGCTGTTTGTGTTCCACAGATAACCGGACATATCATTTCCAAGCTGAAGATGAACAAGAGTTTGTAATGTGAGTACATTAGCAGCCAGAGATGGAGTACTCGAGTCCTTGACAAAAAAAAAAACTTATGTTAAAAATGAAATAGAGGTTGCTGGCATCTCTGTCAGTGTGCTGAATACAGTAGGTCAAAGAGTTGAGTGTAGGTGTTATAGAGGACGGTAGTGGGATTTGTGGTCTGCAGTAATTCAGGTCATGCTGTTTCCCATGCAGTTACATATACCCACAAGGTGGGCAACAAACACAGACCCAGACACAGTTACTGCCAAGACCAGCACAAATGTTGTCCTCTTTTCTTACACATTTTGTTTATCAAGAAAGCAGTTAATAAAGTAATTTAGCTTCATACTTAACTTTTAGCATTAGATGTGGTTTCCCAGCCTGTTCAAGTGAAGCAGAATCTTTGAAAGAAACATTGACAAAATAAATACATGCCACTTCTAATTTTTGCTTGATAATCTTGACTTAATGTTTTTTTTTCTCCTTTGTTGCCCATTTACAAGAATCCAAAACAAGTAAACATTATATTCCTTCCAAAACAAATATCAAAAGCACTTTTGTCACATTTCCTGAGCTGCCTAGATTCAAACACTCCTGAAAAACTAAACTGTACTAAGGCATTTCTTTGATCTATTTTATTTCTGTGCTGAGCTTGCGTATTCTTATTCTAAAGAGAGGATTTCTTGTCTTTTTTTTGCTGCTATGCCACTTGATGCAGTGCTGCCTGCGCTCGGACTGAGTGTATATGCAGTCTTTTGGGATGCTCTGTCACGCAGCAGCAGTAGTGTCTTTATGGGATTTTATTTTCCATAACATATTCAATGCTTTTAATTTATGCATCACACCCCAATTACAATTAAGCAGGAAGCATATTAGACTTATTATCCTGTAGACGCACAGGAAATTTGCATGTGTATACCAGAATAGCCCATTTTTCACACTTTAAGATAAATATATTTATCACTGTGTGGCCACTTCCTGTGTAGCTTCAGCCTCAACCACAGAGGTGGCAGACAATGACATAAAATGCTGTGGAGACTAACTTAAACCTCTGCGTGCTTGTGTGAGGGTCAGTGCATTGGACAGAGAGAGGTGAACTACAGGAGGCCATGTTTTAAGAGTTGACTCATTGTGCTTAATGTACCAAGGGTATGTTTCAGTAACATACCCGCTTCAGTAGGCTTAATGTTCAATAAACCAAGTGCAAAAATATTACCTTTATTATCTGAATAAGAACTTGTTGGATATGGTTTGTATAACATTTTGAATAACTGCTTCCAAACAATACACTGTTGTTTTCACTTGAAGCTGGATCTCGGTGCTGACCAACAGTAAGGAAGAGGCTCTGAATATGGCGTTCCGTGGAGAGCAGAGCAGCGGAGGGGAAGATGGTTTAGAGGATCTAACTAAAGCCATTATTGAAGACGTTCTGCGCATGCCAGGCAACGAAGTGTGCTGCGACTGTGGAGCTTCTGGTGTGTAGCCTATTTTTTGCTTTGATGTGTCCAGAGAGACTCCTTTTATGCATTCTCCTTCCTTGTTTTCTGCTTAGTCAACCCTTACCCTGTAAGAATGAAACACAACGCCCTTTACCTCAGCATTTTCTGATGTAACAGACATGCCACATGTCATGTTGATAATCTTCCAGTGTCGCAGCATCCTTCTACGAAAAGCAAGTGAAACCTGCAAAATCCACCAGCGGCCATTGACAAGCAAGCCACAGCGTGCTAATATGTGCGCAGTAGGGTTGTTAGTATTCAGGACACAAGCCTCTCCTGATCCTCCCCCGCACTCCGAAGCCAATACTCAGCACTCAAGAGGGCCGTAGACACCCAGGCCCTCTGACACTGAGCATATACACACACACACACACACACACACACACACAAAGACACACGTCGACGTCTGTTAAGATAAACAAACACACACTGACCAACGCCAGAACTTGTACTCTAGGAGGGAAACATTTCTACGCTTTGAGAAACAATATCATTACATCACATGGTTACATAAGTCACGCGCTGACGACCACTACAATCCCCAGAGAGCCGAGGTGATTTGTCTTGTCAATGCTCTCATTCCTATACATGGCTTTAGCTGGAACTCATGTACCATCTGTGCTTTAAGCTGATTTGGAACTTTGTTTTTATCAAATATCAATTGAATTTAGTAACATTCAAATAGACCTCATGGCCGAATGTAAGAGTTAGCCCTTTGATTTGAAGCCCCCCGTGTGTCCCTCTATAGGGCTCTGCAGATTTAGTATTAAGCAGCTATAGAGGTCATTCATGTTTTCTCATTAAGCTTAACATGCACTCGGTGACCTCTCCTCAGCTTGCATCTGCTCTTTGTGTAAAAATGTGTTGTCTGTGTGTGGCTTGTTAGTTTACTGGTGTCTTCTTGTCAGATCCACACTGAACTACGTAGCACGTCCTCTCAGCTGTAAATTCAAATCCAGCAGAGCCATACGATAAGGCTTACTCCCAGATTGCATCATTAACAACAGCGTGAGGCAGCAGTGGTCAATCACTCTGCTCAGAGGGTGCAGAGAAACGCCACATGGCTTTGTTTCCCAGTACTATAAATCTTAAAAGGAGCTCTCTCTTTCCGGCACATAGCCATTAGAAAAATTCTATATGCAATGTGACATCAGCTAAGTTTAATAATGTATAGAAAGCAATTGATTTCACGGCTGTCTCCTCAGTACATTCAGTCAGTAAATGTTTCTGCAAAACATGTTTCTCCCAAACTAAACCATCACAAGAATGATGAAAATCCTTTATACATATCCCCAATTGTAATCCAATACAACAAGCTCTGTTTTGCTGCACTAAATGTTCTGGATTATGAATCAGTTAAATGTTTGTCTAATTATATTGTGAAGTAAAAGAACGCGCTCCTGTTTCTAATTCTGTCGTGATGTTTAAACTACAATGCAATTAGCTGCTGTACATTTCATGCTTCAAAATTCTTTGTATAATTATAATGTCTGTTTTATTTATAGATCCAAAGTGGCTGTCTACCAACTTAGGGATACTGACTTGCATCGAATGCTCCGGCATCCACCGTGAGATGGGGGTCCACATCTCTCGTATTCAGTCCATGGAACTGGACAAGTTAGGGACCTCAGAACTCTTGGTAGGTCTTTTTGAATAAAGATGTAGCTTATCAAGTCAAGTATGGCAAACAATCTCAATATGTTTATCGCTTCTGTAATGCTAAAAATTAGGAGAGCCATTCAAAGTGTATTATTTTAGGAATAAAGACTCATAGAAGCAGGGCACTTATCCCATCCCATCTGTGTATGCTGTTATACTTGTCAACAATATTGTGATCTCATCTTGACTTTTACTGCTTCGTCCTCAGCTGGCCAAGAATGTAGGGAATAGTAGTTTCAATGAGATCATGGAGGGAAACCTCCCTTCCCCTACACCAAAGCCAAATCCCTCAAGTGACATGTAAGTACTGTATTTGCAACAATCTGCTCTAAAAACAACATTGTCTTCATTTCTAACAAAAAATGTATTCTTTGTCTGTTGAAATGTATCTTTTGCCCCACAGGACAGTGAGAAAGGAGTTTATCAACGCCAAGTATGTGGACCACAAGTATGCTAGGAAAACATGCACATCTGCGGCAGCTAAAATGATAGAGTTGTTCGAAGCAGTCCAGACAAGGGACCTGCTGGCTCTCATCCAGGTCTATGCGGAGGGGGTGGAGCTTATGGAGCCCCTCCCAGAAGCAGGGCCGGTGAGTCTGACCTGCAAGGGCATACTTTGTTAAATGTGTTAAGGTTATAAGATAAGATTATTTTATAACCCCTTAACATCCACTCTATTGTTGGAGCACTGTTCTGTGACAGGCTTTAGTATGAAGGTTCTTCCCCAGCTGCACAACCGCATAATGACACATTTCTACCAGTTGGTGAATAATTTGGTGGCTAGATATGGGTGTAACAGTTGGGAAAGGTTGAGTCATCTGGATAACTTCACCAGCAGGTGGTGATATCCAGCAAAGCTCTACCACATTATGGCATCATATTTACTGAAATCACAGTACATGTTTTTGAATATTTTTATTTTAGGTTGTGGCCTATGTCTATGTTCCCCATTGCTTATCATGAACTCCAGTGAAGCAACAAGCAGTAGATGATAAAGATAGCATACCCTAAACAACCCAGTTGATCAGACCAATACGGACATAAATAGGTCAATGCTGTATAACGCACACATTGGTTTTCTCTAATGAGAAATTAAGGTTGTGTTGCAGCAATAAAGTTAAAGTGGGTATTCATTTAGTGACAGGGAGGCGCTGCTACTGCTGTCTGCGATATAAAGACTGACTCACTGATATCTGATCTGCTGCTGTCAGGACATCTAAAAAGCTGCTCTGTGCAGACATAGTGACATCCCACTCACCCTCCAGCTCAAGATTTGTATGCAGCACTATATATGCCACTAATGTTATAGATCTCTATACTTGACAGAATATCTATAATTGATCATTTATGATGTCATTCTGAAATATCGCAATTGCATCCCGACAGTTTTAATGTGCATATCATGTCCCAAGAAAAGGACGCATCTTTGTTATATCTTCAGAAAAATATCATTTTAGGAGCCATTTTGTTTACTGCAGCTTGTTTAAAAGCTCAAAGAGCAACAGAGAGGGGGAAAATACAGAATGGATGCTGCCCAGATTGTCTAACAGTCTCTTTGCTGTGTTTGATGGCCCCCTGCAGGAATCTGGAGAGACGGCACTGCACTACTCTGTCAGGACTGCTGACCAGACCTCACTGCACCTGGTGGACTTCCTTGTGCAAAACAGGTACATTTTCCTCTTGTAACCATAACTATATAAAACGAGAAGTGTGTTGGGTTGAAGTTTTTATATCAAGTTAGAATTATTTTTTTTAAGGAGCATTACTTATTTTTTAAAGCATACCAAACAACTGCTTGATTCAAACAGCCACTATTTGCTCTCAGACTCCTGCAAGTTGCTGTGTTCTCCTGTCTGTTATTCTGTGCTTTAATAAAGCTGCTGAGGCACAGAGGAAAGCTTAACACACAGCTCAGCTTAGATTCCCACAAGGCAAACAGAAATGGGTCAAGCACTTGTTCTCTTCCTTAATTTATTCCTCGCTTTTCAATTGTTTACCCACCACTGCTTCCACTGCACACAGCCTGCACAGACCAAGTGGAACTCCCTCATTAATTAATAGCTGCGCTCATACAATGTCATGTTCAGGCCTCATTATTTAAAATATATCACGGTTTACTGCAAATGCTGTTCGTTTACCATCCTAATAAGCACATTTTTAAAGCTCACCTGACTAATTAAAATAAAAGTTTACATTGTCAAACTCCTGCTAAAGCGAAAGCCCAGGTTAATAGCCCTTGGAAAGGCCCCCTCAGGCATGTGACCTGTATGCTCAGTATATATGTGTGTTGTTCTACCCTAGTGGTAACCTGGATAAGCAGACGGAGTGGGGGAACACGGCGCTGCATTACTGCTGCATGTATGAGAAGCCCGAGTGCCTCAAGTTACTCCTGAGGGGCAAGCCAGCCACTGACATCAGTGAGTCACGAGCCGCGCTCATCCTCTCCTTAATGTCATCTGTAGCTACATATGAGGCTCTAACTGTTGATTATGCTCACTCACTCCTCCAGCCAATCAGAATGGAGAGACGGCGCTGGATGTTGCCAGGCGACTGAGGAACACTCCGTGCGAGGAGGCAGTAAGTATTACTCTGTGGCAAAAGCAGGATGGCACAGCAGGGGCCTTTTTTGGATCTCACACTGCATTTTAATTGCTGCAAAGATGTCCCTGTTCAAAAAGCAACTAGCAAGTTTTATTAAATAAGATGAGCATGAAAGTGTGATGAATAAAATGGGTTTACGAGAAGGATTAGTTTGAACACTAGATGGCGTTCTACGGCCTGTTTCTAGCCCCTGGCAACATAGATGTCATTTTTTTAATGTATGTTTATTAGAAACAGTAGTATAAGCATGCACACCAAAACACTCATCAGTTTAATCAAAAAGCCTGAATAAATTTAGTGCATAATTAATGCTTGTGTGTGTATGTCAGCTTGTGCAGGCTGCAGAGGGGAAATTCAACCCCCACATTCATGTGGAGTATGAGTGGAGCCTTAGACTGGAGGAGATGGACGAGAGCGATGACGACTTGGATGACAAGGTTTGAAAAGAGCACTTGATTTTATTACAGACTTCACTGTGCTCTTGAAAGTTATAATGGAATCAGATTTTAAGACTGATATTGAGATTTAATTAAGCAATATAGTACTTTGCAGTAAGTTCATTGTATAGCACTAACACTACTCGCAAATAACCAGAGTTTGTTGGCACCAGTTGATTTTATTTGGATTAATCTTGCATCAGTGGTAGAGAAATATCTTCAGAAGTGTAAGGCTGTTTTCAGACTGGCACTCTTTAGGTCGGCCAAAAGGAGCTTCTGGCTCGAGTATGGTTTGTTAAGGTTTGTGTGAACACAACAGCAGCTCTCTGGAGCGCACTAAAAACGGCCACCAGCCGAGACCACCAGTTTAGAGCGGTCAAAGTACGGCTTTTGCGGCGCTCTGGTGCGGTCCATCTGTGGTGTGAAAGCTGTCTCAGGCCAAATCAATAACAGGAAGTTCTCCTCTTTTTTGAACCACTGGGCTTCCAGTGACAGCACTGACAGTTGTTACATGGCATTTGGGGTACTGTAAAAATCACATTTGTGGACACGAACTGAACTAACTGAAAAATGGCCGCACCACGATGCGCACCAACATGAAAACAGTCTTAAACAAACTACATACATAAACTAATAACCCGTATAAGCAGGATAAGCGGAAGTAAAGGACTGAATGAATGCTTTTCCTGAACTCATGGCCTCTCTGTGTGTCTTGGTGTAGCCTAGCCCTATTAAAAAGGACCGGTCCCCCAGGCCTCAGAGCTTCTGCCACTCCTCCAGCCTGTCCCCTCATGACAAGCTCTCGCTGCCAGGATTTATCAGCCAGCGGGACAAGCAGCAGCGTCTGTCCTACAGCGCCTTCACCAACCAGATGTACAGCGCCTCCACTGACCTCACCTCCTCCCCTGTGGCTGATGGACCTCCGCTGCCGCCCAGGAACCAGGGCAAAGGTCAGAGCTGCCGGCCCCAAGGGCCTTGGAGCAGGAATTCATTTTCAGAAGACATTTTAATAATTTTATTCCATATCTACCATCATATTAGTGAGCCTGTATTGCACTTACAGCACAAAAATGTTTATTAATAAATGGAAGAAAGTGTACTTCTGTAAATGTTTAATTGTAACCAGGATATGGTGCAGAGGAATGTTTTATAATCTGTTTATTTTCTGGAAGATTTCTCCTGTAGCATCACTTGTGGAAAGAAAGCAGGATACATCACACATCTTCATTAAGCCTTGACAATGTATACACAACATACTGCTGCTTCTGCAATATTACAATTAAAAATAACACCCCTCCTTCTGAGGAGAAACTTTAATAAAGGTGTAAAAACACTGCAGAGGCTTTGACTTAACAGACACCCTTATATATCCCTGAACCTTTACCAAGACTTTGAGGGATGGCCCCACCTTTTAACGAGTCTACAAACAAACAACGTCTTTACTGTGTTTTCCAATGGTTTTGTTCTAATACACACTGAAGGGGCACATCTTACAACGACACATGTAGGTATATTTACACAATTTTGGCTTTTAAGAAGAAAAAATGACAACAAAGAAAAGGACAAAACCCAGGACTTAATAAGACCAATACCATTCTAGTTTCTCCTCAATGATATGACTGTTCCTGGATACCTCTAAAATATCCGGCCTGAAGGAGCACATGGGATTGTAAAACATTAAATATGTATTGAATTGTGTTTTCTAAAAGTTAGAAGTTCATACTTGCATACAGTTTAATTTGTTTTAGTGAGCACTATGAATTTACAACTGAAAGTCATATGATTTAGAAATGTTAAAAGCAAAAATCTAATTGAATTCTAAATTGGCATCCAGTCCAATAGGGCAGCATGCTAATTCCACAGATGCTTCACATCAGTTGAAGTACACTGCTCCCTCTTTCTCTCAGTAGGTGCTGAAGAGTTGGGCCCTGGGGCCAGCTTTGCTCAGTTTTCTACTCTTTTGCTTTGCTTGTCACGGATAAGATTTCATCTTGTTATTTTGTATTGTGGGGGAGCAGTTCTTTTTGAGACTGACATACTGTCAATGCTCTCCCACACTCATCATCTCGCTCTTTTCTTTCTCTTTTTTGTTTCTCTATTCTTTCAGCTCCACACTTGGCATTCCTTGGCTCTCATTCGCACTACGCCACACTGGCTGGCACTCGACCATACATCAGTGAATATCCTGATTTTATGTTCTCCCCTTTACTCGGCTGTGTGCCCCATATACAGTTATCCCTTCATTGTTTCTTCCTTTACTGCTCAGATTTATAGGCTGGTGGTGTTTTATGAGTAAACGATGGGAGGATGCAGGCAAACAGAGCCTTTAGCTCGCCTGCATTTATTTTTTTTGATCTGACATGAATGATGTCCACCATCCTTGAGCTGTAAAACCTTACCACAGCTGATTTCCTCTCTGGCTGAGCTCTCTATTAGCTGCTTCCACTTTACTTTTCTTTAAATGTTTAACCTATAGCTCCTTGTGAAACTGGTAGGCACACTTTAAACCAACTCATCAATAGAAAACATGCACCCGACCCTAACAAGGAACAATAGTGTCCCTTTAACATTGCTTACATCTCCTTCCAGATTTATCTGTTATGTATGTTGAATTACTGACTTTTGTTTCTAATGTGTCTCCTCATTGTGTCATGCAAAATCTATTTCTGACGGCAAACTCCTTGTGAAATGTTCTGTTTCTCCTGTCTGCCCCCTTCCCTTTACTTTTGTGGGTTGGGTCTTTTTTTTTGTGGTGGGGGGAGTTTGACCAAATAATTTTTGGGGACCTCATCTCCTCATGTCTTTTATGTATCGCTCCTTTTAGCTCCTCCCCCATCCGGCCCTTCCTCTACACTCACACCAGGAGGCAGCTCCACCCTGTCCAAGAAGAGACCACCGCCCCCTCCTCCTGGACACAAACGCACCCTGTCCGACCCACCCAGCCCGCTCTCTCACAGTCCACACAGTAAAGGGGGCTTAACTGGGGGTGAGCACACCAAACTGTAGGGCTGCCTTACACAGCCTCAAACTTTAATATCAGAAAGAATATACTTAAAACGATTTAAAATGAAGTGCTGGACAATTGGTTTGTATACAGCTAGCAGGTCTTTGTATTTGCATGTATACATTATTATCAAGTGAATATACTGGTAACGTTTCAAAACCAACTTTCCCTTTTAAAGTTTTTATATTTTTTATAGTCAATGTATTACACACAGGAGAGGACAAGATGCAGTCAGTTGCCCTTTTCTGACCCAGAACAGAATAACTTATGCAGCTTTGCTCAAAGGATTCACACTGCATTGAGAACAATGTTCACAGTCACATGATAATACAAAAACAGACTGTAGCATCCTTTACATTAGCAAGTCTTGGGACTCAAGTGTATTTGTAGCTGTTTTCAGGCGGCTTTAAAGTACGTTGTTTGGCATCAGGTACACATCTGTCTCGCGATGGGCACACTGCAGCTTTTATAGTTAAAAAGTTAGTTTAGTTTTTAGGCTAAAATATTTCCTCTGACTGGTTTCACCTAGCTTCTGTGGCTATGCTGTCTGCCTTTCCAAAGTAGGACAGGCTCAGTTCTTAGGCAAAATTCCTTGCTATACACTTTGTAATACATTGAATATAGAAAATACCACATGCAAGGTGATTTCTCATAAATGGACTGAACCTCTGAATAATTTTCACTTGCACTCCCCTTGTGTGTAATAGGGATCGTGCCGCTGTTATTTTGATGTTACCATTTGTCCTTTGTAGTGTTTAGTGCATTCTGTGTCACACTAAACATCTGAGCACTAAGTCAACAATGACACTTTATATTGCACTACATCCACAAATAATACAGGCTCATGGAAAGCTCAGCCAGATGATGCCTCCCTCATTGTTTTCCTTAACCATCACAGCATGTTATTTTATTTCCACATTTATATCAAATTCATTTTTATTCTCAGCTGCTCAAAGATGTGTTGAATAATCTGTTTGTCGTCATGGCTGTTAATATTTTAGGAAGTGACTCTACCCCTCCTCCAGTTACTAAGATGTCGCCTGTGTCTAACAAGTTTGAAGGCATTCCTCAGCAGCAAAGGTACCACATCAGCTCTGTTATATGCTTTATGGGTCTTTATGCTACCTAGATTTCTGTTTTCCTCTTGACAAGGTATGGGATTCTCTTTAACCTAATTAATGCCATTTATTCTTTTTCCCAGCACTACTCAGAGTAACACAAAGTCTACACTTGGTCCGAGGGTTCTGCCCAAACTACCTCAAAAAGGTATGATGTTTTCTGTTATGTTTAGAACAGAATATGTTCTATTATAATCCTATTGTGGTAATGCTCTTTATAGCAAAACTAAATAACAAACTCTTTCTTTTCAGTGGCATTGCGGAAGATTGACACTATACACCACCCGTCTATGGATAAGCCTAGCCATCCTCCAGAGGTCTTCCAAAAGTCACCAACGGGAACGGACACCCCACAGAAAGCTCCTCCAACGGACAGGCCTCAGCCTGGAGACCTGCCACCCAAACCACAGCCGTCTGAACTTCCACCAAAACCCGGAGAGCTCCCTCCAAAGCCGCAGCTCTCTGACCTGCCCCCCAAACCTCAGCTGGGTGATCTCCCACCCAAGCCCCAGCTCAAGGACCTGCCTCCTAAACCGCAGCTGTCCGACATCCCTCCCAAACCAGGGCCAGCAGAGTCCACGCCAAGGCCGGCACCTGAGACCGTGCAGAGGCCTCAAACTCAACCGCCTCCTCCACCGCAATCACAGCAACAACCTCAGACTCAGCCTACACCTCAAGATTCACCGTCACCCAATCAGCAAGCAGCTGTACTTCCCACGTCCCCACAACCTGCTGAGGACACTAATGGGACCCCAGCTGGAATGGCTGAAACCCCGGTGCCCCTTCCAAGGAAGATCAACACTGTAAGTAGAGAGTTCTTTTACTTTTGGCTCGTATGTTATCACAACATGTCACGTCTCTGTTGAATATTGCAATGACAGTATAACTTTAGTCTAACATTCTTTGTAAATTAACTTTTCCCATATACAGGGGAAGAGCAAAGCACGTCGAGTGAAGACTATCTACGATTGCCAGGCGGACAATGATGATGAGCTGACATTTGTTGAAGGAGAGGTGATCATAGTTACAGGTGAAGAGGACCAGGAGTGGTGGGTAAGTCAGGAAAACACCTTTGCAGGTTTTCTTCTTGAAATGTGGTGGAATACATGAAGAAATAAAACTTTTGCTTTGTGTCTAATATGCCCTCTTTCCTTTTTTCTTTTAGATTGGGCACATTGAAGGAGAACCCGAAAGAAAAGGGGTGTTCCCCATGTCTTTTGTGCACATCCTGAGTGATTGACAACCAGAAAGACTTACACCTGCACTACACGTCTCCCTAAAATTGGAGGCCTTGTAAATAGCTATCATAAGATCCATTGTCACAAGACAAGTGTCCTAAAGGAAAAAAATAAAATCAGCAATCTAAGAAGGCTCATCTGGCCATGGATGTCCTATCCATGCTGTATAAAGAATGTGTGTATTCTTCCTCTACCAGTATTATCTTAACCCTATAGCACGGCTGTACGAGGCCTCTCTCAGAACCCTAGCACTTACCTAAAAATCTATGTTTATGCTGTTACTGTGTATATATGTATGTAAATATATATTTGTGTGTGAGTGTATATACATGTTTTATTGTACAAAACATGTACCATTGCTCTCTACCTGTCAGACTAAGCATCAGGGCAGTGGTGTTTGAATTTTATCTTAATTTTAAAAGCCCTCAAAATACCTATATTTCTGGAAAAAGAAAAGGAATGTGACACGTCATGTCATTAGTTCTATCTTGCATCCCTGTTTACCACAATTAACTGAAGTGGCAGAAGTCTCCCACAGTCATTCCCAAGATGAACATTTCATTAAATGTACTCCTTGTTCTTGCTTGCTTTGTGTGTACATGTGTAATGGTTTTACAATATAGAACCCTGCTGCTACTGTGGTGGAATATCAAAGCCTGTGGTTATTGTAGGTCACAAATGTACTCCTTGTTACACTGTAGGCCATGTTGAAAACACCATCCCCACAGTCTAAACCTGTGTATGGTGTAACGATGACTGGAATTGAGTGGAGTGCTGTGTTGGAAGATGCTCACCTCAGGGTTTGAAGAGCCACTAAAAGTGGGACTACCACAAAGTATCCCATTATTAAAGCCACTATTAATTGCAAGTATGGAAAATGGACATCTTAGCAATAACTTAATTTTCAGGCAGGCTAGATATTAGTGCACACATTGTAACTCTCAAGCTTGAATTAAGTACAATCATGCAAGACATTTGTTACTGGACTCTGCACATTTCCATAAGAAGATATGTTAAGTTGCAGGTTGGACTGGTTAAAGGCTGAACAGCCACCTACGTCACCCAAACCTCACTGACTTGCAGATCTTCCCATGTAAGGAACAAACCCATTGTATCATTAAAGTGCTGTACTTAAACCACTTTGACTTGCTTTAGTTTTTAAAAGAAGTCCAGAATTTGATGTGAAACAATTTTTTTTTTTTAAATCAAAGAGAATTTCAATTCGCAATTTCTTTATTTTGTCCTTTGTTATTCCAAAGTTCAATTAACTAAAAAACACCATCCAAGCCTATACATACATGGATTTAAGAACACAGGCATTAAACTTTACAACATAAATAGTGTGACAAACACATGCGCGCACTCTGCTAAATAAAATTAATACCAGATTCTGGTAGACAAAACTTATTTACACACTTGGGCTTTAAGTTTGGACCCTTGGTCTTTGTCCACTGACTTGATGACCCCTACAGCAACAGTCTGTTTCAAGTCTCTTGCTGCAAAGCGACCTGTGGATAAAAGAGGAACATTTGTTTTTTGGTTTTCAAGAACATAACTGCAGGAGCATTATGAAATTGTTACGATACCTAAAGGTGGGTACATGAAGAAGCTCTCCACACACATTGGCTTGACGGGCACTAGTTTGACAGTGGCTGCATCTCCAGACTGCAGTAACTGTGGCTGGTCCTCCACCTTCTTCCCTGTGCGGCGGTCAAGCTTCTCCTTCAGCTCTGAAAACCGGCATGTCACATGGGCAGTGTGGCAGTCAAGGACAGGAGAGTAGCCCATTTTGATCTTCCCTGGATGATTCAGGACAATTACCTACAACAGATAAATTTAGTAAAAAGGGTATAACATTCAAGAACTTCACTCACGACGTGGCACCAACCTGAGCTTCAAAGCTCTTCACATCTGATGGAGGGTCTTGCTGGGCATTACCAGCCACATCCCCACGCCGCAGGTTCTTTACAGACACATTCTTAATGTTGAAGCCAACATTGTGTCCTGGTAGCGCCGTCTGCATTCCCTGATGGTGCATTTCAATGGACTTCACCTCAGCAGTGAGCTTGGCCGGAGAGAACATCAGAGTCATACCAGGTTTGAGAACACCAGTTTCAATTTTGCCAACTGGCACAGTTCCAACACCTGAGGGGAAACAAGACGTTAAGACCCATGTAGAAGGCACTTTGTACACCTGCGGCAGGTGAGGGATTGATCACTTAATTGGCTTCAGTCTTGCAAAATGATTTAGCTCTTACCTCCAATTTTGTAGACATCTTGCAGAGGTAATCGTAACGGCTTGTTGATTGTGCGCACAGGTGGGTGAATGGAGTCTAGGACTTCCAGAAGGGTTTTACCCTTTGCATTACCCTCCCGCCGTCTGATTTTCCAGCCTTGGTACCACGGCATCTGTTTAAAAATGGATTGTAGAGCATATAAAGTATATTTGGATCTTTAGAACTAGCCAAGTCACCCTTACCTTCTGGGATGCTGTAATCATGTTCTCCCCCGTCCAGCCAGAGAGGGGCACAAACGGGACAGCAGCTGAGTCATAACCAATCTTTTTGAGGAAGCCACTCACACTACGGACCACTTCATCGAAGCGCTTCTGGCTGTAGGGCGGTTCAGTCAGGTCCATCTTATTCACACAGACTATAATTTGTTTGACGCCCAATGTGTAGGCCAATAAGGCATGCTCTCTGGTTTGACCACTTCTTGACACGCCAGCTTCAAATTCTCCTTTGGCTGCCGAGACCACCAGGAGGGCAACGTCAGCCTGAAACACAATTACACCAGGTTAAAAGCAGCTGCAGCTTACAATTACAGACATTGGTCACAGAGTGCTCCTCACCTGTGACGTTCCAGTTATCATGTTTTTAATAAAGTCTCGATGGCCAGGAGCGTCAATTATAGTCATTGTGTAATTCTGAGTGTTGAATTTCAGCAAGGAGATGTCAATAGTGATGCCCCGCTCCCGCTCAGCTTTCAGCTTGTCCAACACCCAGGCAAACTTGAAGGAACTCTTTCCCACCTGTTGTGGTAAAATTAAAATTGAACTGGTGTTTTGTCTGTATAAATCAGGTTGTTTCTTAACTCACCTGTGCTGCAGCTTTTTCAAATTTCTCTAGTTTTCTTTGATCAATGCCTCCACATTTGTAGACCAGGTGTCCAGTGGTGGTTGACTTGCCACTGTCCACGTGACCAATAATGACCATGTTCACATGGGTCTTCTCTTTTCCCATGGTTACCGGTTGGCTCATGTAACAAACACTGATGTTATTCTTGAGATATAGTAACAGTTGTTCACGCTACAGCCTTCAACAAATGGATGAGGGTATACCTCTGTACTGGCTTTATATGCTCCAAGTGGCCGTGTAATCAAAACCTGGTGTGCTGCTTAATTATGCTTAACTGGTGTCTGCTGCTAGACCAGTGAACAATGAAAAGCCGACACATCTGTAAAGCAACTCATCTTAAAAGGGACAATTTAGACAAACATTTGTATACCATGGTCAAACAGGATGTATGAAAAGAATTTTATTATTTATGCAATCCACTTTACACTGATAAATGGTCAGTGTCTGCTACAGAATTGCCCAGTGTTCTCAAATTACATGCAGGTGCGTTAGGAGACCGATGCCCTTGAACTTACACAGTAGTAGATGATAGTACAGACTATCTAAACTATCAGTGGACAGGCTGCGCAGCAAATGGTTACGGAGATAAAAAAAACAAGCTGAGGAAATACGCAGGTCTACCACATTATATAGGATATATCTTTAAATTTGCAGTCACCTCTAGAAGCATTTTTTAAAATGTGTTGGCAACAACAACAAAAAAGTCCATAAAAAGCCTCAGTGGAAAGGTTGTAAAAAAATGTATTTAAAAAAAAAAAAGAGTTTCATAAACGGTCCATTCTTTTACCTAGCCTGTTAGGTAGGAAAGGGCTAGTTTTCCAGTAGCCCATAACGGCGAAACTCAAGTAGGTTTCTTGTTTAAACAATTTTTATTTATGAATTGCATGTTTTGTGTGGGGAAAACAAGAATACAGCGCCCTCTGGAGCTTGTAAATGTCAATGAGCTACATTATTCACTACACTTGCGTCCTTTCATGTAAACCTTGGCTATCATTGCTCATTGCTTAGTTTAAAAACGCAAGTGTTTAAATAATTAATAAAACGACAAAACTATAATAGCTTACTAAGTAGTAATCCGGTAAACTAACCGGGCATGTGTACCTGCAGCTCTTAGCCGGACGGATTTATAAACGCTCAGTAGTACAATGTGTATGTCCCCGCCCTCCCGCATTCAGAGGTGGAGCAAACCGAGCCACCCACTCTGCTTTTGACGGACCGAATGACGCTCAACCCGGAAACAGCGGCACCAAATCGCTTTTCTTCTTCTTTGAGCCTCTGCCGCTGGTTTCTAGCGTGGTATCCAGTCGAGTGACGAGCATCAAGGTAAGAATTAAATATACTACTTTGTTTAGGCTGTGTTTAACTGTGAATGCACTCCCATTTGCTGTCCATTGACTCCCGTCAATCTCGCACATTTTGTCAGTTTTTTTTGTTATTGGTAAGTAGAAATAATGATGATTCATGAATGGGTCTGGCAAAATGAAGCACACATAGCGTCCGTCAAGTTACTGTTTTAAGTTTCCCACGATGAACATTGTTTTATTTAACACACCGAACAGGTTACATCCTTATTAGTGGTTTACCGTTGACTTCCCTTTTTTTTCAGAGCAACGTAGACGACACCGCGAGCTACATTTTTCCTTCTTTTGGCCAGAGGCACTGAATGTAGCATGCCTGACCCATATTTCTCTAATGCCGGGTTATTAGCCACATCTCCTCTATGTTACAGTATAAAGCCTGGTAATCTGTCTAGTTTCAAAGGAGACTTGTGTGTGGGAGATTGGGCTGCCCTTTTAAAGGCACTAAATGATGCAGAGGCACCATCAAAGGAAATGCACACTCTGACAGTGGGGACCTGCCTTAAGCTCATTTGAATGTTCCCACATGTCATTAACAATCTGATCAATGCATGTTTAAAATGGGCCATGTAAAAATAATTGAAAATACTCTGCGTGCAGTGCAAACGGTGGAAAAAATTGTGCAAGCTAGGATGTTATGTTATATGACTGGACAATTATCAAGTGGTACTAATGTATTTTTTTGTACATTGAATGTGACAGGCTATAAACAATGTTAAAAATCTATTTTGTTGACACTAACTGGATCTTCTTGTTGAGGTTTGTGGAACACACGGGTCTGATTTCATTTAAACAGTACCTGCTAAGTGCAGTTTGTTCTCATATTCTTGTTTGCTTCAGTTGTCAGCGCAGCACGGAAGTCTGTTATTTCCTTTGCCACCCAGTCTCTGCAAAGGTCCTGAAAGTGGAAGCGAAACGTCCAGCAAGACACATTTGACATTTGGTATTTAGTGTATTTTTTGGGGGGCATTTTGGAGTCGTTGTAATGCAAAAAGACTGATCGTTTTCTCTGAAGAACTGTCTGACACTTGTAGTAATTGAACATATTAAGATACTAATACTATTATACTAACCTTATAAGTACTAACTATTTCTTGTTAGGGGTATTTTAACACATGACAGTACTTCCCTTAAGCCAGATCTTTGTATGCGAATATGTCTGTCTATAAGCTACATGCGGCTGTTGTGCATGCTGTCTTAACCTTTTTAATGGAAGTATCCAGCTGCAGTCATAGATGGGAAAAGGCATAAATATGCAGGAGTGGATGAGACATGCCTTTCTGCTGCTGAATGGTTGTCAGACATGGTTTGACTTGTTGTGCCCTGTCCTGTAGTCTTCCAGTAGTGCTGTGAATAATAGAAGACATCTGTAGTTAGTACTGTTAGCAACAGACATGATTAACTTTCAGTTCTTAGTAAAAATCAATGATTGCTGTGATAGATTTAAAAGTCCTTGCATCCACAGTGGGACGTGTGGGGAGCTACTGAACTTATTTGAACCGCAGAGGGATCCCATGTGTGAAGATTTTTGAAATACTTTCTCCAGCAAATCTGTTTCCTACTTTGGACAACTGTACATTCTGTCGCTGAGGCATCACAATGCAGAACTAATGAGTGCAGAGCAAGTGCAAGTGGATGAGTCAATTTGAATTATTAATCATCTTTCCAGTTGTCATCCAAGAGGATGTCCAAGACTGTGTTTGCTCATTCTGATAGTGTGAGGTGAAACCGTGGCGGTGTATGATTCAAGTCAACATGTTTGGTCAGGGGCCTTTCTGAAGACAGTCTTGAACACACCCAGTCAGCATTACTCCAGTTATTCTCACCATGAGGCACACAGGAGTCTCCTGCTGACAGTCTGAGCATTCTTTGCATTTGCCGTACCAAGTATCTCCACATGCACAAACTGTTCCGTCTCTGAGTTGCCTTGCTCATTTGGTCAACACAATACCATGAATACCAGAGTACATAGCCCCCATTGGAAAAGGTATTAGAAGCATTATCGGACTTGTGCGGGTCATTTCCATCAAATGGCATCCAGGAAGATGCTACGGTAGGTTCTATCACATGCTAAAGGAAGCGGGCCAGGTGCTGTCGAAGGTTTATGCAGAACAGAACACTATTAAATTCTGCAATGGTATACTATAATGCTGTTTTTGCATTTAGATAAACTTCAAGCGGTTTATTTTTTTTTTTTTTTTGTGGCCTGTTCAACATCTTGCACTATTGCCATGACGCTGTGCAGGAAACTTGGTGACTTCAGCACCATTATTTAGTACAATACATTTACAGTTTGCTTGCACAGCCAAATGTGTTTAGGGTTCCACTGTTGTCTCACCTGGATCTTGAAGCTGTTATTGACTGCTGGAAGAGCAAAACTTATGTCTCTCTTGAGTACTGTGAAGTCTTCCATTCATCTCTTTTGCATGTCTGCTCTTGCCCACGAGTTGAAGCGATCACATAGTTTAAGTGAGCCACTTGGAAACATTTACTGTACCCCTTTTGGCAGAGGTAGGTTCTTGTATTGATTCAAATGACTTTTAGATTAATCCTTCTCAAATGAATGACAATGTTTGAGTCTACATAATTCTTTTTTCCACAAAGTAACTTGAGTACACATGTTTATCATGGCTCTACCCAGCTAATCAAAAATCCTGATCACTGTTGAATTATGAAAAACATTATTGAATTAGTTTTAATCAGCTTTTGTTTCTTGTGTTTGCTGAGATTATTCAGTGTCTGGTACCCACGTAACTGCACTGTGGTCTGTATATTCAGATAATGCAGAAGAACAGGGTTTGTTGTGTTTTTAAAATTTTTATTTTATAAAGTTCTATACTTATGATGTCAGACTCTTTTGCGCTTGAGTCAGTAAAGTGTTCCAGTTTCAGATCTGCTGCTGGATTGAAGCATTACTCTGAACTTTCTCACTACTTCTTTCGTCTTGTGATGTCGGCTTATTGGGAGCCCTGAGCGCACACCTAATGAGCAGAGAGCGCAGCCTTGTATCCTTGACTGCAGGCGAGCCATCTAAAGAGCACCATCAGGATGCTCTCATTGTGTCGCAGCATCTTTACAGTAAACAGAGAAATGGAGTTTGCATAGAAACACCTCACAGCAGTCTATAAATAACACTGGCTTCTGAAAAGGGGAAAAAAACTGTGTGACAGAGTGGGCCCCAACCCCCACACCTTTTTACACAGGCACAAAAACATTTAAAATACTCCAGGCTAAGATGTGAGGTTTTGCACAAGGTACAGCAGAAAAAAGCTTTATCCTTAGTCAGTCACTTAGAATGGTCACAATTGTGCCATTGTCCTGCTCTATTATTTAGAATTAGGTCTGAACAAAATCTATATATTGAAGTGTGTGGTCATTGCAATGATGATGCTCATATTGCAAGTTTCAGAAGAGTTATTGTAAGTTTTTCAAAATGTGATAACTACTAACTAAAGTTAGACAACTGTACAAATATTGGCATTAAAAACTAGGAAAAAAAATTAACTGTTGAAACTGTCAACCATGAGCTTCTCATGTGACCGCCCACATGTCACTGGACACAAACGAGCAGGGTGTTGCCACAGATGGCAAGTCAGCATGTTCAGAAATTCAGATTTTGCATGAAACGGTTGCTATGCATCCCCCGCACCAAACATTCCTCCAACTGTGAAAATTGCCACATAAAGCCTGGCAGGAATTTAGTCCTGCTAAATGCAAATATTACTACATTAGATACAATGAAGGTGTTGTCCCAGGGGCTGTCACGATGGTGATTTTGGTTAACGCTTTACAAAGATTTTTGACTTTGACTATATAAATCAACCCTTTTTTTTTATTTATTTATTTATTTATTTATTTTTTCTTCCTATGCCTGGATTATTGGGAGGAAAATCTGTGCTCCGTTAATGTGTCATATCTCGTGTATAAATTGTGTATTAATAACAAGTACTAGCGCTGACTCTATTTGTTTTTTTTTTTTTTTTGTTTTTTTTTTGTCTCGTACACAAGTCAATATCCCTCTTCACTGTTCTGATGTTCTCCCTAAGGTCCAAAAAAAGAAATTGTCATGGCAACCTGGAAGTTTTATTTAAAGGTGTTGAAACAGACTCTGCAGGATGGATATACATCCCACTTCAGTTCCTCAATCATGGGCATATACATCTAAACTATTAGCGTTGATAGCTGTTATACTACTTACAAATAATGTTCTCATGTTGCAAGATTGTGCATAAAGAGGTCTGTTTATATTGGCAATCGGATATTATGTCTTAACATGTTTTGAGCAGAAGGCAAATCTGTCTACACCGTCTACATATCGCAGCTTGAAAGATAATGGTAATATTTAAGGTCAAAAAAAGTAATAAGGGTAATCATTGCCTGAGGGCCTGATGAGTAAAAATGACTATTGCATTGTAATTCTAGCATGTACAGTATGTGACTTGGCAAAGCACCTTCATGTCTATTGATTATCTACTGGTCTGGAAGGCCCACACATGTGAACCTACACGTATTGACCCCTCATGTGGTAAATTCAAACAAACCAGCATCCCAAACTAACTTATTTCCCTTAACAAAACCAAAGTATTAAAAGCTGGAGATCGCCAAATTCTCTTAATGTCTCCCTCACTCCCTGTAAAAAAAAGCTTTCACATTGACTTTTGTTTGTACGCTAGGCTCCTCTGGCAAAGGCAAATCAAAAGAACCAGCAGGATGTGAGTTTTGACTTTTTAGCACAGAGAAGAAAACCACACTTTGATTGCCTCCAACCATGTGGGGCTGCATTAAATCATCAATGCACTGGGAGGGAGGTCATCATGTGAGGTCATCTGTCATCATGGCTGCTTTTAGGTAAATTCCCCAATTAAAAGCAGTAGTTTGAATAGCCTCATTATTGTGGGTTCCACAGTAAGACCTAGGTTTAACACCTTGGTTCAGTTGCTCTCTGATTATTGCATTTTTGTAATTTTAGTTTATTTCCCAGGGCTCAATACTATTATAATCCCTTATCATGATAGCGCTTACAGTAATTTCCAGTGAAACAAAAAAAGGTTGTGTGATTTTTAAACGTATATAATTGGATGTGCTACAAAAAATATTGGTATGTAGAAATCTTATTATGACGCTTAAACTTGGCATTAGGGTATCTACACTTTGCATGTTCCTATATTTGGACGGTTCGTCGACGATTCATTAACAAATATGGTATTTAAAAATACTATCTTCTGAGGAAATGTAATTATGACATGTTGTACTGTTGTTAAAATCAACAACAGTATCACATATAGCATCTGCTGCTA
This sequence comes from Neodontobutis hainanensis, assembly GCA_024349245.1. NCBI lineage: Eukaryota > Metazoa > Chordata > Actinopteri > Gobiiformes > Odontobutidae > Neodontobutis > Neodontobutis hainanensis. Next base: position 171,170 of record JALDNG010000192.1, read on the forward strand.
ATTTTGTTGAGCTCTATAGAACATCTGAAAACTGCCAAGAAAATCCTCAGTCCAGGCTGTGGGCTGTTAATCAATGGAGATGGCTTATCTAGGTCCATTTAATAATATAAATAAACATCCATGTGTCTGTCTATGAGCTCATTTGGCCTTGTGTTTTGGCCCTCCGCTGTAGAAGTGAGGCATAATCGACTCTGTGGATGTCACCCAGAATGCCTCCTGTGACCTGTCAGCTCTATTGGATTACACGCTGCGGTGCAGCCGAGTGACCCTTTTTATTACAGTCTTTGTATTTTCTGAAGACTTCCCTCAGCTCTCCCAAGTGGAAGGGGTTTGAAGTCTGATCACAATCATGCCTGAGCAACACTGCATTTGTATGCCACAGGCAAAAAGAAGTGTCTGGCTCCTAATATATTCTTCTGGGCACTCATTTAAGGCTGGTTAGCTTTTGAATTGGCTGTCTATAAATTAAAAGTTAAATGGTGAGAGTTAAAGCAACTTCTTCAATAAAATAAATGTTCAAGTGAGGTGTTGTGACTGCTGGCTGAGCTAATTTTGGAGGAAACAAGGAGCCGTATAGAAAAGCCGAAGTGAATGAGAGGAAGTGTTGCACAATAGGAAGTGGGCAGTTTGTAATGCTGGCTTATTGTTGTTCAAAGATTTACTAAAAGTCTAATTAGCATATTTTCACAAGGACAAAAGGAAGGGATTGCGCAGTCAACATGGTGTCATAGGTTCAGTAATGTTTTGTGTAATTTTTGGATGAAATCATTATTGCAGGAAGACTTTGGGGAAGGGTGTGACCTATTTTGTGTCAGTTGTCAAAATTGTCATATTGTGTCATTTGTTCTATTGTCCTCTTTTATTCAAGTACTATCATCCAGTCTCCTTTATCTCATATCACTTTCAGCCTTCTTTAATGTGTCTTTGCCTGTGTTTCAGAGGCTGACCTCTGCTGGAGGACTGTGACCCGGGGCCCCCTGCCAGGTCAGGCCTCGCTGCTCCTCACTGACAGCCACACGGCATCACTGCTCGTAAGTGTTCGCTCTTAGTTCAAAGTGCATTGAAAGCACACATTTTACACTTCTACACTAAAGTATTGGCATTCTTAATGGAAATGTGATGCTTTTTTTTTTATTTTTATTTTTATCTTGTATTTTAATTTACTCATTAATGTCTGAAAATGTATTTATCGCATGCAGTATATGGCTGATCCTAATTTAACTGATACCAAAAAAGGCTTTCTTCTAGGACTTTTTCAATTAATCAGTTTAATTTGAGTCCACTAAAATCTCATTGTGTCGGTGAATGTACCACTGCTCCAGCTAAATGAACTTGTGTCCCTCTCTGATTTATTGCCTGCCAACTGTTTACTGTGACTGGCCAAACTCAAATATTGGGCAAGGAGACATTTAAGACACCTAATGACATATTTAGAAGAATGCTTCCTGGGTAGACAATTAACAATGAGGGACAAAAGCCCCAAATTTAGTCTAAATGAAGAGCATTGCAAGTGACTGCTGCGTCCGAGGAGTTATGTAATGGTATGCGACAAGATAAATTGAATGAGATTTTACTCGAATAAAACTTTGGCAATTGAGTCCATCACCTAAATTTCTACCTGGATGCTGTATTTGCGATGCAAATGTAGGCCTAGTATTGCAGTGGAAAAATAGTTGACCTTTTGAATTTGCAAATAGTGGCAGCAGTTCCTACAAGAGCTTTCATTAGTTTTTAATGATGACCATGTTTGTTTCTATTGAGGAAGTTTACTTAAATTTCGTCTCCATAAATGATACATGGCATGTTTTAACTCGGTTTAAACAATTATTTTGTGCAATATTTGATGCATCATTGTGTAAAGTATACCTATATAGTCTTAATACACTGTGCTGTTGGTCTGTGTGTAAGTCTTGTTCAGGAAATGAAGTGCATTGTGGGCCATAGAATTAGTTGAGTAATGTAGGTGCTTCCTGTTCCCCAAAGCCAGTGTTCTGTAACTACAGGACATGAGAATCTATTACTTTATTTTTTTTTGTCAGTTTGTCTTAATTCTGTCCCTATTACACCTCCCATCTTTTACCCCTTGCATTTCTGTCCATCCATGTTGTATTTCCTCCATGTATCCTTGGAGATTGTTACCATGACGCACAGCCATCATACTGTTGGCTTTTATGGTGTGTCGAAATGCTGTGTTGTTCTGGCTGCTAAACCTAAAATGCTGATATAGGCTAATGCCAGGTAGCTCTACTGATCTGTTCTGTTGGTGCACCACTAAAATGGCATGAATGGAGTGCTATTTTTGTTAGTGGTTCACTGCAATGAAATGGTACAGGAGAAAAGTAGACGTGTTGCATCATAAATGGAGGGTTTATGCATCAGGCGGTGTTTTGTGTGAACATACTGGGTTGGATTAGCCCGGTTAAGCCTAGGGAGAGGTGTGGTGCAGGAGCCTGAGGTGAAGCTTTTCTTGGGCCGCCTGTTGCTATGCTGGCGCAACACTGCCTCCTCCTGGAAAAAGTGAGCGCTGTACCTGCTCCTGATAATCAGTGAGAACAATTCTGTCCTTTTTAATAAGCTTATGTTGTACAAAACAGAGACTATCACATTAATTTTCACTTAAATTTTTTTAAACACTGTAATAATACCTTTTTGTTAATTCAATGCAAAATCTTCCCTCTTGACAGCATATGGGAGATGCGTCCACACTCTATTTCCAGCGCTGAATGTGTAATATGAGATGATGATGTGTCTGAGTGGACGTAATATGCAGAGTGGTTTTGTTATGCCAGCTAAGAGCTCCCAGCTTCTCACTGCTGATCCATTATTTATGCCTCCGGTGGCTTTACACTGTGTAGCTTCCTGCCCAGGTTCTCCTGAGGACCCCAATGAACCGCTGCCATTCCCTCATGCATATGTCAGACATGTGTGACCATCTCAATTCAGTGTGTTGTGGTTCCCTCAGTAATGCTAAAAATTATTGTACCAAGAATTGTAATCCAATGACTTGCACTCAATGAGCAGTGGCTGCAAATGAACACTGGATGGTGCTGTTGTCTCATGGTTGGAGAAGTGCAGTTTTTGACAACTATATGGAAACCAATTTTGCACTCCGACTTGTCAAATGGTTTTGTGTGGCATTTCCTGAGCTTAGTATTGTGTTAAAAGTTGTCTTTTTAAATGTCCCAGTCTTGTCTTGGAATTAAACAGGTTTCTATTTGCTCGTCTCATTTTTGGATATGGTGGTCTCCTGCAGTGTCCTGGGAGCAATTCCCCCCACACCAGACAGCAACGGTGTGTCTGTGGAGTTCTGTTTTCTCCAGAAACTCAGACTTCCTCCCGCTGTTCAAAGACGTGCATGTGTAGACTAATCTAAACTGTCCAAAGTGAATGAATGAAAGTGAATGGTTGACTGTTATTATGTCTCTTAGAGTTGGCAAATAACTTTGTATCGTTATGGGTATACTCCGTCTCACTCTCAAAGCAGTTTGGGATAGGCGCTTGTGACCTCTGAAAGATAAGTGAAAATAAATGAACAACCAAAACGAATGACCCATTTCTAGTTTTTAGGTTTTCATGTATTAAATATTAGTACGTATGAATTTGTTTTGGTTAACGCCTCTTGCTTGCAGTTCTACTAAATTGGTCATAAGAAGGCCATGAGTTTTGGGAGTGGTCCTCACTACTTGCTCATTAAATGTTTTTGTCCTGCAGGTGGCACTACTCTCTCACAGAATAACACACTCATCATCCTTTCCAATATCTCACTTGTGCCCCACCCGAAATTATGTTTGGATAATTTTCCTAGAAAAAAAAATATTGTTGGGGTAAATGAACCTTATATTTATAATATTATTCAAATATAAAAATCTGCAAGGCCCAGAAAAAATGATAGATATTTGCAGCGGTCACAGTCAAAGGGTCAGTCGAGTAATGATGGCTCAAGGATATTTAAATTAAAGAATAGGAGTAAATGGGTTTTGGAGGCAGTTACCCCGAGGGAGATGTGCAGTGTAGAGTGACAACATTGAGTCAACATGTCCCCCTTAATGATTTCTTAACACATCCTAGGACAATGTTAGAGGACCCTCAAGGGCAGTCAAACATCTGAAGATACATCACGTATGTATATGACACATTGTTTATTTTGTAGTTCTTAGCTTGTGAAGGGATTAATTTGAGACTGCCATTTGTTTGTACTGTCAGCACTTGTGTGTTTTTTAGACAGTATAAAGTCTTGTAGATTTAAGAGGCTCTCCATAGCGCTCTAGTTCAATGGAGCCTGCGTTTTAGCTGACTCTTGTGTATGGGCCTGTTGCCATGGTTTCCAACTTTCATCAGGTGCCGTCCAAAGAGAAGGGCTTATCCGCGGATGAGGCGCACCCGCTTTCATCCTCCTCTGATCTGCTGCTCCAGACTAATGTGCGCGGTTCCCCTTCCCGCTGATTGGTTCGGCCCTGGCTGGAGTGATCTGAAGTGAAAAGAAAAATATTTTGAGCCGTCCCAGCTGATAGTGGATGTCACCTTAAGTGCCAGTCATGTGTAACCTTTTAGAGTAGGTTTTGATCTGATGAATCTGGGTAAGGGGCGGCATTAGTTGATGTTTACTCAACAATAGAGGCGTGGCTCCAAGGTAACTGAGTTCATCCCATAAACAAGGGGCCGATATACACATACACACACCCTCTTCCTCCTCGAGCCATTTGTAGTCAGCTGGGTAGTCATGGCAGGGAGGAGCAAAAGAGAACGGGGGGGTAGCATGGGGTTAGGGGGGGTGGGGGTACAGCTCCCCCATTTTTCTGCCTGTCGAATTGGGCCAGTGTCAGCGAGCTCCAGCGGGTCCAGGTTTGGCCGAGTGGGCTAATGCGATGTGGCGTGTCACCCGGGAAATGTAGGTCAAGTTTAAAGCAGCCTGAGCAGAGCCCGCCTCTGCCGCAGTGTGACACCTCACAATCCTCCCCCTTCCACAGGATCTGATACTCGTCTCTACCTGCAATGCTGTATTTGAAAGATATTTAATAGAGTAGAATAAGCTTTGATTTAACCTAGGGGAGCTCTATTATAAAAGACAAGAACGCACACATACACTGCTGTCCCCCCCCCAACACACACACACACACACCCCAGGCGAGCGCTCAGCCTCTCCACGGCTGAGCCCACGTGATGATCCGCGCCCTTAAGAGGGGTGGGGCGGAGAGGGAGTTGTTTTTCCCTCCCATAGTAAAGCAGCGGGGCACGTGGAACCTCATGCTGCAGCCGAGTAGTGGAATGTCAGCACTACTACTATTTCCCCCCAACCCCCTCGCCGCTGCCCCACCCCTAACATTAGCTCAGCCATCAGTGCCGCGGAGCCGGTTTTTGTAGGACAGTGTCGCAGTGCTGGGGTTTTCTCTCTGGCTTTTTTCTCCTTTTGGTGAAGTGGAGACAGAGGGAGGTGGAAGATGCCAAAAGGCAGTGCCATGCAGGGGTCAGGCTGCATGGGCGTGGTGCAGTTTTGGGGTTAACAAGCTTTCCACTGTTTTCCCAAACATGGATGTATTGCAGCTATAAGAGCAGTGTATATAAAAAATACAATTTTGTATTATTATTTACCTAATTACTAGATTTAGCATCATCTTTCAAATGTGAATCTGCTGAGCTGCACACAAAATCTCTTCATTAAAAATAACTGCTCAGTAGTGGATTTAAAAACCTCTCCAGTTGACTTCACTCACTTCTAATCTGCTGTTTTTTGGCGCATTACCTCATCTTTATTAATATATGCATGTGTTTCAAGTTCCTACTACTACTGTACTCGCTGCTCATCCGGTGCTGCCGCCTGATTGGCTGCCGGGATGTTTTCAATGGCACCAAAATTTTTTTCGACTCCATGGTTACAGTGAGCTGTTGGGTAGACTGGGCTGAGCCAATAGGAGAGCTGCGCGGGCTCCTGTTTGTCAGATTCTGCTGCCGGCACCTAGAAGCAAGCCCTCCCTCCCTCCATCCTTCGTAGTGAGCACGCGATCGCTCAGTGGGGGGGTTCAAAACAACAACATGACTGCCCAGGACATGTCAGCACCACTGGGTCTAAGCCTGAACACCGAGGGAGGGGTCCTTCAATCTCAAATTTGTTTCTCTGACACTGTATCTGTGTTCATCTTATTACGCTATCGCTAAGCAACCAGTCACACATTATTACTAAATGAAGCTCTCTGTCATATAAGGTCTATTGAAACTGAACATGGCCCTGTTTAATAAGTTTATTTAATCTGTGCCTTCATTGTGCACTTAACAATGGTTATAATGTAAATATGAGTAATGGTATAATATAGTACTACTTAAAATTACAATAATCTCTATTTTTGTGCTCTTTCAGTGAAACTATTTGTATTAAAAGTTTCTTTTATATTGTTGCTATGGGATATTTTTTCCAACATTATAGTCTCATAGAGTATTTTTTTTTCTTCCAGGAGAAAGATATAAAAAGTCACATGTTCAAATGAATGACTGACTTCTTTTTTTGTTTTAATACACTTGATTAGAAATTTAGAACAAATCCCAGTCCTTTTTAAACTGACCTTATTTAAAACCACTCAGGGGAGCAGCCTCCTACTGAAGCAGCCCTGTAAACCCCAGCTCTGTCTGTCGACCTGCATCAGTCTGAGCTTCTGCAAGGTGGCGCTAGAGGACTAGAGGATGCACGGGCCCTAGTGGGCACTGCCCCTTACATCCAGCACAGGGCGAGGTTGCCATCGGCTCCTCTGAGTCTGGATCAGGTGCGGCTTAGCGACAGCCAGTGAGGCGGCGGCACAGGCAGACATTCAGATCGCATTAGTGGAGGGCAATAAGACGAGGCTGGACAGCGCAGGTGGGTTTGGAGGTGGTCACTGGGTACGACTCTGTATTAAAAATCAGTTGTATAGTTGTTTAATGAATTGTCTTGAAATCTATTAGGGATCTTCGTTTTAGGGCTGCAGAAAAAATATGTCAATTCATCACTGTCATCCCAGTCGAAATAAGGACGTGACCTACTGCAGAGTTTTCATATTGCAGATACATGTCCTCCCCGCCCTCCGCCCTTGTGCATCTCATACATTTTAAAAAACGCTCCCTCTAACCCCATGAGAGCTGAGTGTGTACTTTGCTGTGTCGCAGCACCTCCCTGTCTCCCACTGTTACCAGTGTCTCTGTGATCTACCATGTCATCGCCAGCCCCTTTACCCGGTCACTCTGGCTCTTCACCTGCCACTCTACTCGCATGACATCTGCCTGCCCAAGTTTACCTTCGTCACTGCTCGGCGGTCACCCTTCTCTCGCCTTGTCCCAGTGTATCCGTTCTGTCGCAGAAGGTTGAGTCTTGTCTGTAGAGATGGAGCCTGTCAGTTTTTTTATTTTTATTTTTTTCTTGTATAAAATGCAGCAGATCTGTGACTTGACACATGTCTGGCCTCTGTTTCTGAGAAAGATAGGTCCTGTGCTTTCGAGGAGTTAAAGTTCAAGATTGTTATTTTAGTGTACATGGATATAGTTTGTGCACTCAGGTACCAGTACATAGTGACATGGACACCCCAAAGGTATGACTGCGGAGTTGACTCCAGGGTATCTCTGGTTGGATCTGGTTGGACTCCCAGTCCCTAGTGTCCTTCTTTGGACGTGTCTAATAACTACAGTGTGACTAATGACTTAATGAGGTGTTTATAACTTTTGTACTGGGAAGTAGCAGAGTAATTGACGCAGTTATTATTAGCATTAAGTTTGTAAAAGTTAAAGGAGAACAAAATGCTTTTTTTTTTTTTTCATATTTCCAGTTATTTTTGCATTTTGTTGTTGAGGCTGATCCAACTCAAGTCTATGATCAACAAAAAATATACTTTTACAGAAAGATAAGAACAGCTCGTCTGTTAACTGTTTTAACCTGTTCTGGCATTCAAAGACCTCTACCCTTACTCAGGTCTGTCTTCTTAATGATTAAAAAAGGAAGGCATTTTCTATTTGACTAATTATTTGTCAATTTTATTCATCTTGATGATGGTTGACCAAGGAACATCTATCTTTTGTTGAACTAGTACCCTCTTTTTATGTCATACGGTTGCCAGTATATTTTGTTGCCGTCTTGCGTTATGGAGCTTTCGCAGTAATTATGAGCGTTGTATGTACTTGCATTACAAAAGCTTGTTAAATATTAATGTTTTATGCAGGTAATATAACCAGTTTTATTGCACATCTGTAAAAACAGGTCTGTGCTGATGAAGATTTTGGAGCATTACTTGTGGTCATGGTCTTGTTCAGTCAACGGCTCTAGTTGCTATAATAGTTCAGATGGAGGTGTGGTATTATCTACAGTAAGTGAAAAGGAGAGGCAAACATACCACTTGATTTCCCCAAGGAGAATAGAAAAAAAAAGTATATAAAAGGGGGGCACTTGTAAATGATTTCTGGGAAGAAACTTGGCAAAGCAGAAAAACGTAAACTGATTTTCTTATTTTTGGTATATACATTGCATTTTTGGCATAACATCTGGTTGGTAGCACTGCAAACAAACATGCGCCGGGGGTCTTGGGGGAATGCTGGTCTCTACATGCGGTGGGCACATCTGGGGCAGCAGGTTGCTGAGTTCACTTGGAGCAGTGAAGCACAACAGTGTTTTTGAAAAGCTGTGCTCATTCCACTCACTCTGATTCCCTCTCGCCAACAGGTAACAGAACATGGGGAACCTACTGAAAGTTTTGACATGCACAGATCTGGAGCAGGAGCCCAATTTTTTTCTCGACTTTGAAAGTGAGTACTGGTATTTCCTCTCCCGATATCGATCACATGAATATCTTTTAATAACATTATAAACTCTGAACTCTTAAGTCTTTTCCACCCGCTTCTTATCTCTCACACTATGATCCTCCCAGAGGCAGAGCAATCAAATCTACTACTAAGGCGTCTTCAGTTTCCATCAACCTGCCTCTTCAATGTTGGAGTGTGTGGAGAATATCAATCAGGGCACCGTTGCAGCAGAGCCCCCCTTCAAATATACCCTAAGGCCCCTCAAGTGGGCTTGATGCCTCACTGTTGCGTTCATACCACGTCCCTCACACCCACAAAGAACACAGTACCTACAAAAAAATTCAACCCATACATACTTTAATGTTACACCTTTTCTATATTTTAGCTTCATTTAGTATTTGGTGTAGACCTCATGGCTTCCATTAAAAAAAATCTCAAATTAAAAATGCATTGGAGCAGTAGAATAATGTCAGAAAAAATGCACTCTGCTGCAGGTATTTTTTTTACAAAAGAGCAGGCGTCTCTAACCCTTCTCACTCTTGGCAAGCTGCTGTTGCTTCAGGTGGTGGAAATGTTTTTTTATATTCTTCTTTGCCACATCTCTCAAGCCAAAATATCTACCAAAACAGTACAAACTATACCAATCCCCAGAGCGATAAGGCTCTGCACATTAGGCTCTTATCTTGCAGCATTTTCCTTTTTTGCCAGAAAAGTGGGTGGTGTCAAACTAAAAAGGAAGAGCTAGAAAGACGAGATTACTCCGGCAAAGAAACATTACCATAATTGAAAGGAGCATATTAAATTTCAATCAGCTCAAAGGATTTGATAGATTTCCTCGACTTGTCTTTTCCTACTATATGTTGATTATGGATTTGGAAACTAATCAGATTTTCCCCCGCTGACCTTGCTGTTGTTTTTTTTTTTTTTTTTTTTTTCCGGCAGATGCCCAGCCCACAGATGCAGAGCGTGAGGTGTGGGAACAGGTGGATGTTGTGCTCAAAGATGCAAAGGGGATCCTAGATGAGCTCCAAGCGTATAAGGGGGCTGGCCAGGAGATCAGAGAGGTATACAAAGAGGTTCTTCCAAAAATCCAAGAGACAAATGGAAAGAGCTATGTTAGACACAACAAACTATTTCTTTAGGGCTTTTTGGTGTTAATTTTAAAAAGCTCATTTCAGTAAATCTGGTTTAAATACAGTTGAGTCATGTCTACTCATGGCTCACGAGGGCTACATAATAATGACATCACTTCTGATCTCATACTGTTATCATACAAGCCATAACCCATAAATAAATACTTCTTTTGATGACCAAACCTTTTGTGTAAAAAAATGTGCCCAACCTAACATTAAGTAACGATTTCCTTAGTTATAATTTAATTTAGAAATTACATTTTGTTTGTTTTTGCTCTTAAGGCCATCCAAAATCCAAGCGATGAGACGTTACAGGAGCAGGCCTGGGCAGCTGTGGTTCCGTTGGTCGGGAAACTGAAAAAGTTCTATGAGTTTTCCCAGAGATTAGGTAAGTCTTGGCTTAGGCTGTGTCCGCTGAAGCATGCCTCACACAGAGCTTCAATAACAGAGAGCTCACTGAGTTCTCCAGTGCAACTGGTCCTCTGCTCTGCTGAGTTATCACAAATCTGAGGCTTTTTGGGTTACTAATGCACCAAGCGTGACACAGAAACGTCCTTTTTAAACCCCACAGACATACCCTTCATACGTGACCTTAATTGTTGGCATGTGCATTTGCGATATGGACTGCTGAGCTGCAAAAGTCAACAGACATGCAACACATACACACAACATGCAGCCTGCCATTATATAAGCAGACTTTTACCCCCTGCAGCCTTTGCATTTCTCAGTGCACTGCTCTGTGCATTGACCTCTGTGTAGGATAGGGTTAGAGTTTAATTAGCATAGATGGGGGGAGGGGGGGCAGTAGGCTTACAGTTCCCTGATCTTCTTATGACCCTGTGTTTCGGAGCTGGGGTTGTGAGGGTTGAAGTCTGCCATGCCTGGACACTAATCCCAGTGGCGGTAAAACAAGGTATCAATGGGCGGCGGCATGTGCCTAAGTCTGTTATATAATGAAGTAGGTCAGCATTCATTCTTGGCTGCTGCTCTATTTCACTGACTCCAGGCTTCAGGGCCAAGATGGCCTCCACTGCTGGCTGTCGTGTCTGATATTTGTGCTTAAGTCTTTACTGTGGGCTGGTGGGGGTTCTGCAGAGCGTGACTACTGTGGCCACCTAAAGATGATACTGTGATGAGTTTATGTAATTTAAAATGTTCAGAATAAATTCTTTACTCGACATGATTGAAACTGAATACCACTATCAATATTACACATTGAGTTACCTGTTTACAGTGAGAGGTGAGGTAGACAGTGTCTCTGAGTCAGACACTGGCTCATAGTTGTCTGACCGCTCCTCACCGTGACCCGCTCTGCTTTGACCTGATGAGATGGGACATATCCCCCGCCCCGACTTCCCGACATACAGAGTGACTCGTTTCTGCGCGGCTGATGGCTACTTTATTTTTACATTTGTTTTGACTGAGACAGAGGAAAAAAAACTGCACTTCTAAGGACATTTTTAATCAGCCGCTTCACTGCAAACGCTGGCCCAAGCAGATGGGAGTCATTATTGAACGCTGTAGTGCACCGCCAGCTCTGTGTCTGTCTTCTAAAATGCTTGATTATCCTAAGTAGACTGCTGTCCGGAGTGCCCTTTTCTGTTCTGCTCATTATCAGATGTAAAAAATACTGAAATGCAAGTTGGATAAATACTGTTCAGATGCTTGTTTGATACCACGCAGCCTTGTTGCTCGGCTCGGTTATGTCATTATTGAAGCGTCTAGACTGTATTCTAAGCACTGTCTGCATCTATAAATAACCCCCCCCTGTGGGCTTTAAAGGTTTTCATATTTTATTCTTCCTTAAACTGTTTAAACGAGACATATTTGCCTAATAATAAAATACGTTGTTTGGAGCTTGTTCAGAACATTTTTTTCCTCTTTTCCCTGTACTCATGCTTGTTTAATCATAGCTCTATAGGCATGCAGGCTTGTATTTACTTACTGTCAAAACAATGAGTAATCCTTGTTGAATCAAATCCTCTCCTTCCCTGCCCCACCCCCCAATTTCATGCCAATGAGATAATTAGTCCCATGTAACCCCCCTCAAAGGCCTGTTCTGCCCCTCAGACTGGGACTGAGCCCTGGGCAGTTACGGCCATCGCCTTGGCCCCATTATCTGTCTATTCCTAATCAGGATGCTTCAGCCAGCAGACACCATGCACTCTTGTCTAGTTGAGTCGATCCAATGTAAAGGTGTTCTTTGTTCTCAACAAGGCTTTAACTTTGATTACCTGGACAAACCTTATGCATGTTCTTTTTGTGAAAGGGAGTTGGTTATGCCCAGGTTTGATACGAGAAGTATTTCAAGCATTTCTGCATCATTTAAGACCAATAAAAGTCTTGTCAATCTACTTACTTTTCATTTTATTTCATCTCTAATTAAATTGCTTCCCCTTTTTTCTTTTTCTTGATCAGCTTATTCATTGATGTATCACCGGAGATGAAATGCAGAGCAGTGCTGAAACGCTCCATTCTCCCATGTAAAGCATTTCCTCTGACTTATGACCTTTGCATCTTTCATCTCCAGAGCGAACATAATGCTGCTGTAGCCGCCTTATGTCCTATATAAATTGTGCATATAATCTATGATGCTGCACCTTTTAACTCCCAACTCATATTTTACCCACAGAGGCGGCGCTGCACAGCCTCCTGGGAGCTCTGACCAGCGAGACTTACAACGACCCCACTCAGCACCTGGAGCGGGAGCAGGCGCTGGCCAAGCAGTTCGCCGAGATCCTGCATTTTACTCTGCGCTTCGACGAGCTCAAAGTGAGTCTGGCTTTTTCTCCCGAGTGTCCGGACGCTCTTTAACTCCAAAAAGTCCCCTTTTCTAAATGTTGTTTTTGATACAAACCAGGCTCCTTAGCGGCTTGACGAGCTGCTGATGGCCCCACATTGATTTTTTTTTTTTTTTTTTTTTTTTTTTAGCAGTGTGCAATTCTTAGCAGCCAGCACATGATTAGCATTTAATTAGAATCCTGTTACTGCTCTGCTGTTTTATAATACAGTGGACGTCAGGAAAAAGGCTAGTCTTGCTGTCCTGTCGCATAATATGGCAGCTGAGAGCTTCATAAACTTGACTTGAATTTAGATAAAGATGCTCATGTGCAACCCAGAAAGCACCAGTGTGTCTGACGCTTGAATGCCCATTGTCAAAAACATAATCGCCCGGGACAGTGACTGAACCGTCCCCCTTGTTGCACCCTGCTCCTCGAATTCACAAGAAAGAAGAAAAAAAATCCCCAGGGGGCTCTGCAGCGACGTCCCAATTAGTACCCGGCGCTCAGACTGGCATGATAAAAACACCAAGGTAGGGGGTGTAAGGTGGCATGCCAGGCCTATTCATCAGTCTTTCACACCAATTTCTGACCTAGTTTAAAGAGTGCGAGCAACGTGTGGCTGTGGGCCCCTCCCTGGAAAAGCAAGTCCGTCTCCCTCTTGCTCCCGGTGGACGCGGCGGACACAGGCTGAGCACCAGTCCATTGTGGCGGGATTAGCCTGCTGCCTGTTCGGCTTTGACTGTGACAGGCTCAAGCGGGAACGCCGATAATTAGCCACATGATGAGCCTTCACTTGTGTGCACATTCTGAAGAGTTTAGCTTCATAGGGCTGGGCAATGCCATATTTGAGTAAAAGTCAGTTCTGATGATACGTTTTTGCTTGATAAGGCTCGGAAAGCTAAAGGTGTAAGTGGTTACAATTTGTGCTTGAGACTCGGATTACATGTGATATAATACAGTCCTTGTGATCCACTTCATCGTTCTAAAGCAATATTAAAAAAATATGCTGCCTTCCTAAGAATGTACACTTTTAGCTAGTTAGCTTTAGAGTAAGTTAGGTTTACCAGCTTGTAGTACTTTCCAAAATAACCCAATTTTTTTCACACTTCTTGAAAATAAATATCAATCAATAGGCCTTTACAATAACTTTTTTTTTTTTTTTTTTACACAAAATTGTTCATTCCTAGTGTGAAAATCCTCCTCTGGTCCTTTGACTCATGTCCACTGCTCCGTTTCCTCTTTAATAAAGGCTTTGTACCTTTCTGCTGTCGTTCTTATAATTGTTGACCTTCTTCTACAAACTGCACTGCTGCCGAGTCGGAGTCCAACGCATCTAAACTAAATAATTCCTGACAGTTGGAGCGGAGATGTGGACGCAAAGAGGATGAGTGTCAGAGAATTCAAATCCACTTCGGCAAATAAAACTGTAATTGTATCCGTGTTCTTTTCATGACATTTCCCCCAAAGCCATGCTTCTGCCTTGTTGGCTAAAACGTCCTGTCACAGTAATGGCACGTTTGATCTTGAACTCAATGTCCCGCTGCAGGCTGTGCCACCTTTTTATAAGAAACAAGAAAAAAAGTCATTATTTTTTTTTTTTTTTTTTTTTTGTATTTTTTTCTCAATTATTTAATTTATTTTTTTACAGATGACAAATCCTGCCATTCAGAATGACTTCAGCTACTACCGGAGAACTCTGAGCCGCATGCGGATCAACAATGTCCCGGTGAGTGTCGTTCTCTTAAATATCCTGTACAAAGACACAAACTAATCTGTTGCTCACCTAATTACTAACTAACGGCTCTCCGGAAGCCGTGGGGTTATTATTGCATTAAGCAGCTAGTTTTCATTTGCCTAATCTGTGCCCAAGGTGTAATTAAAGCTAAAAAAAATTGCTAGTTTTTCTACTGTAGCATGTTTCTCAGCATTATTAGACAATCAAACAGCCTTGAATCACTGCAGTGCATTCATACAGCCAGCTTCACTTACGCAACACCAATGTCTGCTAATAATAGACGTGTGCCTTTATACATTCTGTAGACCGTAGGTGACTGGAGTCTGTATTGTTCAGAGCATCTCTTCAGTCGATTTTATAATTCAAAGGCAGGAGTTCTGATTAAATCACAAATGTGCATTCTCATTGATAAAAAGTATATGTTTTTTTGATACTGGGACAAAACTGATGAATGAGGTTCTGAGCTCTTTTAAAAGTCCAAGGTTTAGTTTTTGGGAAGAAAGCTCTGGTGTGTAGTTTTTTTGGCTGGTGTGGCATTTACCCCTTTTTTTTATTTTTATTTTTTTAAGAAGGTGCGCAATTGTTATTCAAGGCTTGAATCTCTCAGGTATCACTGCTGCTGTTCATGAGATATACATCTTTATGCAGTGGCTCCAAGGACACTGAAAAGGTGTGCGGTAAATTGTCTCAGTGAGTTGTTTGTGTGCGTGCGCAGAACGAAGTGAGACTCCTCTTAGTTTGACCCGTCTGAGGGGGACGTTTTATTCCAAACAGCACCATTAGGCAAATGGGCCCAGACAAGTTGTCGTTAGGGCCTGTCAAAGCTGAAAGATACTCGGGCGGCTGTGCTCCAGTCTCCGCTCAGACACACAAATGGATGAAACACATCTGTCCCTGCTGTAAAAAAATAAAAGCTTTGAGCGCATGTGTCATTTGTTACAACATGAATTGGTTTCAAATTTGGGGTGGGTTGATTCATATTCTGTCAGTGTTCTCATAAAAACAAAGACCGGAAATGTTCTTATTAAAATATGCAGACAGATTTAGAACAAGCTGTTCAAGAGACACCTTGTTCTTTGAAAGGTGTTTTCAGTGTTTGAGCGGAAAGTGAGCTGCTGTGTTAGTCAGCTGGGAGGACGGGACTCTATAGGTGTAAGGCATAAAGCTCAAAGTAATCTAAAATACAAAATACTGGACTATTGCTTTAACAAAATACAGACCCCAATACGCAGTTCTTTCGAATTGTGCTACTATGCTTTGATAATTTGAAGGCTTTCTGTTATGATCATCAAGGCCCATGAAGTAGAAAGCCTTCATAATAACATACGGAGTTTAAAACAGTGGACCCTTTCACCTTTCAATATCTGTCCTTGTTGTAGCTGCTGTTCACCGGAAAAGTGTTTCTGATCCTGACCTGTTTTATTGTTTTTTACTCTCTGACTACTTTCAGGCTGAAGGTGAGAACGAGGTCAACAACGAGCTGGCCAATCGGATATCTTTGTTTTACGCCGACGCAACGCCCATGCTGAAGACGTTGAGCGACGGCACAACAAAGTTTGTGTCAGAGGTAGGATTAGAGGGAAGAGCAAGGGGGAAGCATTTTGTAATTGTTTTTAATAAAATGTTTTCTTTTCGTTTTTCAAGAACAAGAACCTGCCGATTGAGAACACGACAGACTGTTTAAGCACAATGGCCACTGTGTGTAAAGTCATGTTGGAAACACCGTAAGTGACCTCCAGCCTTTTGGAATTGCTCATCTTGGATAGTGTGGAAGTGGACAGACTCGAGTTTACAGTACATCATTTTTTTTAGAAGGACATTCCCAGGCCTTTTCCACCGACTGTACTTGTAGCCATGGATCCAGGCGCTACAATAATGCCCATCTCATGAAAAAATAATGCTCTGTGAGAGAGCTCCATGTAGTGAAATTGAAATGGACTTTTTCCTGCCATTACTGACTGTGACTGCTGTAGACTAAGGCTGCAACGACTGATCGGAGTAATTGTTTATAATCAATTATTAAAATGATAATATAGAGAATATTCTCAGTTTTAAACAATAAAATACCTCACGTTTTGGACCAGGTCAGATTAATCAATGATGGAACTAATTGTTAGTTGCAGCCCTACTGTACACTGCTTCTCTGAACCGGTCCACTTCTATGGATGACCCAATTAAAATTTCAAGATTGAGTTTTGACCCGATGAGGATACTGTAGTTTGTGAAATGGGAATTAAACCGATAAATCTACACACAACCCCAAATGATAAAGAATTGTGAAAATTATATGACTGTCATTAAGAAAATGTCATCCTGTTGAAGTGTAATTCTGTGCCTGGTCCCAGGGAGTACCGGAGCAGGTTTGCCAGTGAGGAGACGGTTTCCTTCTGTCTGCGAGTCATGGTAGGAGTCATCATCCTGTACGACTACGTTCACCCGGTCGGAGCATTCGCCAAGTCCTCTAAAATCGATGTAAGTTCAGTCTCCTTTGCTGCACAAGTTCATTTCTTGACCTCCTCTGAGGCTTAACAGTTTGTTTCCGGTCCGCAGATGAAAGGCTGTATTAAAGTCCTCAAAGACCAGCCTCCGAACAGTGTAGACGGCCTTCTCAACGCTCTCAGGTAGGCTCCACCTTCCAGTCGGGTTTTTCCCCTCCTGCTCAGCGTGTAACGTGATTGTAGACCGTGGCTGCGGATGGACAGCTGTTGTAAAAAGCAAAATGATACTGGAGACCGCACTCAGCGCTGTGAATCACCCTATCCACAGTCCACTAGGGATCCGGTCAGCTGTGAGCGGCTACGTTCGGGCTGGGCGTCAAAGTCTTTTCACATCGGCCCATTACATCCGACACCATGACGATCCCTTTCCAGTCGCCCAAATTTGAGCTGGCTTGCTCTGGCGCTCACAGCTGCTCAGGCTGACAGGGGCAACATCCTGTCTCTGTGTGAGTCTAAACCCGGCCTAAAGCGAGTTGTCTCCGTCCGGGGTCAATAAAGTCACTCCCAAAAAAGAGCTCTTCAAAAAAGGGCTTGAGATTGTAGGCTATTTTAACACAAATATCAGTAAATGGTGTTGAAACTTCCAGCACTATTATTATATACCATATTTCCTTCATTGGTCTATTGTAACGGTGACCTTTCTTTAATGAATGAGCGTATAACAAGAGCATTTTTAGAAGTTTTTAATTTTAATTAAGGAGGCCAAGCTGATAGGTTAAACAAGTATCCCAGAGGAAATGTGTAAATTAAGGTGTTTAGCTTAAGGACATCAATTCCACATAAGTATTTTCTTTTTTTAATAGAATGTACCTCACAGCTGCATTTAATTGAGAATATTAGGGGAAAGCACATTTTCATGAGTCATTTCTTGAAAGAAACATTAGTGTTTTGGCCGTGAGGGAGTACTGACGTAGTGCTTCTGTCCCCCGCAGGTACACAACTAAGCATCTGAACGACGAATCAACCAACAAGACTATCAAGAGCATGCTGCAGTAGGGACCAAGCTGCTGAACTGCTTGCCTCACACCCTGCTGAGGGGGAACGCCACTCTCCTGACTGATGTCGCTGCACAGAATGTCTTTGCTTCTTCTCTTTTTTTCTTTTTTTTTCTTTTTTACAGGAGGAATAAAAGAGCTGTTGCTCCGCCCTCTTTTGTAATGCAAAATGCTACTGCTATTATGAACGTCTTTTTCTGTGCCAAAAAGATGTCACTGAGATGCTTTCCGTAAACGCCACGCTAAGATGGCAGCTAACGAAAGCATTGTGGATCCTCTGGTGTTAAGCGTTGTTGAGTTTTTATCCCCCTCCTGTGTAAGGGACCGAGTGCTTTGACTTGAAAATTTCAAAAGAGAGAGATATATAGAGAAGTATATAATATTTTTGTTTAATTCGTTATTTAATATTACATCCTCTGCATGATGATGATAAAAGATGATGTCTTTGCTCTATTTAAAAACTCTGCTCAATTGTGCATTAAATGTTTTGTTATCAAAATGGTACTTGATGAGATTTAAGAGTACTGTTTTTATATTTTTTTATAGGTTTTAATTTTGTGTGTCTTTTTTAGTTGTGTTGTATTTTCTTTTGATTTGAACTTTTAAACTGTGATGTGTGCAACTCAAATTACTATTGGGAGTCTGTACTGTCGATGGGACAGTATGTGGAGGCTGGAGAAATTAAAAGGAGAACTCTTGTTTTCTACTTCTGCTTTGTTGCAATCTATTTCTTATTTATTTATTTTTATCTCAGACATCAAAAGTAACTTATGTTGGACTGTTGTTAAAAAGACAATTTTAGATCTCACTACTTTGAAAAGTACTGCCATCTTAAGCAGCAGAGAGGAAACATAAGATGAAACAAAAAACATCCAGTGTCTGAAAGCCAAGTTACATAAAAAAACAAAGAAAATGGCTCTAGTTTGTATTTTTCTATTCATTTCTTACACATTGACAAAGCTTGTTAGTAATTTGAGCCATGCTTATTTTTTTTCTTTTAGCTTTTATGACCACTGTTTAGTTAATGCCACAAAATGAGACATAACTACCAAGTTAATTACTACCCCAAGTTGACTAAAAGCACTTTTGGGAATCCATTATGCCTTCCTTTTTAAGTCCTTAACTAATCTACTTTCTGTACAGTTCTGATCTTATAACCTGTCTTTTTTTCTTAAGTGCTTAATAGAACAAAAAGGGTCTTCCACTTGGGTGGGCACTGCAGCAGAAGCAGAGCTGTACTGGAGAACTTCCCAGGGTCAGGCGGAGAGAGGGAGCCGGGAGCGTGTGCATGGGCGTGTGCATGTGCATGTGCATGTGCATGGGCGTGTCCCAGGCAGCGTGCTGCAGCATCACCGCGCTCAGGCTTAGCAGGAGGAAGGAGGAGTGTATTTTTTTCCTCAAAGTCCTTGAAGGATGGAGCAATAAAATAAGAAAGTGCTTCCATGGGCTTTGTTCTGCATTTGTTTAATCGAGATGGCAGGTCACATGGGGTTAGCGCTCACACCTAAACTGTCATCCTACTCAAGACATCAGTAGATGAATGAATATTTATACAAAAGAAAATGTAACATGCATTTGGTTTGACATTCACTCAGACAAAAGTCAAGGTAACCATTTTCTCTATGACTTGGGTAGCAAGAACTGGACAATTCATTTATTTACCAGAGAATACTTATCCTCAGCCTTTCAACAGTTTCCTGACATCAAATATCATCTTATATTGTTCACTCATCCTACCGTAAACTATTTTTTTTTTAAGTCTCGGGAAATACCAACCAAGAGCCATTTAGAGACTTTATACAGGCTCCAGAAAAATCAATGTGGGATTTAGGGATCATACTGTTAACATCCCAAAAATGTTCTAGTAATTGTGAATGGAGTATAATTTAAGGGAAAATTCAACTGAAAAGTACAGTATGTAAAACCTTAAAAAGGCAGTCTATCACTCGAAGTGAGGTGACATTTTGGAACGAAATACACAATAACATAAAAGGGGCAGAAACATTGTTACATTTGAAAGAAAGTTACACTCTAAAGTGTAATATAAATGATTGATTTTGAAATAATCCAGATAATGTCAGATTTTGATGGTATTGGAATGACAGAAATGTTTCTTTTTGATTTGAATGTTTAAGGAGGGAGGCAACAATAAGTATCAGACGTATACATCCTTTTGGTTTGGAATTATTGTATTATTTTATTTCTTTTTTTTTTCTTGACCAAATAAACTAAACTAAATTTTAAAACTAAGGATGAGGCAGAAATATGCTCAGTGGCTCAGTCGGCTGGAGGTGATATTTGGTGGGTGGGCTAATAAATACAATCAAATTTGAGACAGGAAGTTATAGGAACACTATGCTTTATCAAACAGACTAGATATCTTTATAGCTTCCACTAAATACTGCAATGTTTTATCACTGGACTAAAGACTGAGGGAAAAATAATGTTTATTTCAAGAGAGACTGGAAACAAGATTTTTTTTGAGTAAATGCAACAAATAATGCTAATAATGTATTTATATAAAATCTCCTGCTCTTCCTGTCACCCTCTCCAGGAAGTACTGCAGAGTTTACTGTTACTTTGGAAGTCTCAATGTGTCTTTTTAATACAATCCAAGTCTCAAAACTTTTAGCCCGAATAGCCAGGTAATCAGGGGGCGGACCTTCACACCTGTCAATCCCCAAATGAGGAAGATAATTGGTGCTTCGGTTACTGGGTGTGTCCATGTGTCAAAAAATAAGCCCCTTTTTCTTATTTTTGTGGCAGTTATGACATGTTAGTGGCATCAACACTATGTTCTAGAATCTTCCACAAAATATAATAACATAAAAAATATACATTTTCTGTTAATATATAGGCTTGTATGTAGGCTTTACTAATATATTGTAAAGCCTACATGAGAGGATACCACCATCTCTTAATATGTTTTTTTTATGACCCAATAATATTAGTGGCAATCTGTCTTTTGTTCACACTTGGCATGGCTGTGTTATCCTGGTATTCGTGGTACCCAACCTTACAAGTGCCCAAAATCTGCTTCCCTGGTTCCAATGTTAGTGAACTAGTTCTGATACATTTGTTTGTAGTGTTTACTGTGTTCCCTCGTGCGTTTATAGAGGAGGTAATAGAAGGATAATTACTGCAGACTTACAAATAAAGCCTGACCACCGGTGTAATTTGTAACATGCATGATC
The DNA here is from genome assembly GCA_024349245.1 of Neodontobutis hainanensis. Taxonomy (NCBI): domain Eukaryota; kingdom Metazoa; phylum Chordata; class Actinopteri; order Gobiiformes; family Odontobutidae; genus Neodontobutis; species Neodontobutis hainanensis. The sequence goes on from JALDNG010000192.1 coordinate 192,259, forward strand.
TCAACTCACGGCCCCCCGAAGGAGAACAGGAAGTGACTTGTGGATGTTGTTCACACCTCGCTCTGAACTCGTCCGTCTCAGAGGCCCCTGGGACCGACGTGGCTCTCACAGCTCACACATAAGGAGCTGATGGAGGATATTTTATGATGACTGAAGACGTGAAAAAGAGTGCGTGAAGGACGCGCAGAGGTGAAACGGAGCTTCGGCTGACGGACACAACATAACTCAATCTTTAAGAACTTTTGAAGGACAAAAGCATCATTGTCTTTGTGCTGCTTTTTGACATTTTTATTGTGCCATGTGTCTTGGTCTCGGAGTGAACTGGCACAACTGTCAGTTATTATTTCTGAGTAGGCCTACTGAGTTTTTTTTTTTTTTTATTCCTGTAAACGACTAAGCAGCCTGAGAACCGGTTCTGTCCTTAAACCACAACGCACTAACACGTTGCTCATCTGTCTCTGGGGTGAGACAAGTTTACTTTTTTCCGAGAAAGACAACGGCTATCCTCTGAGACCACCTCCCCTGCCTTGCTCTCACCCCTCACTGTCACAGATGCGACCCCCCCCAACCACCCAAAAGGATCCCACTTCCTTCTGCACGTTGCTTTAATCGCAGGAGTCTTAGTTAATCAGTCGTGTCAAAACATTAACGGCTCAGCGACGATCAGGTTTCATGCCAGCCCAGTTAAACATGGCCGCCGTAATCGGAGTCCGTTGGACAGATAGGACATTGGGCTTGGGCAACATGTTGGTGCTGTACTAGGAAACCGCAAGCTATGACAGGGCACAAGTTCCTCTTATCGACAGACAGTGAAAGTCATAATAGTTCAAATACCAAGGGTACACTGGAAATAACAGAAAATCTACTGAACATTTATTTTAAATGCAAACATCATGGATATAAAAGTCTATAGGTCAAGTTTTCTGGTTGGGCTGGTTCAAACCTCCATTAAGATTACTGCTTTGTCTAACATGCTGATTTTTGTTGGTGTGAACACAACTGTCACGACCACAGTCACTTCCACTTTTCTTGAACGCCGACTATTGCAATTTCCTCAGACGGAGGTCCTGACGGGGCTCGACCGTTTTCTGTCTCCATGTCCCGCCATAAATCAAGGCCTGAGTCCTGATGACGGTGCATCTGTGGTCACAGTCTCCTGAATGGAGGTTTGTCACTGAGTAATACCCCACGGCCGACCAATCGGAGTGCTCGGACCGCTGCTGCATGGCAAACCTCCAGAAGGAAGGAAATCACTTGGGTAACTACAGTGTGGAAATGTTGGACACCACCGTACGATTGCCTATAAGCTCACGTGACCTGTGTGTTGTACTGGGCCAGGTCATAATCAGCCCAAACATCCAAGAAGAAACAACAAATGTGGTATTTGGTGCTAGACTGCTGTCCTGGACAAGTGTATTGCAGGGCTCTCTGTCCTGGGAGTGGGTCTAAGGACATTAATGTTGTCTAGCACTTGCTGCCTTCTGTTTTTATTAAGTCTTTTTAATGCAGTTGTTATTGTCATATTGGGCTATATAAATAAAATGAAATTGAATTGAAAAAAAGGAACATATAAACCCAAGCCTTTGCCAGGAGACACAAAATTAAGTTTTTTAATGGTTTTCTGTGTGGACTCTTTAAGCAAACCTTATGCTGCTGTGGGTTTTCCCTGCCTCCATCTAAAGACATGCATTGGTCAGTCTGTGTGTCCATAGTAAATGACTGAGAGTGAATACATGTTTGTCACTGTTTGTGTTTTGAAGTGTTAGCCCTGCGATTAACTAACTTGTCTAAGGCAGAGGTGGGATATTATTTTTCTCCAAAGGCCATGTTAGAACATGGGACTCTGGTGGAAAACACTTTTTCTTTTGCCTCTAGTTTAAAGTTTGAAGTGTAGGCAGCTTCACCCTCCTCAGTTTTAGATCCATTCTTTACAGTTTGCTCTAAACCCAGTGAAAACTATTTCTCTGAGAGTAGAAAGGACAGCTTTAGGATAGGTTGTTACTGTTTGGAGCATGTTGTAGTGGAATCAACTGATCACCTCAGAATATTGAAGGAAAAATACAGTAAATGCAGTGTTTAATTATCAATAAATTATTAGTAAATATTTGGCGGGCCAGATTAAACAGCACAACAGGCCGCATGTGGGCCCCGGGCCTTACTTTGCCCACCCCTGGTCTAAGGTGTAGACCTCCTCAGGCCAAAAGCAGCTGATAGCATTGCTCTTTTGCAATAAAACCCCAAAAATCTGTTTAGTCCACTGGAGATTTTACATTTGACAATCTGGTTCAGACCATAAAGGTTTTTGGTAATTGTTTTCTATTCTATTACACTTTTGGAGGAGAGATAAATGTTTAAAGAGAAAACATTACAAGTACTTGATATAGCTCTTATTTCTATTGTTTTCTTCCCGTTCGGAGACTGTGACTGGTCCATTACTCTGCTGACTGTCACTGAAATCCCAAGCCTTGTGTTGCATAAGATAATCAAATGTCTCATGTGCAGTCCTTCTGTGCCACAACATGAAGAACAGGACATATAGAAACAGAATTTACTGATTTCACACATGCATGTTGCGATCAGGAAATCTGACATTGTGCCAGTGATAATTCATTCAGACTCTGTGAAAAAGAGGCCTGGGGTCGTACTGGGTTTCCCTTAAAGGCTGCGTGAGTGTAGTTCAATTCAATTAGCAGGGTGTGTTTGTGTGTTTTCGTCCTGGGAGGAAGGGCCCTCTCCTCTCATCCTCCGAACGCTCAGCTGCTACTGTAGCGTTCACGTTACAGTAATCTGGCACCACTGGCACGTGTAACCCAGCACCAGATCCCCGGCTCCAACCCAGAGTCGGGTTACGTTACTCGACAGCCAACATTAAACACATTCGATAGGTGGGCCACTTTTCCCTGAAGAGTAACTCGTTTACTTTTACAGGGAGTTGAGACAAATTCAGAAAGGTAAAAATAATGTTGGACCACATGGCTTTATGAAATTCAGTGGACCCTATACTATTTATATACCAAGATGAGTGGTCAGTGATCAGTGTCGTTTTGTGCATATCCTTTCACAAAAACAGTGCTGATTATCAAAACCAAAAAAACGCCCACATTTTCATATTTCATATTCAGCAACATTTTCACTTTGTCACATAATTTCCAATGTCAAGATCACGTTCACTTTCCCACTCTTACACACACACACACACACACACACACACACACACACACACACACACACACACACACTGATGTGGTATTGGGCCTGCAGGTGGTGCAGTAGCATCAGCTTTGGCTCCCAGCTCTGGTGTGCTGTCTGTCGGCCTCTCCCTGACTGGAAGAGGAGCTGCTGACTGGAACACATTTCCCACTGCTCGGGCTGCTGAGGGAAAACACTGATTCAGCTCTTATGGCAGGAGTCTCTGTGGGGTTACTAGGGCCCAGGATAACAGGGAGCAGCATCCCATCACCGTCACTACACCACACAGAGATGTGGCTTTGTAGCGTGTGATTGATTTGTGTTTTTAATCTTTTTTATGCATTGTTTTTGTTTGATCCACAATTTGTGGAAAGGGTATTAGAGTAGGAGCGTTAACCCAGTGTTCAAGTGAAGACCACACTAACAGAGCAAAAGACAAGACCAATACTCTCTATTTAAAATATATCTCTACGATGAAGAAAATCCATTTAAAATGATAAAACTAAAAACTTGTACTTGAGTATGCAGCAATGAACCGTATAAAAAATAAATTCTTCTGAATTAATGGTAATCTTTATGCAAATGAACTCGAATTGTAAAAGGCCACAGATGTTTGCATTTTCGTCCTTTCTTTGTTTCATATTAACTGACTATTATATGCCTCAGTGAGTTTCCAAAAATGATGAAAACAATGTGATGTGATGAAGAATGTTGAAGGGGATCAGCTTTTAATTCTTCAGTGTCTTCATAAACCAAGCAATAACCTACATACAAACCTTTTCCAAAAGTTCAATAAAGACAAGGACACCATCATTCAAAATCATGTTACTTTTGAGCCTGTCCGCACTTCTGCATGAGCTTCCTCCTCCAGACATCCCATGGACCTCTATTCTGTTTATGGCATTGTGTTGAATTTTTGTGTAACTTTTTTAAAGGCCTTAGTTACACTTTTAAAGGTTCTATCCTCCCGGAGACTGTCTGAGCCTGGAGCACTTTGGGTGAGAGGGTTTTGCTCTGAGGTCGGTGAGAACAGCCCGTGCCCAGTTCCTACTCCGATGATGTTCTGCTCTTAAGCGCCTGGCAACACTTTTCCACCTCCACATGCCACCGCAGAGTGCATCACCCCTCACTCTCTCTTCCTCTCCATTCTTCCTCTTCTCCAAGCCCCCCTCGCCCCCCCTCTACGCCTGCTCTTTCTCATGAATAATTCAGTGGCCTACTCGATCGTCGCTACCAACATGCCACAACATGTTTTATTCACACTAACGGCAGACGGGCTGCACACAGATCTCCCCTCGATGCTTCGGACTCATACTCGGACTCTGAGACGTCCACGCTGCGTCCTCTGACCCTGAGTCCTTGACCTGGACATCCCGAGAGCGCCAAGACCCCAGTTCTAAACGAGAGAACAAATATTTGCATTAAATTCTGGTCCACCTGTTTTAGCAAAGTTTTTTCTGTACATTGGTGCATATAAGTCTTTGCTACACTGACTTGTGTTGGCATATCAGAATTCATGTCTTTCTCTCCCGCCTGTCACATATCTCTTTTTAAAATGTTTGATCACACTTGTTTTTGTGTAAAGTAGGATAAAAATCAGGCTTTGTCATCATCATCATCAAAAGGAATAAACTGAATTTCTGTTAGGTGTGTTTTATCACAGTTTGTAATGCTGTCCTGTTCCCAGTCAAAATAGTCCTCCGCTTTCTAATCCAGCCAGAACATAATGCCAGGTGCTCGTTAAGACAATCCCACTCTGAGGTCATCAAACTGAATCCCAGATCCATTAGACCAATTCCCTGCAGGCCCTTTGACCCGCCCTGTGCACACTTATAAACCTGCCCAACACTCTTCGCTTCGCACCGTTGTCTTGAAGGTTAGGCGTTCCCCAAATCGGCAAGTGTAACGTCTGAACGTGGAAGCAGCCACCTGTGCATGTGTTTTCACAACACCACGCTCGCCTTCACTCAAACTGCCACTGTTGCCACACCAGAGTTTCCTCAGCCTTATCTGCCGTCCTGATCACTGGCTCTCATTATCTTATTGTATGGCTCTAAAAGATGCTTTGGTCATGCGTTACCGGCCCTCTGTGGCCCATGTCAGCAGAGATGACAGCATTCTGATGAGGCTTTTGTTGCCCTGCGGGGGCTCACGTCTCGGCACCTTTCTGAAGCACTTGATTTATTATTCATTCCTGTTCCCACCGGGGCAGAGCAGTCATTAGGAGGAAGCTTCCAGGTTCAATTCCAAGGCTGGATTTAATTCCACTGAGTCCAAGCACACTTTACCCACATGGATGTTTTTTTTTTTTGTTATCTTGGTATTGCATGCTGGGAACACATCCAACCTATTAAAGCTGTTCCCACTTTGTTGTATTGACCAAATACAATTCCTTGTACTAGTGGAACAGGGAAACAGCAGGAATGTCTGCTTTTGCCATCCTGTTTGTCCTTGTCTCTCACCTCGGAAATGTCCAGCATCCAGATGGTCCAATGCAGACTTCTGCTCCTTGGAGACTTCGATAAGAGAGGCTCTCACCAGGGGAATTTCTAAATTTGAAAAAGCAAAGCTCACAACAGAAATCATAATTTTCATCATAATTTCCTTGTTTGAACTGCCCCAGTGACCCACATACAGCACAAATAATACTCTGTTTTGGTTCGCAACAAAGACTTCCATCTCAGCTACATGTAAATACACAATGGACTTTGGCAGATAACAATCTTGATTCAGATATAACGTGCTGACGGACAGAAAATGGGTTAATGGAAATCTCCTTTGTTTATATCTATACTTGTAACAAAAATTCCAAACAAAGAGAATGACTTTTCCTGCTGCTCACTTTCTCGTCTTAGCAACAGTTCCATATACGGTACATACATTGAGTCGCATTATCCAATCAGCTGGCCACAAATATAGGTCAATGGTGAGAGGAGTACCTTGAGAGAGAGTAGGTAATTAGTAGAGCATTTGATAATGAAAGAATCAATCAAAAATGCAATTTAAAGGTCGATAGGGACATGGCATTGATGGTGGTTAACGCCCATACGCTGTAATGTAGACGCTATTGTGGTCTGGTAAACTTACTTAGTAATAGCTCTTGGTTCAAACATACTGAGCTGTCCATGTTGTGTCTTTGTCATAGCTGTGTTGCTTAAAAAAAGGAAAAGTGCCTCTTTAAGCCCCCCTTTAACTGCCCCCTATACACCTAATAACACCCTCTCATTTCAGCCCCCTTCAAGTTGCCATTTATGCCAAACATACCTCGTTTTATGGATTGTAGATGCTTCTACGCCCCGCCCCCCCCAGCCCAACAACGAGGCCCGTGGGAGTCGGAGAATCTGCTCAGCTTCACGTTTAGTAAATACAGCCGGGAATCTCATGTCATAGCTCATGTTTGTGAATCGATAGATGAGTTTGAGGCAGAAGGACAGTGGGCCCAACGGAGCCATCCCAAACAGTAAAGGTCATGTTCTTTGACTGAGAGTATTACTGGGGGCTTGTCTCAATTCTCAGTGAGGTACTTTGTCTTTTTAGGGCCCTCTCAGAACTGTATTACTCTTTTCACTTATAATCTTTTCTTAAGTCAGGTTTGGGAGGTGGATAGGACATAGACACCTAGTTCAGTCAGGTTTGTGTGCTGAGACTACAAATATGGGCTCCCATATTTTATTTTATACAGGAAATACCTTTCTTACTTCACTCCCATAGCCTTCTGTAGTAAAATGGCGTCATCATTCACATCCCATTGTACACCCCACTGTATGTAGACTGGAGTTTGTCTCCTGACAAACAGATGTTAGCCTAAATGTGGCTACTGGAGATTATGTCCTTCTCCTAAATGGAGGAATGCAGAACTTGTGTTTGTAGTTAACAAGTCGATCGTACTCCAAAGTTCTATACTTTTCCATGTTTCTGTCCAGATACTTGATGGAATAGATAAATTGGTAAAGGACATTAAGAAAGTGTTCCCAAGCAATCCCAAATACCTGAAGACATGAGTTATAGTGTTGGGGCAGTTAGGGGCCCTTCTCAGATTACTTACATCCCACTGCTATTAGCCTTTGTGCCCGGGACAGTCCCAGGACAGAACTAGGTGTAACTTTGGCAGCTGTTAATATTGCTACTGGGGAAAACTTAAACAAGACAATTTACTCAAGACAAATTTATCAAAACCCGCACATTGTCATCCGCTGACCCTGTACAAAGTGTTCCCATCTTTTAACTGAAGGCTTACTTACTTAACCCGCAGAGTGGAGATGAAAACTTAAACATTTGAGGACCACGGTGTTCTTTGATGGCCAACCATGAAGTATGTCTTAGGGCTTTTAACATTCCTGACTGGAGAAATCAGAAAGTAGTTTTTTTTTTTTTCCTTTGTCTCAGTGGAGAACAGGAGGTCCTTGTGGTGGCTGGACTGATGTTGTTAGACTGTTAGGCTGAGTCAGGTCTGGGGTGTACTCTGTAGCTGTGCTTGGGACTGTAGATAGTCTAACCGAGAATGCTGTGGTGCAACTGCAAACGGCAGACCTGTGTTTCTGTGATAAAGCAAAGACAGTAAGGAGAATAATGTGATCAGCTGGTGAAGAGGAAGCTTGTGCAAATGTAAAGACTTGCTCCTGATGACTCCCATTCAAAAATGTAGCACAATACGTCAGGCTTTTGTTCTAATCACAGGCTTTTTTTCTCTTTTCTTCAAGTCCATCTAAAGACTAAAGATGCATTGTGTAACATTTTGTAGTGTACAGTTGTTAGTTACCAGTAGTTAATAACTCCACCAAAATAACAGCATTTGCAGTTGTCTGTCCATAAAACCCAGTAGGACTTCCATAACGTACAGTTTCTCATCCTACGGCTGCCCAGAGTGGACTAAATGAGTGCTTACCCTTTGATTCCAGCTCAGGTCCAATATTATTCCCCTCTGTTTTGTTGTCTGTCTACACTGAATACAAAAAGCTCAAAACACAATCTTTTAAATTTTCAAATAAATGTCTGACCAATTTCTTCTAGGTTTCTTAATAGAAAACACAATGTCCTTGCAGGGCTACTGTACGTGCAAAGAGATGATATGAAAAACCACATACCCTGTTTTGAATACCCTGTTGACATCATCTTGAGACCAGAAACATTAAATCCTACTGTATATATGGGTCTATAAACACTTGACATCAAATGTTTTTCGAATGAATTCTATAAACTTGATTGTGCAGTTGTTGACAAAGATCCTCTTCTACTTTGTCCTGTTTTGAGCAGCTGTGCGTCAGACTACTCATGAGCCTGAGGTTTTTATGCCCCTGTCAATTCAGTAGAGATTTGGGTAATGGCTTCCGCTCAGCTCTAAGTGTACACACAGAAGCTTGAGCTCTTCACGTCAGAGGGCTCCTCTTATCAAAAAGCCATATCCCAGAAGACTGTGCGGCCTCCTCATCGCCCCAGGTCCGCCTGGTCTCAGCTGTAGAGGCTCTGGAGAACATCAAGCCCATGCACTCAGCTGTCCACTCCCATCTACTCCCCTGTACTCAGCACCGGCAGTGCACCCCCACCAGGACTGACGGCATCTGTCAGTGTCACTCATTCAGCAGCTTTTTGATGTTTGACCTTTTCGGACAGGAATGTGCTATATCTACAAACTCTTCTGCATTGTTCAGGTGCAGCAGTGAAATAATACTATAAATGTCATTTATAGTATTATACTGCAGAACCCCCTCAGCCCCTCATTACTTTAAACACTAAAACTGTAGTCCACAAAGATCCACATGATCAGGCCTTCTTCTCTTTACGGCTGCTCCTCTGAGGCCCCTGCTCTTGTGGGGGAAGTCGTTTGTTAGAGACAAATCCCCCCAGGAGCTCTGCAGGATTTAGGGGTTTCCTTGACCCTTGGCGGAGCACATTTCCCAGAATTACACTCATTCATGACAAGTGAAAGCATCCAGAGGTAAAAAGGAGCTGTCATCCACTCCTCTATTCAGTCGACCCCGGCCCCTAATCTGAGCTGGGACGGCCCACATTGAGAAAAAGACTAGAGCTCACATCAAGCGGCGGCCTCTGAAATAAAGGCTTGGCGACAATGGGGAACATTTTATGCTTTAATGTGAGCTGTCCCGTTTGTGAGCCGGGGGGAAACTTTTAGCTTCAAATGGTCCGAAGCACATTCCAACACAATAGTTTGGAGATGCTGTGAGAGTTGCAGTAACACACTTAATATTGCATAATTTATGGCACAGTATATAAAAGACAATGTTTCATCACCCTCCCTTTATTTATCAGACAAAATCTTCTGTTTTATACAAAGTTTAATGGTTCAGTTAATGGAGAATAAAGGAAAGGAAAAAGGAGCCACAATGTAGAGTTCAGCTGTTAGGACTACTTTAAAGGTGACAGGCTTTCCATATCTGTTCAGATGATTTCCCAGTTCTGATGATAACACCATTAGAATAAACACAGATTTGTGAGAACTTGATCTTCGAGCGGTGCATGTGTAGCATGATGATGTGCATTAACACAGAGGCTGGGGGCTGCCTGCAGGTCATGTGCCTGGAGCTCCTTCATTACCTGAACGGCAGCAGCAGCAGCTCGCACCTGCACACCTGGCACCGAGCGCAAACACTCATTTGTTTTCTGCGCCGGTCTCATCTGAACTGGTGGCCTACTTTCCCACCGACAACAACAAACCGATCGAAGCCAGAGGACGATTTGGAAAAAGCCCTGCCGAGTCGGTGGCACTCTCCTCTTGTGGTGCTGTTGCTAGGAGACGGTGGCTCTTTAAAATTTGGCTTGAGCGAGGTGCACCTGCTTGGTGGGGACTGGCGTGTTGAATGTGCACCACACTGAACACATGGGGTTCAGGCTGATCAGAAGTGGGGCGCGCGGTGATTAGATAATGAGGCCGGCCCGAGTGAATCCCTGTGGACAGGTGTGCTTGTGTGCAGGTGTTTACTCGGCTGGTGCCCTGGTGCTCATGTTCAAGTCAAAAAATAGTGTGACAAAAAAAAAAATAAAATAGAAATACAAAATGTCCTTCCTGTGTCTTTTCCAGTCAGTGATCACAGCTTGAGCTTCCTAAGACGATACAATATTATTGTGAGTAAATTATTGTTCTACACTATTTCAAAACATATACTTTTGAATTAATAAACCACTCTAAATGTAACTGGCTGTTCACCATTATATTTTGTTCTTTATTAATTGCTTGTCTAATTGGTCTTAGTCCTGCTTATGTGTGTGACAAATAGTAATAACATATAACCTGTATTTAGACAGTCATAAGCAACACACAAACATTAAAACAAATCATTATGATGTTATAATACATGAGAGGGAAAAAGTGGACACCAAAGTGAACTTTTGACCTTAGACTGATCTAAACTAAATCAAGTGTCTCCGGGCGGGTCTCTGAAAGTCGCTCGACTTCCTTGTGCCGTGTCGTGTCAGCTGCGTTTATAATTCTCTGACATCATGCTCGTGTTGAAGGCGAAGTGATAAAAGCACTGAGTGAGTGTGATTATATAACCATGGGTTGAGCTGCAGGGTAATCTCTGGTTGGCGCTCCGTTGACCAGTCAGCTGGGGCTCAGCATCTGCCTGCTGCGACCCGGGCAGCGCTCATCAGAAGCTTCTGGAGAACAAGACCATCCTGATACAAGGAGACCGAAAACTAAAAATAGACTGTGATTAAGTGAGATCTCCAAACTGAATAACACCAAAGGGATACAGGGGTTACTTTTGTAGCACTGACTCCCTGATTTTTAGTTTTTTCAGAATACAGGGATTCCTATTTTCTGAATACATAAGTACCTGTCATTTTATTTTGAGGTAACAGTACTTGGATTCACTTTTGTCTGCTCTCTCCCCCTCTGTGTGCTGCTATGTGTGTCACTGTACTGTCTGTACTGTGCATGTGTCAGTCTGGAGGGCCTCCAGCTTCAGTCTGGAAGATGATCAGCTGGGCTCGGCGGGGTCCATGAGAGAAGCAGAGCCAACAGCCAATAAACACCTCGGCCTAGCCGCGCCAACCTGCTGAGCGGCACCGTGTTAATTGTACTGGGGTCATTAGGCTGAACACAGGCAGACTTCAGAGCCGGACTCATCACAGGCTCTGACCTTCTGCTGGGCACTGGGGTAACTACTGTGAGCGGGCCCAGCTTCAAACTGACTGCAGCAGTTGCCAGGCTAAAAGCATCACTTTCTCTGTACATATTGATGAGGGACTAATAATACTGACCCAGTAACCTTATTACTTCACCACTTCACTTTCTGTTACAACTTCACTGAAAAAAAAACTGTGAGGCTGCAAGTGGTTGATCACCTCAGTAGAGCTGTAAATATTTATAACCGAACATAGCAATTAACAGGTCATGTGACTAATCATAACGGTTAACATCAGCCTTGTTTTTCTGATTGGTTGTATGTCTTTAAAATTCGCTCCAGAAGTTGTTTATTCTGTGTATGTTGGTACTGCCTCCTGAATTCTGTTCTAATTTCATTCATAAGTAATTTAATCTGTATTTTTATATTTCGCCCCCTGAAAATCAAACACATAACGACAGGGGCTAGAGTGATTCTTTACATAGAAAAGAAAAAGAATTAGGGTGGCTGGCCAGACTAAAATTTTGCTTTGTATAGATGCCTTTTAAATAACGAAAAAGAGAATGCAAAACGAAAAATTAGCATGTTCTTTAAACATTTATTCATGGATGTTGTAATCCATCAACATAAACACATTTTTTTTAAACTCAGACTTTACTTTGTGGTGTCCATCCTGCTTTGACAGGGATCACTATGAAAAAGTCAATTCATCTCAGGCTCTGTTCAGGAGTGGCACTGACATAATCTGTTGCAACAGGATCAAAACTGTCCCGAGTGAATGAATGGTGTAAACAGATACACACATTTAGAGGGAGGTTGGGGGAAAAAAAAAAAACAACAGATTGTGAAAAACACATCATGTATAAATTGATCCTCAGTCTCAGTCTATCAACACTACCCCTTTACCAAACTTAACCTATGTCCTCTATTTCAGTGTTTTAGTGCCCAGAGGTAGTGTAGGCTATTTTATTGGATATGGCTTGTTAACCAGGTTTATACCACCCATAATAAGATGAGCATCATTCTTTATAGTCTTCTAAGTTCAAAGTTTACTATCCATGTCACTACACCTTGATCACTTTTCCCACTTCCACAAATCTTTCCTTTGTCCAACTTTTTGGTTTGGATGATTGAGAAAGCTTAATTTTAAAAACCTTTTACCTGGAGGACAAAGCCATCACAGTAATTTATGAGCCTCCTCGGGTCAACGGGCAGCACCATTAGAGCGGCTCCTCCAGGCAGACGGAGTGGGTACAGAAGGAACCATCCTCCCCCTGGTCTCATGTGTCGTCTGGGTAACGTGCTACAGGCTACAAGTGCTCACCAATGACTGTTTTGTTTTTTTAATTCGAAGATTTTAAAGTGTTTTTATGTGTGTGTGTGTGTGCTACATGGGATAACTTGGTTTAGACAGTATTCTATAGAATATTTAGCTCCAAAGCTAATATTCAGGTTCAGCACTATGTCTGGTTTGATGTTCTGTTTAATAACTTGTTTTTCTCACTGTAATTGAATTTTTATAAACAGATTTTATTTGCATTTTGAAATATTTATTACGGTAGGATGAGAAGAAGAAGTGTATCTGCTTATGATTTACAGAAAACACCAGTAAAATCTGCCACTTTTTTATGAGTCCTGCCACTGTGTTGTGTCTAAATCAATGTACAAACAATACACAGACAGATATAGGTCAAAAGAAAAAAAAAGATGTAGTCTACAGGTTATCTAACCATAACCCATGAAAAATTATGTCTCACTTTCCTCAAGCTTCATCAGAATTGATAAATGAATAAAACATACATACATTTTTTTTGTTTGCATGATAATTATGTAAACAATACCCTTCCTTAATGGGGCTTAATCTCAGGACCTAGCTATTGTGAGGTGACTGTGCTAGCCACCCTGCCACTGCGCCAGTTGAGCTCACTATTGCTGCAGTTAGTCATTATTTGCTTATTGTGAAAGAACAATGAACTAAAGCCCTATAAAAATTTGCCCAAATTATACTGTTTTTGTACAATTAACATCCTCTGCTGCGTGGCAAGGAATCACAAAGTCCTATCTGTAAGACATTGCAGCACATAATCAATCAGTGTCACCTTCCACAGCACACTGAAGAAAAATACCTCCAAACTGTTGAATAAAAGCAGGTAGTTGAGATTCCGTCAGTGTCCAGACAGAAATTCCCCCTTCACATTTTCATTCACGGTTTGACTCTCGGGGGCATGTGTCATGAATGGCAGATGAGTGATGTTGGGAGACGGCGCTCGTGTCTTTGTAGTCTGACAGACAGTGAGAACGCTTGTTGAGTGCCACTCCCCCATCCTTCTCGCTCCCACTGTGGCACCAGCCTTTTAACCTCGGAATCGACTTTGCCAAGCAGTGTTTCCGTTTGCACTGATGTCGCAAATCAATCCTGTTCTTTTGGGCCAACCGGGACTGTTCAGACCGCTGAATCAAACCGAGCTCACAGTCTGAACATTTGCTGTATATATCTGAGCTAGAACAGTGCCAAAAATCTGAAAACTGACTCTTTAAATATCTCTGGGGATCTTTCAAGGGATTTGCGGCATTTTTTTCCTCGAAGAACACTCAGCTGTAAAGTAAATAAATGTACTCCGGGAAAGATGTTTTCCATTAAATAAAGTGTCTAAAAAAATCACTCAGCGTCAACTTGTTCTTTAAGTTTGGAGAAAATAAATTCTGATTAGTGCGCTCTGTAAGGGGCAGGTTTCGTGTTACGTTCGCTAGCAGAGTATGTTATGGTTGCAAATTCCCCTCCGAAGCTTTGGGCTGGAGCCAGAGGCAGGATTCTAAGAGCCACTCTACCCAGGATTCATGTCTCTCCTTTTTGCTCATCTTCTCACCTGCCAAGCAGCTTGTCATACCACGGCTTCCTCGGAGGTCAGTGGCCGGATCCGATGGAGGTTTAACTTCACTAAGTCAATAAGAAGCTCGCACTGCTTCTGAGGAATATACCGCATCTCTACGGTTTAAACCTGGCTCAGGTTTTAGTGTTGTACACAGTGAGAACGACCTTCGCATTTCCAGCTACTGTAGCCAACCATGACCTGCGGCCTCCTTACAAATACTTCCAATAGTGAGCATTCCGAGGTGTAAAATAATTATTTATCCCATATATGAGGTTTGATTTTTTCAGTATGTAAGGTAAGATCAAGAGTTACTGTACGTACTGCACATGCTGTGATTCTATACCTCCATTGTCTGTGTTATTGTAACTGACAGGACGTCTTTGATTCGGCAGCATGATGGCAGAGTAGTTAGCACTCATGCCTCACAGCAAGAAGGTCTTGGTTTGATTCCCATCCAGGGCAGGGCCTTTCTGTGTGGAGTTTGTATGTTCTCCCTGTGTCTGTGTAGGTTTCCCCTACCACTAAAGACATGTACAATAAATGTCTAAGATATAATCTGGTACAAGCATCTCTGCTCTGGCTAAATGTACATTTTACGCTGTCCTAAAAGAAATAAACAAATCTACTTACATGTATCTGTTCACACTTTTAAGCTTTTTTCTGTACTGTTTTTATTAATTTGCACATTGAACTCTTTACATTCTCTCTGATTACTCTCTAAAGTACAACCCTTTTGTACAGACACCACTGCCTCACGGACACACTTCTATGTACAAAACAAGACTCCTTAAAACAGATCTGAATACATATGGATACATGAAACCCAGGCCATCACCAAATGCCACATAGGATTGAAGCACTCAGCTTTAAGTGCCCGGTCTGAATGGGGGCTAAGACACATTATAAGCAACAGTGTAAGCACTTTTATATCAGGCTCTCTCTTCCTACTGTATTATGGCTGGTAGGCTAACTATACATGGCATGTCTATTAATGAAGGTTTTTTTCCTGGTTTTATGCCAGAGACTCATCCCAGTGACTTAGACATGGGTTTATTATATTGTTACTCGTACATAAAGGGTTGACTATGATGAAGTCTTAGATGAACAGATGCTGTTTATATATGCTTAGAAAATGTAATTTGAAATCAGGAACAGCTGGCCAGATGTTGGGACCCTGGACCACCAAAGAACAGTGCAGTAGTAAGAAAAGAGTTTTAGGGCTTTAGCCAATTATCTCAGCAGGAAATGAAACACTTGTGATTCTTTAATGTATCTCAGTGCTCCAGAGCCTCTCTTAATGCCATTAATGAGTTACGATATGTTTTTGCGTACATTGATTTTTTACAAATGTACTGTTTCTATTTAACTCCGATTTCTTTGCCTTAAAAGTGAATGTTTAATGTACGACTTGAGGCACATGTCACTATAGCGGACACATTTCAGCGCCTTTCCCATAATAGGAGTTAATAACCACAACAGCCTAATTACACTCCATAATAGAGATGAGCAGCCTGTCTCAATAACACCAAGGGGGGTCTTCCATGAACAATGGGGTCCGTGGCCGGTGGGGTGGAGACCTCCTGACCTTGACCCAACATCAAATAAACGCACACATGGTCGTTGCTGCACACGAGGAAGCTTTTAGTATTTTGTTCTTGTCTTTGACCCCGCGGCCACGGGTGTGTTTTCTTTACTAAACTAGGACGCTTGACAGTGGTTACTCTAAATGCCTTCAACAAAATATGTAGAGCATGTTTTTCCGTGAGCAATTTCCATTTAAGTTTCCACTGGTAACCGAGGATAGTGATGAAGCAACATAAGAACATTTGGCCCTACTGAACTTTAGAACACTACATAGGTCCTAGTGTCAACGTGAGTGTTGCATGACTGAATGCATATCTCTGTGGAGCTGTGCACTGGCCCTGGCTCACACTGAGAGACCTTTTTCATCATGTTTTTAGGTAAAGCACCAGTTGTAGGAGCATGTCTTACATCAGTATCTATTTATAGGGAAGGGTCAGTGAGCAAGCAGTGTCCAGAGTAATTTTTAATTAAGAGAGAGTCATTGGAGAGAAAACACTGTTAAGCTACTTCTTTAGTGGTACATCACCCAACAGGAGGTAAAGTGGTCTGTACTGGTGGCTCAAATAAAGCCTCTCTTACTAATAACGATAGTTTAAGTCACAAAAACACGTTTATTTTTATATAAAGAAACATCGAGTTAGAAAATGAAGTGGAAAAATGAGAACTTAATGCAAACCCAGGAGGAAATATGTAAAAAAACAAGTATTAATACAGATCAAGCTGGTCACATACAAGGTTTCAAGGGGCCAAGATATACCCTCAAACTAAATACTATCTTGACTGCTGTTTCTCTGATGTGGCAGCCTTATTGTCAGACAATTTGCACTGAAAACGTGATCTTCCCCTTTCCCATTTTCCCCCAAAAGAACATGAAAGAGGCCAAAGTGTGAGATGTTAAAAACCACCACTGAAACTCTATAAGCGATGTTTTGAGCCTGTTGTGCTGCACCGAGGCCGCTGTGCCTCCAGGCTACACTTAACAATGTGCTGTTTCATGTCAGGAACAAAAGAACCAAACTAAATCCTCCTCATATGTTCAGGTTGTGGGAATTCCAGGCCCTTAACCTGGTCGTTAAAGCGTCTGGTAATGAAACTCAAAGCTCACCTTGACTCGGGGATGGTCACAGTAACAGAAGCCGAACAGGATGCGACCTGGAAGATGACCTTTGAACTTGCAGTATTTGTATCTGATGGGATTGTGTTGATTGTGGTTACATGACATGTACTGTATGCATCTATCTGCAGAGTCGTGTTGTTTTGGTGGGTACTTTTGCCTTTATTTATTGGGGCACAGTTTTGGGGCTACTTCACCTTTGTCCAAAGTTTGCTTCTGCGTTAATTCCATGCTGCTACTGTGTGTAAAGAAAATGTCCTAACTAGCTGATTTATTGGACTTCACAAATGCAGCACAAACCCAAACCTCATGTGAGCTAACCCCTTGTTTTCTCCTTAAGCCTCCTCTCTTCCGGCCTCTCATGCCCCTTACAGAAATATGCAAAAGGTTGTGAGGTCGGCAAATTCACTGCAGCGAAGGTGCTACAAGCGAAACAGGCCTGTTTGATCTCTGTATGGCGCTTGTCTCCAATAAATTAGCCAGCAATCGAGGCTATTTAGTTTGGTTGGGGGCCATTTGTGCAGGCATCATTAACTGGCCAAATTCAGGCATTTATGGGAAAACCTGTGCTTTGTCCTTATTGAACCTCTTTGTAGCGGCTAAATACAGGCAGAGCAGGGGTCCCTCTTCAAACCAGTACCCGGATGATGAACTTTCAGAGGAAAAGTATAATAACGTTTTTTTAATGAACACATTGCCGAGGTGGTGTTTTTTCCACTTCAAAAGCCCCTGGTTTCTCATATAAATGAAAGAGGCTTATTGCAAACAGAAGCCTGTGTATTCTACTTGTCTCAATGCATCCGTCACATTACAGTCAATAAAAGTTGAACTGCTACATCATCATTCAGTCCAGATGCTACACAGAACTCACTTTTTTATTACAAACAACAGTAATACGTTCTTGTGAAGCACTTTTTTATCAAACAAAACCAAACCTTGCACTTCTCGATTTAATCAGCGCCTGTAGCAGTGCACTCCACTCACCACAGTCACACTCAACCTGCGACTGCACTTCCTCTTCACATTTAAAAATCTTGTCGATCTGAGTTTCAGGACTCAAATCTTGGCACATGTCGATGGATTTTCCCATGGTGCCTCTTCCCTCCAGAGCTGCTGTGAAGTCAGCCACCAACACTCCATTACCGGTGGCGATAGCGTCTGTCCGCCAACGTCATGGTGCAATACATTTTCTGTGAGCAGCAGCAGGGGGCGGTTTCCAGGTATCATCATCTGGCCACACTTCCTTCCTTATAAGCCACATGTTTAAAAAATAGTACACAGTAGCCCCCTCATAGACGACAACGGTCTGAAGGAAAGTGAGGTTCTCATAATGAGTGTTTTGAATATCTGGCCTGCAGTACAGTGAGCGAAATGAAGCTAGACATTTGTGTTTTACCTCTTTTAGGTCATAGTGCTGCATATTATTAACATATTTTTTTCCACTGCCATTTATTCTACAAGTGTTATTATTCTATTCTTTTCATGGTTAAATAAAAAAATAAAAAGTCCCAAAGCCCCAGCTGTTTATCTGTCCAATGACAAACTATTACTGCACCAGCTATTGTCTTTATACAGACAGTGACTTCAACCCCCTTCAGACCTTGCATTTCTGTCTGTCTTCTCAGAGTACTTAAGAGAAGAACTGCTCACATCTGTAACAACACAGTCAAGCAGTGAGGGCACTAAACTCTTTGCCACTGATTGATGAGCATCATATGAACAGTATTTGTCCTCGAGAAAACGGCTGCTCCGGTTTCTCCTACCACTAAGACATGCACCCCTGGAGGGCGATTATGGAAGTGGAGAAACTGCTTTTTAACTAAATCGGAAAAAATGTAAAGATTAGGCATCATTGCTGTAGCGGTCTTTAACATGTATAATTAATTATCATTTTTGAACAGGAATGTTGAGACATACATCATATTCAAATGCAAAACGACTCCAGGTTTGATTGGTTGAAATTACTTCCTGTTGTGTACTTCACCGCTACTAAGACTGGCCACATTAGATCTGATCACCGTGTCCACATTTTAAAGCCAGGTCTGAAGGGGGACACCACAGGAATGACACATTTTTTGGAAAGTAATCTTTGTGTGAAGGAGAGACAGTGGATGGCACTTTCAATGAGAGTGCATCACCATAAATACCCATTGATGTGTCTGCTGCTGTACATCTGAGACCAGGTGTTGGATGTCCGCTCGAAGGCAGCACCAGTTTATCCCTATGTTTCCGTCACTGTGGGACTGTGTGGGAGCGCGTTATGTACTGTAACCCAAGCCAACAGCGCTCCGCCGTAGTTGCTCTCTAAAAGTGGGGAGCATTCAGCGACGTAGGGCTTTCTAAGTAACAGAAGTCGCTGAGTGCATTGAATGTGAGTGAGGACAGACAGATGTGTCCTAACTTAGGAGAAGAGAGTTATGAAACTGTTCAGGGAATACAGCGCTGGCTCAACATTTCCTCGTACAACATTGCAAGTAAAAACAAAAAAAATTACAAAAGTGCGCAGAGGCCAGACTCTGTTTGTGTCATGTTAGGCACAAGTTCAACAGAGTGAGGTCAATTGAGCTGAAGGTCACCATAGGCTAAGCGATGTGTTAAAGTAGACACAGAACTGAATGACTTTTAGATACTTTATGTACTATTCATATTGCACTAGATCTTTAGTCACAAGAGAAGGACAACCAGAAAATAAATATGCCCACTGTAGCGCAATGATGTTGAAATGGTTGGTGGTTGCTTAACATTTAAAAAAGCATGTGTGATAGTGCATGTGAATTCATTGAAAGATTTCTGCTTTAGTAGTTGTAATGCGTAATGTTTCAAGAGACAATATGGGCATCGTTTCCTCGTTAATGTGGGGTTCAGATTCATTTTGCATTTTTAAAATTGTGGCTAAGAACGAATATAAGTAACTTCGGTTAGTATGATCTGAGGTGAGTCTACTGCAGTGGTTTTCAAACTCACATAAAGTGTTGCCTACCAATGTACAAATCAGTATTATTCTTATGTTAATACTATAAATTTAATGTTTTTTTATTTAGACTTGTGTCCATTCTGAGCCACTAAATCACTGAGACTACATTCCTTCATTACATGCTTGCCATTTTAATTCACTTTTATTAACATTATCAAAATGTCATTTATGTTTTCTCTGCTGGACACCTCAGCTTTAAAAAGCAGTTAGCTACTGTCAAATCCCAAATATGGACAGTTGTGTTTGGGAGCAAACAGCTACACACAATAGGCTCCACATATCTTTATGTAGGTACTATTACACAACCCTGCAATCTGATGCATGTGTCACATGGAGTGGACAGTCAGTTGTGAGCAGGGAAGACACTGGGCTGATAAATATAGGAGTTCGGAGAACATTCCTGCATGGGCAGCTGCACTTTTCATGGCACTAACAGTAATTGAATACAAATGGAAGTTGGCAGCGGTGACACCTCTCATAAGAAACATGACATATGCATCAGTTGTGTGGATTGAGGTTGTGTGGACAGATTTAGTGTCACAAATCTTTTACATTGCAGTTCAGTGGGGGCAGCCGTGGGGGAATAATGGTCACAGAATGTCCTGTCCTGGCCCCTGCATGCTGACAGTGAAATGACATCACCAGGGGGGCCCTTTGTGCCTGTTTTTTTTTTTTTCTTTTAGGGAGCGTTGAAATTTTGCACACAAAGGCCTCGCTGCGCTCCTATCTCCACATCTGAGTGGACGCAGCACTTTTGAAAATCCCTAACAAGATTAAACCATAGTGCGATCAGCTGTCACACACTGGCTGCTTCTCAGAACTCACACAGGACCTAAGCCTTTGCTGTTGAGAGTGAGCTCACAAGGGCCACGTCCAAAGAAAGCACATTTACTGATACTTCTTTTAATTATATTAAAAGTATATCCATTCCATCACTTTGTGTTGCTGTTGGTTTTAGCCCCTGTCTGTGTTTGTATTGTCTGTGTTCACACTCTCTGTATTATCTTTAGATACATATCCATCCTGTTACATGACAGCACCATTTAGAGCTACTTTTATTATATATAAATTAAAACCATCTAAGTGAGATCCTCCAGTCTTTTTAGTTTCAAAGAAATGTCCTTCCTGTGCTGGTACACTAAACCCTGCTGGTAATCTTGAGACAAGTGGCTGCTGTTGTCCAGATGTGCTCCACACCATTTACAGGGCTTTCTCAGAAAACTTAAAAACCCTGAAGAGGAATAGCCTACATCATGTGAATGCATTCCACTGTAGAGGGGTTTAGTTCTCTGCATAGCAACACGTCATAGTTTTACTGATTGTGTAGCTGTTACTATGTTGGTCTGCCGTTGTCATATTTTCACAACGCAAACAAGTAATAACTGAAAGTAAAGCCATGCCTGCTTCGGATATGTAACTATAATTTCTACTTGACCCACATTGACTTGTGTTGCTATATGAAGGAACGGCACTGTGATGGCCTTGCATGGACTCACCTGGTTGCCACAACAACCCAATCATGAGTGCTCCCAGTAAATGTAAGTAGCTTGTCGGTGATATCTGTAAACAGCTGATAAGGTCATAACCCAAATGTGAATTTGATTTAAAGCTGGGGGAGGAATTCTGGTCACATTCTACAGAAAATGTTATTGTTTGCAGAATTCTCCTGAATAAATGTCTTATTCCTAATACAACAGATGAGCACAAATGAGCCTCTACATCAATCTGTTGGACTATTTCCTATTCTTGTTTTCAACATCTTTCTCCTTTATTTACTTGGAAGCCAATCAGTTATTAAGAGCTCACAGTAGAAAAAAAGGCATAACTATGACAGGAGAAGGGGGAGTCAAAAAAAAAAAATGTTTATTCAGTCATGAAAACCACAGGGTCATGTTACCTGTAAAATCCTGCCTAGTCTGCCTTTAAGCTGGGTGGCATGTAGAAAATGTAACACACGCTGGAAGAAGCCTTTACATCAAAAAATTAATTAATAAAAAGAGACCACTTAACTAGCCTACAGAAATCTACTTACTTTAATCAATTTTAAATAAAAAAATGTATACAATTAGGACACCAAAATGACTAATTGGAGTCATTTTTACTTGAGAGTATAATTATCTAAAGTGTGCATCAGTGGATTCTGATTGCCTGTATTGCTGTTCAATGCCCATTAGCTTCCAGTTGAATTGCTTTGTGTGCTTTGACCGTAAAGGCAACAACATCTGACGACACGTCCATATTAACAACATGTTCACATTAACGTATAATATATCTGTTATATACTATATTATTGATATATTATTGATATGTATCAGGATCTGGTTAGAAGTCCAAATTAAACTCGACTGTTGAATTTCTGTAAAATAAAATGAATGTTCTAAAATGTAACATACAAGTTAAATAAGGCCCATTGAATGGTGAAAATCAGATAAGTGATAAGGCCATGACCAGAGACATTTTGGGGGATGAGCTGACATGAAGCTCTTAATGAGGGTCACCAACAAATGCAACACAAATAGGTCAACTTTACCTAATTAGGACAAAAATATGAAGCCATTAACGGAGCCCTGATCCAATTTATTTGAACATTATTATTACAAAACACCACTTGTTTTGGATAATTGCACACTGATTTCAGTTATACAAAGTCATATTTAAACTACCGAAAAGTTCTGTCTATTGTATTGGTGTAATTGAGAAACTTTTAAGACTTCAAAGACTGTAATAACCTCTTGAGTCTGCAGGGCTAACACCTGAGACAGCTGCGCTCCAATCTAATCTGAATCTATGCTTGATTAAAAGGAAATTAACGTGACACCATTAAGGAACAATTAGTCGTTGATGTTAGATTTTTTTACGTCAATCTTCAAACAAAGGCAAACTCTAAACACATTTGTTAACAATCGTGATCTTTTTATGAGACTGATCCGAGGCAAAGGGCAAATCAAAGCCTGTGAAGTTCTCCTTGCACTACTGACGCGCCATAAAAAAACCATTAAGTGTCAACAAAAAGTGAATGGACTGTCTGTCAGATCACTCTAAACTCAACGAGCACAGAGGCCTATCTGAGGAGCGGGTGACCTCTCCACTGCAGTGACCCTGACACAGGCGTCTGGCAGTTTAGCCCGGCGGGTCAGACTGGTGTCAAAACCCCCGGAGGTCAAAGGTGACAATCAGACCAGTGCCGTCCTGGAAATTAGACCAATTGTCTAAGACTAATTGTCAATCAGTCCACTTTAATTACGGCAGAATCAAAAGCAGGACGAGTCCGCTCGTTCCAGGGCCATGACACCAGTCAGCGATGGGGAGACGGGTTGTTATGGACGCAAAATTAGATTATGTATGCTGCACTGAACTGGACAGACAAGCATATTCCCAATTTAATGAACAATGAGCCTTGAATAAAAAACACGCTCTGAACCTGAATCTTTTTTTTTTTGTCCGGTAAATGGTATTCAGGCTCCGGAAGATTACAAAAAAAATAAAAAAAATAAAAAAAACTTTTATTTAGTAATCCAATGTTTGAATTACTTATTAAATCAGTAATATAAATATAAAATCAGAAATATAACTACATTTAATATAATTACAAATGTATATACTGTATTTGAATGAATATTAAACATAATGGTCATTCAGCCTGTGATTACTGTTAAAACACAATAGCTGATTACATGAAAATAGTTATTTTTTCTTCATTAAATGCACCTCATGTATTGCCTTGTACCGTGATTATAACCGTTTCCCATATGACCTGTTATTCCCCAAACCTAAAGCCACTTGACTATTCTTCATATTAGTTCTGCTGGGGTTCCCCAAGGATGTGTCCTAGATCCACTTTTGTCCTCATGCCTTACCCACATATAGCCCCATACATACTCTAATATCATAGCAGCCAGATATGCCCAGCCATTGTTCGACATGTTAAAAATGACACTGAAATGGCCTATCATTAGAAGTGTGAGAGACTGGAGAAGCAACAATTATAAATGAAACAAAAGGGGAGTATATATATATATGTAGTGTATATATATTCATAAGTCAGGACGTGACTTAATGTGTGAACACAGGAAGACTAGTGAAGAAGGCTGTGAAGGGGATCTCTTTCTAGAAATGCACATTTATAACTGCGCTCCGAACACAAGACTAATATGTGTTTGACCCCTCCTTCTGGTCCAGGTCCTGACATGGTGAGTTCTGGTAACTGTTTGTTTGGATCTGGCAACCATCAGGACATAGCTGTGGTGTGGGATGCTACTAGATAAGGTAAGTGTTAACACATTTAACATCAATGACAGCTTGAAGTCTTTTGTGGTAGTTGTGGATGAGGCTCTTTATTTTCTCAGATGGTAAAGCTGCACATTCTTTTTGGCAAAAAGCACCCAGTTCCTGTTAATTCTGGAGCTGTCTTACATGAACTTCATGTTTGAGTTCCAGAGCGGCTCAATGATATTGAGGTCAGGAGACTGAGGCCAGTCCAGAACCTTTACTTTATGCTGCTGTAGCCAATGACAGGTCTTGTGCTTTGGATTGTTGTCATGTTAGAACATCCAAGTACGTCCCATTTGCAGCTTTCATGCCGATGATTGCAAATTTTCCTCCAGTATTTTCTGATAACATGCTGTATTCATATTGCCATAACTTTTGACCAAATATCCTGTGCCTTTGTAGCTCACATATCCCCAAAACATTAGATCCACCTCCATGTTTCACAGAAGGTATGATGTACCTTGTTGACTCCTCTCCAAATGTAACGTTTATGGTTGTGGCCAAAAAGTTAAATTTTGGTCTCTTTTAAATGACTTAAGTTATTTGTGGGTTTTTCTTTGCATCCCAAACTATATTTTCTTGGCAGTTGTGGCTGAAATTTTTGTTGGCCTACCAGGAACCCAGAAACTCACTGACCTTTTTTATACCGACACACTGATTACAAGCAAACAGATCACAGGTGAGGATGGTTACCTTTAGCAGCCATTCAAACATGATTGTGTCACTTGTGTGCATGCTATCAGGCCAAAATCACCAGGGTATCTATTAACTTTTGATCAGGGTACTCTGGGTCGTTTCAATATGATTTAAAAAGAGTAACCACAGTTGTTTGACAATAAATGGCTTCACCCAAACACTAACTATGAGGGAAAGAAAAGTTTTGTGTGATTGTTCATATTCTCTGAAAAATGGCCCTCCCAAAAAAATCACAAATTCTGCCAGGATATATAAACTTATACAACTGTGTATGAAAAAAAATTATAAATACATAAATAAGGAAAATATATATGGATGGAGGGACTGTGATAAAATTTCCACACTTATTATTCACGCTCACCCCAGAGGTCACACTGATTTAAATCCCTGCACCATTATGGAAATAGTCATTAGCATATTACCACTAGCACATTAGCATGTTAACTCTCAAAGTGGATCCCCTAGACGTTTCCTATGCAGCCTGTTTATCTCCGTCAGCAGCCAGGACCCGTGTGTGCAGACAGCGGGCTTTCCCTCGATGAAGGGTTGAAAGCGGCAGCTTTGATCAGCTAAATCCTCGTGCCAACAGATGATCTGCACTTTTCCCTGTGTCTCATGAGCTGTTTCAACAAGCGGGGAAACAGACACGGGCATGAGCGTTCATAGACAAGGGTTATAGATTTGGGCATGCGTTGTCAGCAAAAGAACTTCCTCTTCAAGATGCCCTAAGTGCTCTTCAGTCTCGTAACATCTCACACAGCGTTAACAAATAGAAGCGCTTTTTTGCCTGTTTTCTTGACCCTAATGCTTGAATATCCTGCGCTGTGTGCTGTGGCGGTGGCCACGAGACTGCATTCCTTATCTGTGGTCAAAGTTTGCAGCTTCAAGATGTGAGCCATGTGCTGCTCAGAAGCACTATAGAATATCATCCTGCAAGCACTTTGTCTGACTGTGGAATGCCTATTTTTGGCCAGGCCTTGCATTTTTCTTCATGTAAAAAAAAACTTTAAGTGGAATCCTCCCGACAGCACAGAGCTGAGCAGTCGCAGACAGCTGTGAAGTGTTTCGGTTAAGGGCTCTTTAAACATGTGGCTGCCTTGCTTAAATCAAGCTATTTGAGGCAACGTAATAACAGTCTAGACATGCTTTTTAGTGTGGATCTTGAGTTATGACGGATACAACAGATAATATACAAGCCTGAAGCTTACACTCTTTGTACAGTGCTTTGTATTTGTAGCTGAAGTACATGTTGGACATCCCTGGGGAAAAATAAAGGGTCATATTCATACACTGTCATATTTGGTGGAAATATGTGTGTACATAGGAGTGATCTTGATGGACTTCTACGTTTTAATTGCTTTCACATAATAGAGTTATGTGTGTATGTTATATACGTAAAAATGATAAAAGTTTTTATATGTCTTTGAAGGTTCTCAGTCATCCAGGTCATCTTGAAGAAAGGTTGAAGAAAAGGCATCTGAGCTTAGTTTTCAAGGTGAAGATGTTTCACTCTAATAGGAAAAACGCCTGAATGGAACAACTCCCATGGGCCTAACGACTCTCCCATCAGGAGTCACACAGCTCTTTTAAGGTAACGACTATAAGACCAGAACAGCCTGGTTAGTTTTAGACTTAGTTTTAGGTCAAACCCCTCCCTCTTGAGATAAAAGCTCAGCTCTTGTATCAGTTGAACTCAGAATTGACAAAGTCTATTGTTCAAGAGATGAGACGTCTTCACCTTGAAAACTCCCTAGTCTTTTTTGTCTCATATAATGCATAGATAGTGACAAGACAGACCAGTTTAGTAAAACTCATTCGCATTGTGTCATTTATATGGTTTAGATGGGGAAATAGCAAAGTGAGCCAATAAGTGAACCAGCTGCAGTAAAACAAGGCTTTGAGCCAAGTGTCTCTCATGGAACCTCCTAAATGGTCCTCGAGTAAGGGCACCAACATACGGCAAAAAACAGCGAAATACAGCCTGAAGCCAAAAAGCCTGGATGTAACCAACATTTTATTGCTCTGTCGTAATGACAATATCGGTGAATAGGGAAGCAATGGGCGGATTACATCCATTTTTATTTACAATCTATGCTTTGAGCACATTTGTTTACATTTGTGAGAAACAGTACTTAAGCCTCCTGGCTCATTTGCAGAAATCCACAACTGCATTCACTAGTCTTTAATGTTAATTAGAAAATGGAAAGGACCAGGACCAGGACCAGGACCAGGACCAGGACCAGGTCGGGACTATAGGTGGACTACAGCTGTTGGAGATGTTGTTGTTGAGTCTTTATTGTAGGCTATTAGAAAGGCTACATGCACACACTTGCTTGTAAAATAAATTCTACAGATGGAACAACATGCTTTGAACAACATGTGTAATTTAAAATAAACATTTTAACTGAACATTGATAGCACTTACTTAGAATGAAGTTGGTTCAATATAAAATTAATAACAAATAGAAATAGGTAAGTAGTAAACTTCTTTTGCCATGATGCTGTAGCTTAGCTTGCTACATTTCTCTGGAGGGTAGCTTTAGCAAAGTTTCATTTAACGTAGAGTAACTGTAACTTAGCTCACTATATTTTCCAAAAAGCTTACCCAACACTGTTCTTCAAAACATAGCGGATGCAACAAAAACATAAAAAATGACTGAGGCTACTGTCTCCAGTGTTGAAATTGAAAAAGATGAACAGCCCTGGCCTTTTATTCTTGCTTGAGTAATGTTTTGGAAGACTACTTTTACTTCTACTTGAGTAAAATTATTCTGAAGTAACTCTTACTTGAGTACAATATTAGGCTACTCTACCTACCTCTGGTGTAGAGTGTGTTTATGTAGCTCTGATACTGCATGCATTGTTGCTCCACCAGTCGAACCGTGAAGTGGCTGAGAAACAAACCGTGAAGTGGCTGGTGGAAAAGAAGATCTCTGTAACACTTTAGAGTAGGAAGCACATTTTATTATGAATTCATGCATTAATTCATGCAGGATCATCATGTCTTCATCATAGTTTCATCCTAACCTTAACCCTAGCCATGCACAAATGAATGCATGAATTTATTAAATAAAATGTGCCCCCTACTCTAAAGTGTTACCAACATCTCCTGTTGAGGAACATGAGAAGAGTGGAAAAATGGCTCAAGAGCTAAATAAAGCCAGAGTGTCTCTTGGGGATTCTTTTTCACAATGTTGGCGCTGAAGACACAGAAAGTACTACTGACACGTCCAGTACCCAATTTTTGCTGGACAGGAAACTATTGTTAATTTTTTTTGGTGAAAATATTTGATTTTGGGGAGTTTTGGGAAAGACACAAACTTGTATTCTGGCACTATAAAGCAACAGGCAGTTTGGTTATGCTACAAGTAATAGTGGGAATACTGTTCATCGGTGAGTCCGACAGTGACTCCATTAACGCGACACAGTGAATGCCGGTAGTAAACACACACTCGAGTTCCACTGCTCGTGCATGAAATTTGGAGGCATTCACTCAAAATGAGCTAAGGTGGAGGGGGGTTGTTCTTTTGCATGCGCTCATTTCACAAAGTTACTAACAGTTGTTGGTTTCTAAGTCGTCAAAAACATCCTCGCCATGCTAGCGCAAGCAGGTCGGGTAAACGGACCTGCACTAATCTTGAGCAAAATTTTTACCAATATTCTCCACTAACGTTTTATAAAATTACACTCAATACTTTATGGAGACGCATGGCACATTTAAACTCACTGGAGTCTGTTCCCAGCCCCAAACGTCAGACAAACCCTCACTGATATGTTTACTAAAGCAGCCTTAAGGCCCGTACACACCGGGACGAATATCGTCGCGCCTTATTCACCAACGTTTTTCAACGCGTTTTTTGTGTTCACACCCAAGTGATTTTTGCTGACAATGAGCCGAGTGAACATGCAACTTCATTCCCTGACATTGGATGGCGCTTAATGTAAAACACAAATACCCCGGTACACAAGGTGGCGCTGACGCTTTTCACTCAGAAGAAGAGAGCAAGTAATTTTTGTAATCAATGTTGCATTTGTCATAAGTTCTTTGTGTTCCGACACCAACGAGACCAGCAGCTCTACATTCATCTTGCCTTGCATTTTCTTTGTCTTATTTCTTCCCGGCAGTGTAGATGCTACTTGGCGTATATCTTCTTCGCCGTTAAGTATGTGTGCTCTGCAAGACCGTTTTGTGTTTGAGCGCCCCCAAGTTGTGTTTTACTGTAACTTCAGAAGCTCCAGACACGTGAGCAAAAGCGCTAATCTCATTGGTCGTATATTTTTTGACGCGGCGCGTCAAACCAAAAAAACGAACCCGAGGCGTTTTTTAAAAACTAATGCTTTTACGCGTGGCGTTTATCGCGTCGGTGTGAACACTCACATTGGCGCCCATTGTTTAGTCACGAGGCGTTAAACGTTGGCAAATAACGTCGGCGAAATTCGTCCCGGTGTGAACAGGCCTTTAGGTCAACACGTTATATACATTCATCCATTAAAAATCCAGGTTGACATTTATTGCACTGAATAAATTACTTAGAAAATTAGGTTATGTCAACAAATGTGTGCATCCTCCCATGAGACTGCTGGTGAACAGTTAGACATTTAATCTTAGATCGCTGAATCAGGCATATGGTTGAATTTATGGCAGTAAATAGACATGTGTCAAATCTGGATTGCACAGTTTGTCCTTCATATAATTGGTGCATTACCTTTAGTGATACCTTTTATCCTCTAGAAAAGTTGAGCAAAGTTGAACAGCTAACACCAATCGGGAAGCAGGAGCACACTTCAGAGCCATGAACCGAAAGACCACATCCTCTTGTCCGCGCAATGTAAAAGCGAAAGCTCATCAATCTTAATGTCCTTTACTGGGGCTTTGAACGGCTTGATGTTACGCAAACAGTAATTTGACTCGTCCTACGCTTGAAGGGGCCCGGGTGGTGTCACGTTGTCCCCTGCGCTGAGGTTACCAGCGGGACTCCTTATCGGGACACTTGCATCAAACTGGAACTGTCCCCTCATTTGGAGAAAAGAGGCGTAATGGAAAAAAATGTACCACCTCATCACCACCTCCCAGAGCTGCCACAATGGAGCATCCATGGTCATTAAAGGAGTGTACCTCCCACCTCAAGAGACGCCATTCAGTCTCTGTCATCATTCACGGCCATCACTTCCTCAGAATGTAATGGTTTTGGAGCTCGCTTTTATCCTATTGTCTCTACTTCTCTGTGTCCCCTTCCCATTTAGGAGCCTAGACTAGAGGACCGGCCTGTTAGCTGGGCACTGGGGTTGACCTCTGCAACCCTTTGCTGGAGACTCCTTGGGCTTTGTTTTGGTCCTCTGTCCCTCTTGCCAAAGCGAATCATAGCCCAGGCAGGTCACGGAGCGAGGGAGCCACTGGGGGTCTCATTGTTTTCCCATTCACGTTAGAGACAAGTGGTCCAGAGTGGACATCAGACGCTCCCTATAGCAGCCACACACACACACACAGAGGGGACATAGTCCACGCAAAGTGACAGCTCCCATTGGGAGAGGAATGCATGTGAAGCAAGAAGGTTCAAAGAAGCACCCCATTAAAGCAACGACATGGGAATATTTGATTGCCAAACAGTGTTTCTCCCTCTTCTATCAACTGGTGGCATCCGTGCAACAACGAGGAAGATTACAGTCAAAGCTCATTTTTGTAACTTTTACCATGTGTAGCATAGTTAATGCATTAGTAAAGTGCCCATATGAAGGTGTACATTACATTCTTTCAGTGGCCCTCAGTGACGGGTGGAATAGGAGTGACCAGTACAGCCTGACTGTCTTGCAGGCTTCCACAGTTTGTGCTTTAGGGGGCAGGAGAGAACCAGAGGAGAGACTGGCTGGACCGCACAGTCAGGGCCATGAGCTCGGGACTGCGGGGTCGGAGAGGGCCTGTAGCTGAGGGTAAGATTAGAAGGCAGCTGAGAGAGAGGGCACGCAGCGTCCTCTGCTACATATTCCCGCCATGGCCCTGGGCCAGGAGCTGCAGAGTACTAGGGACTAAAAAGGGAAGTCACTGCTGAAGTCATTTCCATGCGTTTATGGACTCTAATGACAACGTGCATTTGAATAAATACAAATCAGCTCATGGATTAATTTAGAGCACAGTGACGAAACCTGTGTACACTCGTTTAATCACAGATTCATTTAATTAGCCACTCAGACATTTGGCTTCAAATCCTTTGCACATTTGAACATCCTTATGAAAGAAGAGGATTGTGTGCGCTCTACATGACTAGATTTGTTCGAGACACTTGGGTATGATCACATGCGTCAGCGCCAAGTGACTGTCTCGTCTGATACTGTGCATCGTCACCTCTCCAGCTTTTTCCATTTATTTTCAAGTGTAAAGATTAGCCGCTGAGCTTCCTGTAGATCTATTGACCACCGTCTCATCTGATCATCTCCACACATTGCTGTTTTGTTAGCCTTGACGAAAGCAGCTTAAGTGGGTCATCTTTGGTGATTCTTGTGGAGATTTACGTCTAAACCTGAATAGCCGTCTGTAATAGTGTTTTCAATCTTAGATGATCATTAGACAAGAAATCCAAGAATCCCTCTTGCAGTGTCAGATACATGGGAATTAGCTGTTTTAGGTTGCATTGTACTGTTGACTGTTTTTAGCAACAACAAAAAAAGAAAAAGAAAATAGCATGGAGAATGACGTGTTACACCCACAGAGTTTGATTTGTTACATACAGAGCATTTATTTTTGGGCTGGGGTCTATATGCATATTCAGTCTGTAGTTGTAGTTGGACCGAGAAAAATTGAATGATCTCGAATGATGTTAAAATATGGAGATCATTTGACTGAAGGGCTTCCCATTAGAAGGGCTCCTGGTTAGTGGTTAGTGAGCCTAAAGTCCAGCAACAAGGGTCACAAGCCACTGTACCTTGTGTCTGAGTTGCATTCAAAAGGACACAAGAACCTGAAATGCAGAGAAATATTGGTAACGCATTCACTCAAACAAAAGCAAGGCATTAAAAGTATTTGCAGGATCACGTAGGTCTGACACTGAACTCAGAGCTAGAAGTTTATGGTCAGCTAAAAATTGATTAAAGAATAAAATTTGGGTAATGCATCTTCAAGAAGTCTACAGGCCATTAACCCCTAGGCATTTAAATCTATTACTTCATGTGACGAGTTCCTCATTGCATGAGTAAAACATTATCTAAATGGGATTAAACCTAATTAGAAAAGTTTGAGAGAGAAAGCCTAATGCGTTGAAGTGATAAGAATGAAAAGTGGGAGCAACTCAGCCATCGTTCAAGTCTTGCAGCTTAAAGAGGATCAATTAAAGAACAAACCAAACACTAACAGTGAGGAGGTGTCTAAATTCCCTCTGCCCTTTTTACTGTTGCTACGTCATGGAATGTGTGCTGTCATCGCCAGAGCACACACTGCTCTCACCTGGTTTCCGAGGTAACCAAACCACAGCAGCTTCCTCTGAGCGCATGCTACAATGAGTGTTCAGTGAAGGGCCTCGCGCATACCTAGAAAACGCAGGGAAATCAAAGAGACCGCTGCACCGGTTGTATGTGTCATTCAGCTGCGATGGACAATAATAGCTCTTCTTACCTTTTGTCTTTTTCTGTCTCTGAGCAGTGCGTCTCAAAGTTTGTGTCTGTGTGACTCATGTGAGATAAGAGTTCAAATGTGTTTCACACTATTCCCCAGCAGCATTAGAACATCAAAGAGTCAAAGTCTCTCGCAAGAATTTTGACACCGAGGTGCACAAGGTCTGCGGAAAAGACACCCTGCAAGAAATAAAAGACTAAAAAAATGCTTCACTTAAAATACCATGTCCAAATTAAAACTGAACGAGAGCCATGCAAACAGCAGGTAAACTGTATGAGGTTCTAATGTATGCATTAACATGACATTATATTTTTGCATTAGTTGAAGCGATACATATGTTGTATGATGTAATAGAGCCAAGACCAGCCAAAACATTAAAGTCCTCCAAGGTCAGGTCAAGTTTTTTTAGTCTGAACTAACAGTTGGTTATTTATTTATTTAGTTAATGCAAAATCCTGGATCCAAGCACCAGCTCCTGGAGTGCTGTATGAAGAGTCTTTGCACAGGGCATTCGTTAGAGCAGTGTTTCATTGTTTGTCTGTCAGTGAGCACACCGTGGACTTGGACTGCTGCCCTACCTGTTAAGACCAGCTAAGCACAAGTGTGGCTGCTCTGGGGTCTGCTTGCTTGAGAGGTTCGTGCCAGAGCGTGGTGTTAGTTGGCTCTAACCCCAGATTGAATAGTAATGGCTCTAGTTTTTTTAAGTGACCCTTTGTTACTTTAAAGCCTTTCAGTTAAGTGACAAATGGAAGAACAAAAAACTAAAGGTGCAGTAGATTAATTGCGGGCCGTTTGTCCAGTGTGCACCCATCAGAGGCCAGAGAGAAACCATTATGGACTCTGTATCTTACTTGTTGGCTTGTGTGCATAGTGTACGAAACAAAAACACACAGAGATACAGTAGAGCGCTGGCCACTTATCTTGCTTCGACTGACAAACAGCTGGTGCAGGCAGTTAATCAAGAACCTCTCCTTTCTGTCCGTTGACGGGCCTCACAGTTCGACTTGTAAAAACACAGCCACATTATCCCGACGCATTCTGCATTCACAGGCACGCGTTCACTCGCTACACACGGCCTGCCCGGAGCCGCGCCAGCCCTTATGTGTAACTGGCATGACTGGTTATCTCCATGGCAACGGGAATGTTGGCCCTGGCCAGTGCCAGGAGAGCAGCTGGTTGGTAGTGGCAGATTAGTCTCCAAACAGATTTACAGCCAGTCAAGTACGGCATGCCCTTTGAACAGAGGAAGGAATGATAAAGAAGCCATTAGAGTGAAAGGAAACAAAGATGTGATTGTTGTTGGACTGAGTGAGTCCACTGATGGAGAGCAGAAGAAAACCTCATCCCGTTTACCCGCCAGCTCCAACATGAAACCGAGGGCCAACCCATCAAATCCAAGAAACCAAAACCAAAAGATTAAAGTCACTGCTCTTTCAAGTTAGTGCTCTTTCCATGATTAGTTTATTGTGTAAAAACGAGTCCATTATAGAAGTGGCCAGCCTTTTAGCCAGACAGCAGCAGGGAGACGAGGACAGCAGCGTAAGGACAGGGACAAAAGCTAGAACACCCTGTTTCATCGTGAATAATTATCAGCAGAATTAAACAAAAAGCGGAGTTACATGGAGCCACGAGAGAGGCAAACAGTAAGGCTGAGTCACCATGGCAACATGTTCAAATCATGTCCAAAATGTGGCTGTATGAGCTGATAGCAGGCTTTGTCTCACCTGACCAAATACTGTAAGGATATTAGCCATGACAGTTGGCTTTGATAGTGATTTTTTTTAAGCAGAATGCACACTTTGCTAGAATATGAAAAGAATATGTTCCATGGTCTGTGATACAACTTGTAAGCAGTATCTTTTTTTTCTGCATACTGTTATGACTTGTAGAAAGCCACCCAAACACATTTGTCATCGTGGCATCAGATGATTTGAATTCACAGCCAGCCTTTGCAGGCGGAGCCGGTGTCCATTAGAGTGTTTTATGTGCGTGGCTGTCACATTATTCTGACTTTTATGGCAGCCACACTAAAAAGTATTATCCTAAGTGCTACTGGGACTCCGTACAAACTTTTACTGATCTGAGTGGTAATAAAAGCCTGGAAGGTGCTGATGGTGAGATATATTGTGTAGATTTTAAACGACTATGATGTGACTACCATCAACAAGGCAGACAAGTTTGATTTGTTCTTTAATGTCTGACAGCTTTGTTCCTTCTGTGCCTCTTGAAATTAATTGTCCTGTTTACTAGCAGCGCACAAATCTTTTTAAAAGGAAGCCACACTGCTATCATCCAAACTGAGGAATGCAAGTCATTGGGTGTTAAAAACTATTTGATTTGTTTAATTACACCCCATCATGGTGGATTGTTCCTACCATTAATTCCACACCCTGCAACAACAACTGCTGCTCGCACTGGGAAACAAACTATTACCAGCCAGGGCAAGACACATGATAACACTGATTGGGTTTGACTTGGAAGCACGCAGCGGTATTCCCAATCCAGTCAGACTCAGGAATATCCGTCCCAGCTAACAAGCCCGGCGTTTTTCTGCTGAGCTCATCACGTTAGCGCTCGGCTGCACGCTCCAGCAGCTCCCACAGATAAAAGAAAGCATAACCAACAATGAGAGCGCTGATTAGCTACGCCGTGTAAATCCGTTTTTTAGCAGTTGGAGCTGATTTGAACACAATCTGGAGGAAATAAGGACTGTTACATGTTGTCACAGCTGCCAAAAAGTTCACAACACCTTGCAGCAGGCTACAACCTTACCAATCAAAATACTCTTGACATTACATCTCTTACTCTTATCTGCTGCTTAAAATGAGCCGAGTTTATTTTACCACCATCACATTTGCCACATCTATTTTATGATAAAATTGACATAAATGGTCAAAAAAGCAGTGTTTTGACAAGAAGATAATGTGGAACTGTCACGATGGCAAATGGCATTGGTTTTATATAGCGCTTTTCCACCTAGAAGGCACTCAAAGCGCTTTTACATTAATCTTCCATTCACCTACCAGTGTTACAGCTGGAACACCACTGGAAGCAAGGTGGGTTAAGTGTCTTGCCCAAGGACACAACGACAGTATGAACTGTGGGG
The DNA here is from genome assembly GCA_024349245.1 of Neodontobutis hainanensis. Taxonomy (NCBI): domain Eukaryota; kingdom Metazoa; phylum Chordata; class Actinopteri; order Gobiiformes; family Odontobutidae; genus Neodontobutis; species Neodontobutis hainanensis. Next base: position 227,751 of record JALDNG010000192.1, read on the forward strand.
AGACCGGGAATCGAACCACCAACCTTCCGGTTGAAGGACAACCACTCAACCACTCAACCACTGAGCCACTGCGCCCCGATACGATAATGTCGGTGCCCTTGATTTGGCTAATTTTGCCTCCACATTTTGTCTACTTGTGTGTTCTCCTCACATTTTAGTGATGCCCAAACAGACAGGAGAGGAGAGAAAAATGAGGCGAGATGACTTGATAGAAATGGGACATCCTTTCTTCAGGGGGGTCAGGGGTTTTCTGACATTGACAAAGATGGGGTAAAAAATAGATGGGCAGTTCGATCACCGCTTGAAACATCCCAAAACATCATAACATCCCCTTCTCCCCCACAGTTCATACTGCTGTTGTGTCCTTGGGCAAGACACTTTGCCTCGCACCTAGCCTCCAGTGGTGTTCCAGCTGTAACACTGGTAAAGCGCTTTGAGTGTTTGAGTGCCTACTAGCGGGAAAAGCGCTATTAATTTTTTTTTTTATAAAATAGGCAAAATGAGGTGTAACCTTTGAGAAATACCTTTCATGGTGCATGTAATTATTTCTTACAAGAAATCTATAAAAATGGCTGACAGGCGTAAATATGACACAACAGACTGTAAAGACCTCCTCCAATTTTACATTTTTTTCCTCACCATCTTAATTATGAAAATTCTGAGCTGACCTGCATGGGAACAAGAATCTATTAGATTGCTTCAAATTTAGGAAAGTAAGTGGAAAATAAAAGGGTAGGGGTCAGGATAGTTCCTGTTGCATATGGTATTAAACCAATTTGTAATGCACATTATGTTGAAAAGAGTGTACCCTATAGTGAAGTTAAAAAATCACCCTGTACATCTGTCGCAGAATGACAAAATCTGTCTTTTCAATGAGACTGTGAACACAATTTCTGTGCCCGGTGAGATGCTCAATTGCTTCCAAACTGAGGACTGGCAAAACAATGAGTTAGTTTAGTCAAATCCCTTGTTTATCACACCTCACAGACAATAAGCAACAAGCCCAGGCATGTCCGTCCAACTGCCACTCATCAATGGGATCTGAATCTGAAGGTCCAACGTGCATGAATCCACATACTGACTGTTATGAGTTCACACTGCAGCTGCTTCACACAGCTGTCCTCCAGTGTCTATGCAACAAACAACACCACGCACCATTAGAACAGGTGACCAATTGGCCCAAAGAGTCTAAAAACTCAGCACATGACCAGTGTGTCCATGCTACACACTTCCCAACAAGAGCTATAGTGTTTTAACAGAATAGACAATGAGGCTTTTTACTTCATACGCATTAGACTCCACACCTCTGCACATACTAATCAGGTTGTATCAATCGCAAATGTAAAATAAAAACTTTACAACATGGAAACCCGGGCAGAAAGAACCAGTGTTGTTTCAGCAGACCTTTCCTTATGTAATTCTGTAGCTTGTAAATTGGCCGTGTGCCTCGGATCCTAATGAAAGAGCTCACAGAGAAGTCGAGGCTTCGTTTTAAAAAAAAAAGGAAAAAAAAGTGCAGTTTCGCCAAATTATGGGTCTTTGACTTATGCTGAAATGCGGTGCAGCAGGGAATTGGTTTCGTACAAAATGGAGTACGGAGATTATTAGTCGGGGTCGTGGAGGTGCTTCTATATAATTGCTATTTTCACACAGGGCTATATATGAGGAGGCCTGGCACTAAGTCAAATATCTGGTAAAAAAGGAAAGTGGGCGCTGGCCCTGGCATGAAGTCAGTGGTGTAAAAGTGCAAGCTGTGCCTTTCACAGTGTTAAATGTTCTGTATGTGACATTCAAAAACACCAGCAATTAATGACACAGGTGGCCCTCTGAGGAACTGCAGGGGTCTTTCACAGAGTCAGTGCTGGGATTTACAGATAATTTAACTAGAAAAAGATTCAACTGCAAGTGGATTAGGGATTTTTCAGATTCACCTTTTGATCAAATGAATATGTACCAGACCTCTAAAACTGGACATTAGTTTGTTAAGTTACAACATCTCCAGGAACCTTAGGCTATTTTTTTTAAATTTATTTATTAGAAGGACAGTGCATATTATTAACCAACAGTACTGTTAAAGTTGGGCTCTAAACAAGTCAAAGTAGTTCTAAAACTGTGCGCTGACCTTTACTTATTCAGGCCCATGTGTCTCACATTTTAAAGACATGACTCAAAGGCAACCCAGACCTACACCTGTCTAACTTCTATGTACAGTTCGACAATCCACGGCTGCTTCTCTGAGAGTCCCCTGCTCATATCACCCCACAGTCCTCAACCATCTCCCACCTGTCCTACCCCTACATACAGCACGTACGACACATACGGCATGGACCGCACAACAACACTGTCAGCTAATATGTGGTGGACCAGCCTCTCCCAGAACTCTTGTTATGGGGCGACAGAGCTAACAACTTAACCCTCATGCCGACATTGGAATTTACATACCTCAGTCAGACATTACCTTATTACCATGACACCTATCATTGGGTAAGACATCAGGTGGCAACACTTTGTCCTTGTTGATGTGTTAAAAGCAGTGTAAAGATTTCAGTGACTTTGACAAGGTCCATATTTTGATGACTAAAAAATTTAGTGAGTCCTAGCCTCAAAGGTTTAGGGCAAAAAGAGACCTTCTCCTTAACATTCATGTGATAACTATTGTATTAATGAGTCATTTTACTTTGAAGAACTATTTCTGTAGGAACACATACTATTTGTCCCATGTGGGCTTTAAGTATCAACAGAAATAACAAGTGTTTCTAAAGTGAAGATAAAAGGAGAAAAAAATGTCGGAACCACACTGTAGCTAAAAACGGCTAAAGTGAATCAGTTTTCTTTCTGTAAACCTTCTCATTGGGAAGTGGTAGACTTCCAGCAGTACATAAAAATATAATTAGATATTGGTTCAGTCTCTGGTTAGTTCTAAAGAAAAGTGAAGCAGTGCAGACATGTAGCTTTATGGAGCGCGGCTTAATGGCCAAACAATGGGCTGCTGTCTACCCTCTTCTCATTTGGGCTCCTTGTCTTTTTATAGCTGTCCCTTTTTTTCCTCCAAGCGTCTCTCTGACATGGCTCTGAAGTGAGCGTATCATTAGGGAGTCAAGAGCATCTCTGTTGTGCCTGTGAGGTTTCCCTCTCGGTTATATAATGATCTTCCCGTAGGCCTCTCCTCGCGCTGGCACCCTCCCCTCTAACCCGGCCAGGCTTTGGCCCAGCTCCAGTCCAAACAGAACCCACTTTGTCCGCGGCTCTGTTTTTGGCACCAGCTGTTCCTGCACGACTCCAGCAGCTGACCCCTTTGTTTTCTCTACAGCCGGCTTTTTCTTCTTACATCAGCTTTTTTTTCTTTTTTTTTTAGTTTGATCTGTTTTTCAGGCCTTATTCCACTCTCTCTCTGTTTTTTGTCTCATTTCTATTGACTTTTTCTCCAGCAGTCTCCGTCTGCACAAGAGGCTGTTAGTGCTGTGATGTATGAGGGCAGCTGACGCCCACCTGCTTCCCAGCAGTCAGTCTGGAGGGTGTTCCTAAGCTTCTGCATTGGCCATTGGTTGGATAAATCAATACCAACTGGCACACCTGTTGCTGCGACTGCAAACAGCAGCCACGGCCAAAAACATTAGCAGCAATCACAAAGGGCAGCTCATTATTTTCACATTTGTTATGACTTCTTAATAGTCTTTAAAGCTGGATTAAGTTGTATTCTTTGAAAAGTGGACAGAAGTGTTATTAGAAGTGAGTTAAAGCTTCCTTAAATGCTCTCTTCTCCAGGCTAAATCGAAGCAGTAAAAATCATAAAGGGAGGAAATTGGTTTGATAATTGAGAGGCACCAAGAGGGTGCCTGGGAATAAGTGGTGCTCACTCCACAGTCATTTGCAGAAGGCTCTTCCCGGTGGCAATCGCAGGTAAAAAGGCAGGTGGTGGGCCTCGGTAGGATGAGAAAAACAACTGGTCCTGACAGGAGAATGTACAGCAAGTCCCCACTAATGGCCACGATGAAATGGTTATTCCCGTTAGGGATCGCGGGTGACTGGAGCCTATCCCAGCAACTTTGGGCCTTAGGCGGAGTACACTCTGGACTGTGGCCAGTTAGCCTTGCATTCAGTTCAGATCACTTTATTTGATTTTAAGTGGCAATTTAAAAGGGGATAAAAGTAGCTTAAAATAGACACAATCACAATCAATAGACAGAAGAAACACGAGACACAAAGCAACAGACACAGTACAACAATCTGATCTGGAGGAATTTTCTGTCACTGTGTTCTTGGACATCTTTTGTTTTTACAGCAGTAAAACATGCAATGCTCTTTTTTTTTACTTACTGGTTTTGTCTAAACCGGTGAGCTGTTTTTCTATTTGGGACGGTCCATAGACGATACCCAGGAGATTAAACCCTTGGATTAAAACTCCATTGTAAATGTTCACTTACTGGCTTTGTTTAGCAAAAGCATTCACCAACACAACCACGAGAGGGCAATACTCACAATTAAAAGTCAGAAGTTCCCAACAACAACAAACATGGCTGCTACAGATAATGCATATTCAGCGATCCAAGTCCAGTCCTAGTAACTTCTGTATTTGGTGAGCTCTACATCATGTCTTACCAGAGATGGGCCAACATTTACATTTGCTTGGGGGAGTTTTCTCCAGGTACTCCGGTTTCCCCCACCAACATCAAAACATGCTGGGCGCCCCTGGTAGCTTCTACAATCAATTGCTGGCAAATTATGGGAAAAAATTTGGTGTAAATAAAACACATTATTACTATATTTCTATTTGCGTCTGTTTAATTGGGACACTGAAAGAGGAGCTATTATTCACTCCTGGAAATTGTTGAAATAGTCACAATGCTCTTGTAAATATTGTTGTTCAGAAGACACTTTTCTGTCTTTCTATGTCTTGAGTTTTTTTTTTTTTTTTTTACCACGGAATACTTTCTTGGTAAAAGAAGGCAAGAACCGGGATAAGAAAAAATGTCAGATATATCCAGCTCAACACTGCCATCCATAAGCCAACAGAACTGCTCTATTGGTTTGCATCTGAAACAACTCAAGAATACTGAAAGAAGATTCCTTTCGTAGCTCTGCCTAAATGTGCCACAGGAGATGGCAGTATCTGCGTAAGACATCAATTAAATTACAGAGTGAGAACAATGTGGCCTCTTCTTGAGTTGTCACTGCACATTTTCCTATTTATCAGCCAAAACAGAGGACATTTAAACAAGACAATACTTACAGTCAGGTCACATGTTGGCCCCAACATGACTTTTATTTCCTCTAGATGCGCCCCCATATGGGTCATAGTGTAATTGAGCAGAAGGATATTAAATTGATTTGAGGCTAATTGCGTGTCGGACGCGACAGCTTTACGTCGGTGTGATTTATAAACTTTATATAATGTATGATGCATCTGTGAGACGAGGGTGTGCAGCAGCATCAGTGTTTGATTGATGCGGCTACTTAATGAAATGTCACAGGTGGCGTTGGTGTAAATATTTCCCTAAAAAAGGAAGGTGCAACCTTGTCATGCAGCAGCCTTGAAAAATATGTGTTATGTTTATTAATTATAGATTAATGGCTTTGTGATATAACTTCTATCAAGACTTTAACTGCCTTTTTAATCAAGGGTTTGGTTGTTTATGACATATGGTAGCGTCACTTTGATTTGGATGTACTCGTTTGTGGCTTACAAATTGGAGTTTAATAGTTCTAGAACTTTAGGTTGCCTCATTATTTTTAACAACATTAAAGGAAGGCTGTGGTGGTCTATGATTTTGCATCTTAAGCTATCGCACTACAAAGAGTGATTAGGAGTAAAGCAGCAGTACATAACTTTTCACAATTTATACCCAGTAAAGACATAGGACTGTTTCTTATGTATTTGAGTTGTGTTGGTCAGGTGAGATACTGTAAGTGTTTTTGTTTCATCATCAACATGGTGCGTTCGTCATTTAGCATCCTCACATCCCTACTGTTTTATGAGCATGCAGTGGACCATGTTTTACTTTGAAAAGTTCTTGAAAAAGTAGTGCTATATGGATGGCCAGAAATTATGACAAAGAATCCTGTATTGGCAGTTTTTCCGTCATCCCTGATTAGTTGCGCTCTGATCACATGACCTTCTACAAACGCAAAGTGTCACATGAGTTCCAGTCACTGACGTCATTCACACAACATCAATGTTTTCATTCATTGAACAATCCTAGAATGTTGTCTATTTTTACAAATCGGGTAAAACATCGGACAGTGGCTTCATTCAAATCTATTCTGTTACTTTAGGGCAGATCCAATCAGTGTAAGTCACTTTACTTCACAATAGCCCGGGAAACTGGCAAACCGAGCCTCATTTTCTTTCATCTTTTCCATGACAAAGTTTCATCTCAGTCACTTTGTCTTCACTTTTATTGTTTACTCACATCAGTGTTTCAGTAACAACTAAACAACGACTGTTCCCCGTCATCACTGACACTGCATTATGTAAACCCTTTTGTTTCAGGCTCTGTTGGCAGTTACTCTGTGTGAACTGTGAGATGACCAAAAGCCTAGAAAACAGCAGAGGAACATCTTCTGTGGGCAGGAGGGATGAATGCCACTTATCAGCCCGCACAAGCTCCAAGCATTCGCACAGATTAGAGTGTAGGGCAAACTCAAACACCGACACCCTGTGCTTTGTGGAGATACACTTATTCCCAAGATGGCCCACTAATGGCTGCCTCTATCTGTTTGAACGCCTCTGTGTCTCCCTCGTCTGCATCATCACTTAGACAGGCAACAGGAAATGGCCTTTTTCTGATGCACCTTGAAAGGATGAACAAAAGTATATGGGCAAACTTTTAATCCACTTTCCTACTGTGTGGTACAGTACTGGTTGGGACTGTGTGGCACAGATTGGTACGGGTAACCCCTGAAGAGTGTGCCAAGTTCTGTTTCAGTATTTTTCTAATTCACTTTTAAAACTCTCTCACAGAAGGCTAGAATAATGAAGCGAGTAAATCCTGCTGTAGCTATGAGCCTGAGAAGTACAATCGAATACTGTGGCAATAAAGAACAGAAGAAGAAGGTTGCTTCTAGTTTATTTACACATTAAAACACTAAAATGTGGCTCTAGTGTTCACAAACCTGATTGGATTTATGCCATTGTTATACTTTAATAAACATGCTAAGATCTTTGAGGGCTTTCAGTTCAGACCAAAGGTGGTCTTACATTTTGCTGGTCTACAGTTGCTATTTCCAGTAGAAGGTCCACAAAGGCATAGAACAGACTTGCTGGTTCACAGAGTAGCATGGAGGTGGAAGGAACGTAAAGAAGCCCATACATTTTTCTTTATTTTGTCAGACTTTATTCGTAGACTTCTCTGAGTTTTTGTCCAGAGCAAGTTGACATTTCTCTCCTGTGTATAGTCATTATTGGGTAAAAGCAAATTGTTTGGAAAGTATTTTGAAGAAGCCATAAGGTTGTTTAGAAATATTAGAAAAGTTGTTTTGCAAGTTAGCATAGTGTGAGCATATATTATTATTCCCACGCATTTGTTTTTCTCATTAAATCCCGCATCGCAATAAAACAATGTAATTCAATCTATCCCTAGCTGTAACATAAGAGGATATCTTTTGTTTTTTTAACGCCTTACCCTTACCATCACATTATATCATTCTGTGTTGTGAGAAAATGGTGTGTAATTACAGGGAAATAAGACATAGTAACAAAGTGGACTGGGGTTTGAAGCTCTGTGAGAGGAATGTGCTGATTAATGTCTGATCATTACCGTTCGGTCCGACCCCACGCCCCCCTCATTAGTCCCTAAAACGTCCCATCAAAGCACTGCCTCTGTGTGGTATCCTCATTAAAGCCACAGAAGATAAACTAAACAAAGGACACATTTCCTTCTGTCGGCTCAGGCCCAAAACACACAAAAGGACGACTTTGAGTGAGGCTGCAGAAATGGCTCGTCCTTCACCATTCTTAATTTTTAATACAGCAATTTCACCATTACAGATTAGCAGGTTTAGTTTGAGGAATTTGAAAGAGGCCTTTTAATTGAATTGTGTGTTTACTGTCAAACTTTTAAATATAGATCGTTGAAAGGAACAAATGTATTAAGAAGACCAACTTACTTTGTAGACTTTGTAAGATTTCTGCTGAGGCTGAATGGAGAGGAATGTCCACAGATAGTTTTTATTATGCTACATGTGTTTGCGTTTTGGTGTTGTGTAAAGTGCCCCTTTATGTGCATCTAACGCTCTCCAACATAAACTACAAGTGGTGAAAATCAGAAGGTAGCATTAACGAGAAAGAAAAGTCTCTTTTTTAACCCTACCCAAAGTACCCAGTTGTCTGCAACAACATACAACCTACTTTAAGGACTTGACAGGACTCATTTGTAGATTCACTATTACTACTGAACATCATCAGCTATTTTAAGCAGTGACAAACATTTAAGACAGCCATCCCGATGCTCCTTTGATTCTATAGAAAGCATTAGCTTGGTCGCTGTGGGTTTGAGTTGGTTATTATCTATGAACACAAAATAAACTCTGGACGCAATTGGATAGACAGTCATCAGACAACAGTTACAACTGGTTCAACAGGATTACTGCTGAGTGGAAATAGCTGTGAAGGGAAGAGGTTCCAGACCCATTTCAGCTGACTGTCTGCCACATTCAGGTTAGGAAACTCGTGCCTTTGGTTTACGATCTAACATCAGTGCAAGAACAGAAAGACTTAAAACATTCAGACTTCTATATTATCCAGAAGGTTGTGCCCCTTTTGATTCAGCAATATTGATATGTGAGGTTAGTTTAACTTTTAAATCTAAAATCTGGTCAGACTGTCCCTTTTGGCAGAACTTTTGGAGACTGGAGAAAGTTGGGAGGTAAGTGATGTTATAAGAGCTCAGTGGAGTCCGCGATGATCTAAACGCAGTATCACAGCGCTCACACACTCTGCTTAGTCACGACTTCTCATCATCACAGACACTTACTAAACTGCTCCCAGGCTCGGAAACTAAAGCTGAGGTCATTTGACACAAAACGCAAACATATTATTCAGTGGGTCATGCTCTAGTTACAAACAATGCTGGAACTAAAACATCTCATTCCCAAGTGAAGAAAGTTTCTATGTCTGTACTAAGCAGTGATATGTGTGCCTTCATGACCACCAGGTTCTGTCAGGACACATCCACACTCTGATCAATCCTGCCTGGGCCAGAAATATATCGCCATGGTAACAGAGTCGGCCGGCGCTGGACAGTAGAAAGGGGAAAGACTGACTCATCACGCTCAATAAAACAAAGAGCAAACAGTGAGTGCGTCAGGGATGGATGTGGTGCGGCTATAAATGTCAAAAGCATCATTTCCCCCCGGAGGATCACAACAGAGCTCTCCAGGCGGGATGTTATGACACACGCGGCGTTACAGTGCAATGACCTCAGCAGCTTTTTCCACCTGTGATCGACTGGATGTCAAACTCAGAGCAAGTAGACGTAGAGAGGACGATGCCTGAGGCTTACATTTAGTAGTTCCATCACTAACACAAAAGATAGACATGTTTCTTTTGTTCTTTAAAGGTATAATATACATAATCAATAACAATTAATAACAAAGAAGTAAATGTATTTCTAAATCAGCTTTCCTCTGCCTGTAAATGATCTTTTATTAGTTTTTTTGTCGTTGTTGTTTTTTCTATGGTAGGGAAGCTGCTCAGCCAATAAGAGACAACAGATGATAAACCAAGAGCTCTTTTAAAAGTCAGAATAACCCTGGATTAAAATAGGGAACCGGGCACAGGCCTAATTTGTAAGTACTGTATGTGTCACTGTATGCCCGATCGCAAAATGTAGTACTGGTAGATTGCGAATAAATAATTAGACGCCAGCCAATCATCCATCCTATCACTTGATTGAAATACAGGGCAGCCAGTCAGATGATGTCTGAATTTTTCTGATGCTTAGATCACTGAGCAACATCAGCGCTAATTTCAGCAAGACGCCTCAGCGACTTACCTCCAGTTTTTAACCCTCGTTTTTTTTCTCTCAAACTTAAGAAACGGTTTACAAATGAGTGGTGGAGCTGTAAAAAGGAAAAAACTTATCGCTTTCATTTAGAATGGGAGGAGGACTTTGTTTTTCATTTTTGAGGTGCGTTTGCCTCATCTGTCAGCAGCTACTGTACAAACTATGCATCCCTGGCTGTTTCAATTCAGTGAAAGTCATCAAAGTAAACTCAAGTAATGACAATAAATGTCATACTGGCTCTTACAGTTATGCAGGGTACATCAACATACATTGTACATATAAAGAATCCTCAATATATTTGTAATAAATATATGTTTTGCATTTTTGCATCTTGGTCTTTTTATAAGTAGCTGTTAAAAAAGTGTGAGCACTCCTGTTGTAGAGTATAATTATGTGTAAAAAACAATCTAGTAAAAAGCTTTAGATATTCCAGTGGAAGATCATTTACTGCCCAGATGAGCACACTTGTGTTGTTTCTTAGCACACAATCTTGCTGAAGGACATTAATGAGTTAATTGATTTTGTTTTAAATTGTGTCAGACCTATTTCTACTGTGTTTGTTCATGGACAACAACATGTCCCTGCAGGGCTTCTATAGCTATTGATGTGCTCTATAAAGGATAGTTGTGAGGTGTGGGAAAACTACTCAGATAAAAGAAAAAACAGTGAAAGTATAGTATGGTTTAAACAACTGACTGACCCCTCGTCTTCTCAGATCCAACTCACAATCAAGGCTCTTGCATATTAATAGAAGAAATATGTATATCCTCTTTCACCGTGAAACAATAAGCATTGTGTAGCAAACATTTTGCAGTTTCTCTGAACATATTCATATTCCTTAATTGACATGATATCCGGAATATATTTTGTTTTATAGAGAGAAAAAAAAAAATATATATATATATATATATATATAAAATAAAAATATATAAATAAAAATAAAAATAAATAAAATATATATATATATATATATATATATATATATATATATATATATATATATATATATATATATATATATATATATATATATATATATATATATATCCTAATGTTAAAGCCGATGATTACAAAAGAGTTTTGAATGAGTTCTCTGACCATCTCCATCAGCACTACTCTTTTCTCTGGTCCCTCTGAACAAAAAGGCGACAGGAAACGAAATATTCTATGTTTACAAAACAAAGACCTCGTAACAGAACTGAAACAAGAAATAAGTTGAATAACTGAACTGAAAATATTAACTCAATATTGTATACAATTATGGGAAATTTTAAAATGTAGAATTAAAATGTTCTTAAAAGTAAATGTAAAGAATTTAAATCAATAAAAAATATAGATATATGACGAAACTAGGTAATGAATATATTAATTTAAAACAATTAAGATCTAAATCTACTGCAGAAGAAAATTAAATGGAAGATTTAAAGCTCAATGCTTCAAATTCTGAACTAATGTTTTTAAAAATGCTATAAACAGGTAACAAAGGAAATTGCTCACGCTCTGAAGATTAGTAAAAAAAACACCTGCAAAATAAATGTACTGCCTCTATTAAAAATAAACATGAAAATTTGGTTTCAAATGAAAGAGAAAAAAGGGAAGCCATTAGAGAACTGTGTACTGTTGCTTATAAAAGACTATCACAGAATAAAGAAAGAACGGGCTCACTTCAGCCTACTGCTGGGGAAATTACTAAAAGTGAAGTAGTCCAAGCTCTGTAACAACTTAATCCTGATAAAAACCACAGAGTCCTATCAATTATTTTTGATCTGTTAACCTCTATATTTAATGAAGGTATTAAGAGTGGCTTTGTGGGGGACTCGTTCTATATATTGTTTATAAAAAAAGTGATAAATGTGTTATTCATAATTATAAACACTAAACTATTATAAATACTGGATACAAAATATTAGCAAAGATAATAATTAATAGAATGGATGATATATTGGATGACATTGTAGATAAAGAACAAACCTGTGCAGTCAAAGGTCGGGTCATGTGGGATAACCTATGCACTTTAAGTGAAATAATGTACAAAGCAAAGGAAGAACAAAACTTTTATATTGTAGGTCTTGATCAAAAGAAAGCCTTTAATTATGTCCCATCATTTTTTTTTGGTGTGTTATGTTTAAATATAGATTTCCTGAGTCAATTATAAATATGATCAAATGTCTTTATTTTAAGTCAAATGGCTGTATAAATGTTAACGTGTATTAACTGAAAGTTTTAATATTTACAGGTTTGTCTCATCAGTGCAGCACGTTATCGCCTTTATTTCCTCCATTATTCTGGTACCACTATGGCCTACGCAGACGATGTGACTGTTATTAAAAAGGACCAAACTGAAATGGATATTTTAAATGACAACCTTAAAATATATGAAAATGCCTCCGGTGCTGTTTTAAATCAAAATAAATCAGGAGTTTGGATCGGCAAAAATAATAAAAAAAAAACATGTCAGTAAATGTAGTTAGCGTTAGCTGAAAGTTTGTTTGGTACAAGTTCAATATGATGCTAGCGGTGGATGTGAGAAGACTGGACAGTGACCCTGACCACGACAGGACCATTACGTTTCTGTCACTGTAGTGAGTTCTACTGATTTATTGTTTAGTGTTAATGTGCTTTTCGTTTACGTGGATCTGGATTTTATTTACCGGTTGTCAAGAATAGCGCTCCTGTCCTGGGTGTGACTGTGACAGTAGGCTGTAGTAGTGTTCCTGATAGACATGTCTCAGTCCAGCGTCAGAGCACTTAAGTCCAGCTCCCCTCACGGAGCGAGTGCACTGATTTTCCAGCAGCTTCACTTTAGCTGCTTCACATTAAAAGTTACAGGATCCAATGGTTCAATGCCAATCTGCTTCTAACTTTTCCCTGGTATTGTCTTTCAGCTACAAATGTGGAATAGAATGAAACTTAGTAAAGTCTGGCGATAGTGTGAGCGGTTGTTGAGGCGTAATGTGTTTCTGGCCACAGTCCTCGTCTTCTCCAGGGGAGGCAGGGTGTAAATTGTGTAAATCCCCCCCAAAATTTAAAGGCCCACTTAAATAAACAATGAACACATATGAAGTAAAATAAAGATAAAGATAAAACCCATAATCTATAGAAAAAAAAGTTGAATTCAAGCTAAACTAAAAGCCAGGGTAAAAAATTGTGTCTTTAACAGAGTTTTAAACTCAAAAGAAGTTGCCTTTCACAACATTATTGATTTGTTTCTCAAAATTTCAGGAGGAATCAATAAAAACACTAAGATTTCTTACCGAGCTGTCTAAATTTGCAGATAACAGGCCAAGAGAGTCAAGATTTCAGCAAGGAGGCCACATAAAATCACTTCTGTCTTGTTTAATTAATTCATTTATTTTATGAAATTATGAGACATCCAGCATTTGACTTCATCAAGGCGAGTAGCGAGCATACAGGTGATTGTGGACATTGAACTAATCTGAAATAGAGCTCAGAGGGAGCATGTACACAGAAAACTGGGGAAGAGACACATTGATATTTAATTTTAACGGATTAGAGCCGTTTTATCAGGACCGGCCTGACTTTTTCAAACTAATCACTGCAGCTGAGTGTGGTTGACTGATCAGACATACATTTATTATTGATTATGTTGATTATTAATTAATAGTAGCAAGCTTTATATTTAAACAAATATATATATTTTTTATCAAAGCCAAAAGAAAGCAGCAGTCCTAGTTTTCAGTCATGAATCCTACCTGTTTCGCTGACGCAGTACCCTGACAAAAGGATCCTACCGTTTTAGAAGACGTGTTTTTTACCCCTAGTGGCTAAAATTTACAAAGTGTTGCTTTAAAGAAGATATAATTTAAATGGAAAAAACAAGAAAACTAATTACAACTTTAGGATAAATTATAATCTAAACTTTAATTTTATTGGAGCTTCTTTTCTTAACTAACATCTTCCCACCTTCACATAAAACTTTTGTCACGCTGAACAAGAGGTGTGTACCCTTCATCTGGGTCCAGAGAAGTGACTAAAAGAGATTTGTTATTCAAAAGTAAAAAACATGGAGGATTAGGAGCCAGAGATTTAAGGATAAAAATAATTATAGCCTTTATAAAAAAATTGGGCTTTTAAGAAATGCACTTTAGGTGGAAGAAGAGAGTGGGACGAGCCCGTCGGGGACAAGATTTTTAATTATTGTATGAATATTTTACTCCTAAATATAATATGTCCTTGATTGGAACGGTTTAACGTCAAAAATGCTTTTTAACAAACGACATTGCTCACAGTGGTTCTGTCTTGTATTTATATTGAATCAAATGAATCTCAAACACTGATAAAGCTCCTTCATTTACAAGAGACTCTTCAAGGTGTTCGATGGCTCATGTCAGACTCCTCATCAGGAGATATTATGTAATATTGTGAATTATTGCTGCATTGACATGAATTGTTAATATGCTGTTTTGTAATACATTTCAACTGTAATGAAGTCTATAAAAAGCGAACCATCTGGAAGGCTTCCATAGAAAGGGTTTGCAAAGGGCAGGTACTTGCTCGGTGTTTGGGTGAACATTTATCACAGGTTCAAGAGCAGACACAGCTGGACTTTCGTGGGTTTGTGAACTCACAAATGTCACATTAAACCAGCTTCTGCACGGGAGAAAAAAATACCTCCTTTAAAGGCGCTTTAAATTCCATTTTCAAACCTTTATTTTATGGAAAATGCAACTGAATTGGATGAATTGAAGTTTAACTAAGATATGTTTCAAAACAAACAAAAAACAAAAAGTACATTATGTGGAGGAAATACAACCAGATCTTATTTCAATTTAGAGGTCAAAAAATAAATCAAACCTTTTAACCTAATCCATATTGAGCATTATGCTTCTTGGGACATTGTAATGGGTTTGATTGAAACTCATTGGGAAGTAGATAAAGCCATGCCTGACCTCAGTAAACATCAACATCTAGTTTCAGTATCACTGAAGATGTTAATGAGGTGTCAAGTGATAAACATGAGTCATTGAAGCAGTGTAGGTGGCTGCGGTGACAAACTTTCCCTTGTTTGGCAATGATTGCAAAACATTAGCAGAAAACTCAAGGGCAAAATATCTATTTTGGGGAGCAGGTGTTTGAACACAAAGAAAACCCATTTTAAGGCAGGTTACTTTTGGTTTCATTTGTGTAACATTCTGCCTACAGAGTTTACCTGGGAAATCGAATTTTCAGAAAACTCTTAGTGAAAACCCCACCCACCCCCGGCCCCTCTCTGAATGTTTTTTTTTGGTCAACAAGCACAAACAAGACTGTATGACTGAATGACAAGAACTCATTATGCAGAAGAACTTATGAAACATAGAGGTGCATAAATACAAATGGGTCACAGCATGTATGTACACCGACACAAATGTAATAAGAAAAGTACAATAAAAATGTCTACCTTTAACTCCTCCTTTAACCTTTAACTCATAAGCAGCACTAATGGGCATTCATCTAATGTCAAAACTATTGGATATTCTAAATAGATATTTAGTAGAACATGTATTATATTATTAATAATTAGGATTATATTGTTCATTACATCCTTTCATTACCAATCTTTTATTAATTAGTTCAAACTGTGGTAATGAGGTAGGCTTTTTTAATTCATCCATGAAGCTATAATGTGACAGGTGAGTGGTAGATAGAGGGAGCTGCTCTCCTCTAGTCACTCTGAAACTTGTGACAGTGTGACATTTTATAAAAGTGTCCTGTTATCGACAGGGTCAGCCAGCGTCCCAGTCGCACTGTTTGAACTCTTCAGTCCCTTTAATGACGTAATGTCCCGGTCACTCCCTGGAACACTATCTTTGAACAACACTTCAACTTTCATAGGATTTAAAGGAGCTGACACATTAGTGAACAAATAAAAAGAGAAAAAGAGTTTTGTGTGAGTATTACCTTTTATTAAAAAAAAGATGGCCTTTTATGGCGTGTTAGCAGCAAACATGTAACTTTTGTTTTTGGTGTACCTTTTATATACACCAGTTAGGTTCTGAATTGAAGTTATAAAATGTGAAGTCCTGTTATAAATCATGATTTGGTTTTAGCACTAACAGTGACCTTCCTGCTGTTCAATATTTAATGACAGGAGATTGGCCCATCTCTTGTTCTTCTTCTCCGACAGAAGCAGCGGCTTTATTTGATTGGAGGTTCAAACAAATGCGGTGCGCTCTGAATGGCCATCTGCTCTAACCTTGTTTCATCGACCATAAACAGGCCGGCTCCATCAGTGAAAAAAGGTCCTGGCCAAATATTTGCTGCTCTTCAACCCCATTTGGTTTAGTGTGTTCCGTGTTTGCATTTCAATGACCCAAGGTCAGTGTCAGAACGATGGCACGTGTGTCCCTGACGAGCTCTCCCCTGATAAAACGTCCAGCCGTGGAGCAGGAACAGGGTGAAGGATGGATGCACAGACTGAGACAAGAATCCACCTCACTTTAGTCTATCTCCAGACGGGTTCTATAATCAAAACAAATCTACAATAATAGTGTTAAATAGTAGAAAATGTCTTGGAAAACTGTATAGTCCAAAAAAAGGTCCGGGTAGGTTATGTCATTTATTGTGACCTCTTTTATTGTGTTAATTTATTTTGTATTGTTTTGTTTCTTTAAAGTGTTGACCATTTTTATGTTCTGTTTACACAGAATAATAAAATGCATTTTTTCTGTGTCTGGATCCACCCAGTAAAGTGTGCTGTAAACACCTTTGTGATTACACACAAAGAACAAACACTGGCAAAACTCGGGTCCAAAACAAACATCTTTGTAAATCATTCATTTTCTGGAGCAGCCCTCTGAAGTTCTTCACTGGATGTGTCATGACACAAGTTTCTAAAGATCAAATACACTTGATTTGTGTTTCTTCTCGATGTAGATCGTTAGCATTCAACCAAAATGCCCAATTCCCTTGATACAACACCTTTAAGGCCATTTTCAAAATTGAGCAAATTCAAAGACTGCAAATCTTTCCTTGTGCAACAACAAAACTACTCAATTTTTTTTTATATCTTGCTTTTGTGATATCTATTATATCATCACTGATAACGTCATGGGGCATCTATAGATATGTATCATAATAACATTCCAGCTGAAGAGGTTTGTGGCATTAAAAATAATGTTTGTCTGAAATATGCAGTAACAGGAACCCTTGGTGGCTCTCCTGGTAAGACTGTCAGCTGTCAAAATAAAACAACTTTCTACTTTGTTTCGCCAAGAAGAAATTGTTATGGCTTGCTTAAAAAGATGGTTTGAGATATTGTGTTATAAATGATTATTCTCTGCCCCGGGGAATACAAGACTGTGTTGCAATCTGGTCACACCCAACGGCACTCTAATTGTCCTCCTCGTCTTGTGTCTTGTACCTTTGTCTATAATGTCTCCACTCCAGTGTCAACCATCGCGGGACCAATTGTTATTCATTGCTTTATTATCTGAACAGCACTCGTTGATGCAGTGACGCCTCCCACCACGCGCCTCTCACTCAGCGCTCCACTGTAGTGTCTTTAATCCCCAAGGATCCTAATTATTGCTCATGCAAATCACAGATCAGAGCACACCAAATATTTAGTGAAAGCGCCTGTGCATGTGCTAGAAGCGGATAAGCGGCTGCAGCGGCGGTGTATGGAGAGCAATTTTTTTGAATTGCAGCAGATATGGAATTAGCTGAGGAAGATGGGATTGCATGGATTAGGCAGAGAGAATATATCTATATATATTTTTTTATACCAAAGTTGACTTCTACAGCGGAATTCATTTCGGTGTCCTTGAAATTGCCACTGTGTGAAATTTAGCAGCTGCAGCAACCGCAGCAATCCTCAAAAAGAAGCAGAGGAATCCACCCCCCGAGAAATGAGAGCCCACAACACCCACCACCACCCACACTCCCACGGCTCTCCGAGGCAGGACGCTCCGCAGCCAATAGTAGAGTGAGTGAGTCTGGTGCTTTGGCGTTGGTGAGATCTGATACTTCTAAAAATATTCGGGTTTTGGTTGGAAAATGGTGCACATACTGTTTCTCACAGCCTGTTAGAATGCTTTCATGCAGTTTTCTGAAAGCCTCCTTCACACATAAAATGACTTAAGAGTAATTAATCTCATAAATCTTTTAAGAGCTTATATGATCTTATAATAGAAGATAATCTTATAAGAGAAGTCTGTGAGTTGTCCTATAAATGCCACGAGTAAAAGGTGACACAGCTTTATGTTAAATTCTTTGGTAATTTATGAATGTGTAGTGGTGACTGTACTATATAAAGAGGAAGAGGATGAAAGAGGAACAACAACAACAACAAGGTAATGGTGATAGTGCAAGTGCATATTACTAATGCATTCTACCCAAAAGGTTCCTTTGAGCAGAGGTGATTCTAGAGAAACTGGGGGCTGGTGGAAGGAGGGACCTTGGGACTACCCAGCACACACAACTGTGGATTCTGGGCGCGTAAGCAGTGTTGATGATACCATGAACACAAACAAATGCTTAATGTTATTGTGCAATATGTACATTTATACTTGTTCCTCTTGTTATTTTCAATGCATAAGTTGAAATAAATGACCATTGGCATGTGCAATATTTTGTTGTACAATGTCAAATTTAATTAATAAATCTTATGTTTAAACACACATTTCTTTGGAAAAAACCTCAAAGCATCTTTAAATATAGATGCCTACCCCATTGTAAGACTGTTGTCTCTGGGTCCGACATGCAATTTTATTTATTCAGACACTTTTTCTTGACGTTTGCTATGGTAAACAAGTTTGGTAGTCTTTCCTCGTTTTACAAAAAGCTGTTTAAATAAATTAAGAAAAATAGTTTTTGACGCTATTGTGTCTGTGAAGGTTCTCAGTCATCCAGGTCATCTTGTAGAAAAAAAGGTTAAAGCAAACGCATCTAGACTCAGTTTTCAAGGTGAAGACGTTTTGTCTTTAATTTAATTTTAATAGAGGGAGGGGTTTGACCTGAAACTAACTCGGATTGGACCAGGCTGTTGTGGTCTCGGAGTCATTAGCTCTGAAAGGACAGTGTGACTCCTGATGTGAGAGTCATTAAAGGCTCAGATGAGTCAAAGTCACTGTTCCATTCAGGTGTTCTTGTTGTTCTAGAGTGAAACTGTTTTGATTTAGTTTTCATTCATGTTGCCTAGTATTTACAACAGTGTTTTGAAACCTAAACCAATCCGAGTTAGTTTAAGGTCAAACTCCTCCCTCTAGAGATAAAGCTCAGTTCTACACTAGTGTGCTGAATGTATCATGCATTCTGTGTGAATGTTATACAAAGAAAAAAAATGAAAATTTAAATAACTACATTTTTTTAAAGCAGAGTGAACTCGCAGAAGCAGGACGGACAAAAGAACAGTGGTCGACTGGCTTGGGGTCAATCGCATGATCTTCTTTTTGCGAGTGCAAACCAACATGTTTCAACCTAGCTGGTCTTCATCACAAATTGGCCTCTAATTTTTTTTCTCAGTCCTAGTCTACATTGCAACAATTTCCGATTAGAAGAGACTAATTTAATTGGCTTTTTAACCGTAACCTCTAGTTGCACGAATCCTGAAGTAGTACCTTAGGAAAGACATTGTTTTAATGTTCAGGCCTGTTCACACTGGGACAAATTTCACACGCAATATTCGCCAACGTTTAACGCCTCGTGACTAAACAATGGGCGCCAGTGTGCACACCGACACAAAAACGCGTAAAAGCGTAATTTTTTTAAAAACAGCTTGAGTTTGTTTTTTTGGTTTGACGCACCGCATCAAAAACTATACGACCAATGAGATTGCCGCTTTTGCTCACGTGTCTGGAGCTTCTGAAGTTACAGTAAAACACAACTTGGGGGCGCTCAAACACAAAACGGTCTTGCCGAGCACACATACGTAACGGCGAAGAAGATATTTGCCAAGTATATCTCTATACACTGCCGGGAAGAAATAAGACGAAGAAGATGCAAGACAAGATGAATGTAGAGCTGCTGGTCTCGTTGGTGTTGGAACACAAAAAAACTTATGACAAACGCGACATCGATTACAAAAATGACTTGCTCTCTTCTTCTGAGTGAAAAGCGAGTGTCAGAAGCGTAAATTTGCGCAGCGCCACTTTGTGTACCGGGGTATTTCTGTTTTACATTAAGCGCCAGCTAATGTCAGGGAATGAATTTGCATGTTCACTCAGCTTGGGTGTGAACACAGAAAACGCGTTGAAAAACACTGGCGAATAACGCGCGCCGATATTCGTTCCGGTGTGTACAGGCCTTTCCTCTTTGACAAACTGATGCATTCCCATTTTTACGTCTGCACTTAGTTGGATAGTATAAAAAAAACAAAACAATTTAGCTCACTTTCTGGTGAAATGACCTAACATCATTCAATCTTTCTTCCTTTTTTTTCTAAATGGTGTTTCCCCTAAATAAGTCAAGCTTTAAGGAAGGGTTTGAAGCTACATTTTAAGACAGCAAAATAAAAAAAGGGACATTTTTATGGTTGCCTCCACTGTGCGGTTTACAGAAGCTATTTGTAAAGAGTACAAGATGTAACCCTACCCCACCATTTCCACCATCAATCCCCTTAAGTGGAGGAATGGGTTGGTGTGCGCCCCCCTCTCTTAAAAGGCTGTACCCCTGTCCTCCTGCTGTGCATCCTCACTGAGAAGATTGTAGACTTGTAACAGAGCGCCGCAAACATGAAAGCACGCCACACATCACATGAATTATAGAAAGCAGAGCCAAACATACGAAAGAAACACAGATCTCTAGCTTTGGGAGTCAGGTGTTTGTATAAAACTGTAACAAAGTCAAAGTATTTTTATTGGTGAATCCTACATGCGCTGACACAGTTAAAAACGCATGACTATGAAGAGGGTGAAGAGTATCAGCAATTGACTTATCGCTTACATGTCCTTGACTGAGGGGCACCTGTGAGAAGGATCAGGCACTTCCCAGCTGCTGCCATTCAATCAATAAAAAATAAACCCCAGGACAAACACTTATATCCCAAACGAAGCGTACATTGTGAGCTGCTTGTCATATTTTGTCTCCCTGCAGGCTCGAGGGTCTTCCCAAAGTTTTCGTCAGCCCCTTACAGCACGGTGCACAGTAAGAGGATTAGATCGGCAATCCCCTGATGTCACCAGAAAGCCGCATAGGCCTTATAGCTCATGGCGAACCCCCCCTCCGAATCCACTTTGGGGTGACGTCAGCGGCAGCCGGCAGACATAGTGGGTTCAAGTTCCTTCTGCACATGCTCGGAGGCTGCCTTCACTCAGGGGCTGATTGAGTGGCAGAACAACTGACAAAGTGCCCCGCAGGAAACAAAGAGCCATTTATTAAAAGTGCCATATTAAACCAAATAATGCCATGTGTTTGTTGGATTTGAAGGATCAGACCTGGCAATATTGTTTGGTAAATGAGCTCCCAATTTGCAAATAACTTATAAAAGAATTTCATTGTCTGGACTGAATTTGTTTGAGTTAAATAAATTGACTAGGTATTAACGGGGCGCAGTGGCTCAATGGTGGTGCGGTTGTCCTATAACCGGAAGGTTGGCGGTTTGATTCCCGCTCTACTTGGGCATGACACTTAACCCTCCAGTGTCTGTGGCTCTGGTGTATGAATGTGTGTATGCTGCCACGTCTCCTCCAGTGTGTGACTGTGGAGTGAATTAATAATTGACTCTGTATAGCACTTTAAGAGTCTTGAAAAGCGCTATATACATCCAATCCATTCATACAAACTCAACCCCATCATCAAAAATAGGCCTCCGACAGACCTTTAAAACACCAAATAGTATATTGTAAAAGCAATCAGCAATGAAAGACAAACAGGCTTTATGATGCCATGTACTGTTTATTATAAAGGGATTTTATAAGTTACTCAGTAACGAACAAATTTGGCCAATCACATGTTTGCAAAAGTACATGCTCGAAAAAGGAGCGCTCCCATTGGTCGACACCGGCTTGGATTGTGAGGTTCCAGAAAGTGTAATAGCTGTCAATAAAGTGTAAGCCTATATTCAGCGTTGAATATGCATTGAAGAAAGATAAACAGCTCAAAAAGAAAAACATTAACAGAAAATGGAGGCAACGTGAAAAGCCGACAAATACTGTCAATTTAGCCACATAATGTTTAACAAGGCAGAGATAACTGACGTCCTTGCTGCTAGGGTAACTCTAAGCTAATGCTAAAATCTAAATTTCAATTTGGTGTAAGGTATTAGCATTTTGTGGCGAAAAACTCATCTGGTTTAAAATTTTTAACAAAAAGAGAAGCAGGAGAGGTCCATAGGGTGTTTTAGGGGGAGAGTGGAGTCTGAGACAGCTTTCAGCAAAAATTAAATCTTATTGCACTACCTTGCTATCCGAATGTTGTCACTGTAGTCTTCATAGGCTTCTGTAGTTCTCTTTCTGCAGGAGACAAAGGTACTGCCAAATCCAAGTGTTGTGTTTAGGTCAGTGTCAAACGGAACACATGTCACGGTCGTTGGCGTGTTGTGTACATGTTCCTGATGGTCCGTAGAACCTCTCCAGCACAGATGGCTCTTGTGAGTAAAACCTACAGGTGACCGTGGCCCACTTTCTGCTGCCTCAGCACTTTGTCGAGGCCAAATGAAGTCCGGGCATTGTGCTTCGGGGCTCCTGCATCTGACTCTTACCTGGGATTAGGTCCTCCATTAGTTAATCACTCTCACACTAAAGCTTCTAAAGCCCAGTGCTGGGACAATAGAACACACTCACAATCAATCAGCATTTTACGGCTCACTCTGAGAGATCACTGCGCCGGGCCACGTATTATTCATATGGCGATAAAGTGCTACTCTCTGCTGAGTTTTATCTCAGTGTCTGGCATCCACATGGCAGACGTTTTAAGCAAATTACTGCATACGTTTTACCCCGCCAGCTTGATCACTTTGTCATTAAAAGGCTTTACTTCTTTGATGTCTGGCTATAACAGTGTAACGCTTAGCAAGTAGTAACACAGTTGCATATGTTTGATAAGAGCCTCTGTGGTTTTTCTGATAACAGTCCTGTATCATTCACCCTTCTCTCTCGACCTATTGTTCAATCTGAGTTCATAGTGAGGGCCGGTCACTCTGACCACTTCTGCCTGGGCACACAAACCAACAGAACAAGTGTACTCCTGAAAAACCTCACATAAATATGAGCTCATGGGATTGGACAATGATTAATGAGCCTCCAGTTACGTCTTTTCCACAAAGTTGCCAGTTCTGGGCTGCCAGAGCGGCTTGGAGTTTGCTGAAACTTCAAACATGGTTACCTTTAGAAGCATGCTGACTCATCTTTATGTCATTTTCCCTGGCAACTTTTAAAAATATACAAATGTGAGTTAACGGATGGCCAAAACACAACTGAATTTTATTGATTTTAAAGTAAATGTTGCAGTGTAAACGGTCATTTATTGCGTCCACTGGTCTAACAAAATGGTGCTGCCACTCTCTAGGGAATGGCTCAAAATGAGGCAGAAGTTAATGTACATGACAATTTCAAAATCTATCAAAAAGTACAAATTAGCTTCCTGACAGTTAGCTCCAGTTTAATAAGTCCTTACTCTGCTGTACTCTTGCATTTGCTTGTCCAATGTGAGAAAACGAGAGACCAAAGAGAGTGTTAACTGACCTGTGTAGAGCCATTCATGGTCTGTATGGCTGGAAACGCAAGTGAGGAATTCAGGGAATGCCACTTCTCGGCACAGATCAAAAGGATTGAACATTAACTGCCCTGAACTCGTCAGTGCGGCTCCCAGGAACTACCTCTCAAGTTCAAGGGTCCCAGAAGAGACCGTGAATGCTCAGTGTCTACAACAGGTATCTCAAATGGAGTCCCGGGGCCCAGAGAAAGGGGAGAAGCTGCATGTTACGTTATCCTCTCTTTCTGTCCCTCTCCAGTCACACACATTCAGAATAGCAGGACCATACAAAGTATCATTTTACTGGGCACAAGCACTAGACTTTAGACATGGACATTTTTTTTATCAGACAAGATTTTGGTGAAAAAAGCTAGCAAAAAAATGACACAATCAAGGACGTTCTCACACTGCTGTTTTTATAGTTATCTAAAGGTGGCAGGTTTAACAATAACTGAAGCTGTATTTTTCAAACTTTGGCAGAGCGTAAAGGTGTTTCAAAAGATGTTTTCTTCTATACATTTTTTGCAATATTACTTAAAACATCCTTTACTAACTGATAAGAGACTATTTTTTGGATGCACAAAATGAAAAATATTTATATACATCATCTGTGGACAAGGTAGGGCCTTAAAAACATCAGCCGATGGTTGGTCACCGTGGCAACCATTGGCCCTCTGGCTTGTCAGTCAATGTTACTATGTGCGTTGCGATATGCACACATGTTCTGGTTGCTGAGCATCCATAGATTGTGTGTTCATGCAGCTCCAGTGCTTTCATGCATTGTTGCTCCGCTGGTCTGACTCCAAAGTTGCAAAATGGCTGAGAAACAACCTGAAGCAGGTTGTGGCAAAAGAAAATCTCCTTTAGAGGAATTTGAGAAGAGAAGAAAAACGGCTCAAGAGCTAAACAAAACCAGGGGGGCTGTTCTTACATATGCGCAACAGTCAGTTTCTCAGTCATCAAAAACATACTCTGTAATACCTTTAACCTTGAAATGACAGCTGATCTCCACATCTGCATCCGAGGGTTTGTAATGGTTGGACACTTCCCCATATCTACAAACTGTCAAAGCAGCAAACAAATGAGCCCCTCCAAAGATAAATCATCCCGATTAGAAGCCATAAATATGTGGTCTTTGGACCACAATTGCTTCAGTCCAGTTCACCTTTTCAGATGGCTGTTCATTAGCTAATGAGCAAATAGGAAACTCACTTAAGTGCCATTTGTTTCGCTTCAGGAACAGGACCATAGAGATGAGAGAGCTACTTTACATTCATGCCCTCTATAACATGTTTGTAGATGGTTTTGATTTATGAATGCACATGCCATTACAATTATCCACTGCATTGTTCAACATGGCAAAGGTCAAATGGTCCTTGCAAAATAATGTGCACACATAAAGTCTGATTTACTAAAACTAAAACTCTATGATAACTGCTAGTAACACCAGCCGTGTCTATTCATGTCCATTCTGGTAGCCTCTATGGGTCCAGAATTCAGAAAAATTTGGAATGTAAATCTAATGTCATGCTGCCATTTTCACATTTGTTGTAGTCAATTAAGAAAACCATACTTTTTTGAGAAGACACCCAAATACCACTTGATTTGATATAATTGCTGTCTGTGAAATGCAGCTGTCACATACAATAAACATATCCATTGTATTGTAAAGTGGTGCTAATATGAAAAGTCAAGTAAACCACCATGCATCATGCAGCGGAGGTCAGTGTCAAATGCTACAGCTATTGTATGTGGTATGTCTTTGCTGAGGCCTTGGCAGCCGTCCCAGGTAGTACACAACTACTACTGAACAGAACTGGGCCAGTGCCATGTTTTGACAGTGAGGGATGGGTCGTTGCATGCAGCAGCTGTGGGTCTCTGTCACAAGAACTGGAGGTAAGAGGGTTCAGTGGGTGACGCCACAGTGGAGGCGCCCTCTCTTGTAAGAAGCTCGAACCGCTTGCTGCTGGGGGCCCAGAGCAGATTTATGACCCGGCAAATGACATGTCAAAGCAGGATGCTCTTAGCAGTCGGAATCTTGGGCATGGACGAGCTCTGCGAGTGAGCTTTTTATTACAGCTTAAGTGCGATTTGTGCCTACAGTTTGATATCCATATCCCCTAAACACCAGCCCACATCCATTTAAACAGATTACATAGTTATGTGTCTATAAATCAAAATGTATGGTGTCAGTGGACTCAAAGTGATGTATTACGACATGTACATTTTAAAGCCAGGGTAGGAAATCTGAGTATAACTGGGCACCGACTTCATTTTTCAAATTTTTCAAACACCCGTCTTCTACTATATTTGCCAAACGTTCCCCGTTGTGATTTCTACAGTAGCTTAAAGATAAAAAAAATACTGTTCCTTCTTTGGCGTACATGGTTGAGTCGCATCTTAATTGGAAAAATATCTTTCCATATGATGAGAATGACAGTAAGGACCACCCTCTTCTAAGACTGTAGAGGTGTTTTTTTTACACAAGTCCCAGTGTGTTCTGCCACTTTGCACTGTACACCCAGCTGGTCATCAAAAGCTCCTGAAAAAACACCTACAGAGGCTCACAGGGGACAGTTATCACACTCTCACATTCACATATTTGACAAGCAATCAAAGCCAGTCGGAATGGGGAGAAAAGTCCTGCTCGTAATTATCGGGGGGTTGCCATCTCCACTACATTTTACAAGCTTTTTATGAAGCATCAAGGACGCGTTTTTGCCCTTAGCCCGTGTTAAGTACTGACCCAGCTCATTATGTGTGTATGGAAATGTGTTTTTGCTGTCACTTATCATACATCCTGGTTATCAGCTAACTGCTTAAAAGCCTTGCAATCTCCCTGACTTCAGGAATATGGAGCTGGGATGATTTTGCTGATAAGGATGGGTTTTCACTCAGACATGTACTTTGACTCTTTCACTCTGAATGTTGATGCTAAAGAACAATCTGGACAAATCCTCATTCTGCATTCAGAAGTTTTATTGAGGCTTTAGCCTCAATAAAATCTATAGCCTGATTAAAGAAGCAACCAAAACAAAAATTCTCTGAAAAAAATAAATAAATTAAAAAGGTTTATTTGAACACCAAGACACCAACAGTGCTATCCCAAACTTTCATTCTCTGACCCAGAGTTTGTCTGAGCTTGCTCTTTTGTCTGAAGGAGCTCTCTGACTGGATAATTAATTTATTTCCCTTCACAGAAGTACAGTATATGATTTAACTTTCATTACCTATTTGACTCAGAGATGTTTGTGATATGTATTTGTTTGTAATTAGCAAAGGCTTTGTGTTGTTGCATTAAAATATCGCAGGCCAATAAAATGTAAAAAACTGAGTAACGGTCTTCACATCCACATGCCACATTACGGTTACTCTCCTCCAAAATGGCTGACTCTATTCATAAATGCTTTCTGACTTAATGTTAGAATGAAACCGGGCCTGATCTTGATAAGACACAAAATCTTTCTGCTATGGCTTTAGTTGGTGTGGCGCAACAACATGAGACAGATCATACATAGTTAGTGACTAACTTCTGTTCATTGTTTGGTCTGTGATGTGAGTAAGTGTGAGAATTCATTTCATTTGTAATGTTGCCTTGCATATTATGCCTTTAACTGTGCATGTGCTCTCATTGACTGGGTGAGCTGGCTCGTGCTCTTGTACACTGCACATTTCAAGGCAGACGAGGAATTACGTCGGAGAGTTTGCGGATGGAGTGGGTCATAGCTCAGCTGAGGCGGCCTTGTAGTTATTCCAGTCCAAAGTTATTAATAAGATGCATACTTGTGTGCATGGCAGAGACACAGAGGGCCCTTCATGTACGCAGCATCCCAACACAGCCGGCCATTCACGGCCCGGGACACCAGCGCTGACTGTCTGTGTCACATTGCTGCACATGATCCTCACACCCAAGGACTGTTTTATGAATGTGGTGGCATATGAAAAAGACATTTTGTCCTGTGGCTGTGACAAAGTTAATAATTGATTTATTCAGTTCCAAATAACAAAGATTGTTCAGAAGGTCAAAGGCGTTATTCCCCTAACAGGGGACACACTCATTTACTGAGAGATGACTCAAGTGTTCTATCTTAGTTGATCTTTCTGTCTTGCTGCTGCATGGTTTTACTTGATAGTAAAAGAAAAAGCTTAGATAAAAAATAGTTTGTTGTTGAACTCTGTGAACTCTTTAGAGTGTGGCTTTTTTTTCCCTCCCGAGTTGTCATTTGTGGATACACATGATTCTATAGTGCTCCTCCAAGACTGTACTCACCCCCAACAACAGGCGCTACATTAGATGGGAGACGCCAAACACCAGCATGCCGAAAATTACAGGCTTTGATCCAATTGTGGTTTGTGCAAGAGAACTGAAGCTGCTTCCTGAACGGTATGTCACAGTGGGCAGGGAACGCTATGCTTCTTTGTGTTCTCCTCGTCTCCAAAATGTCTGAGATCTATGGAGGTCAAGAGAGCATTGCTTATTCAATAAAAGCATGAATTTATGTAACTGTACATTTGATTCAATCAGGAAGTGTTGTGATGCCATGTTGGGTGACTAACCCTCCGAGTTTCCTTATCAACATTGTCGGTTTCATAACAGCTGAATAAGAACAGCGAGGTAAGATAGAAATGGTGAAGTGGCTCAAGTCTGGCCTAAAAACCTCAAATAACCTTCTGCCCACAGACAGTTAGTGGAGAGAGGAAGAGTTGGTCTACGGGGAAGCTAATGAGTTAGCCACATTGATGCTATTAAAAGGCCAAAAAAGTGTATATTTTTAGACTTCTGGAGCTCCATCTGTTCATTTACCTGCAGCCAGGATTTAAAATACTTTCAAACCTCACTTTTAAATTATAAAGAATTATATATATATATATATATATATAAAAACTAACAGGATGTGGTTGTAGTTAGCATTTGTAGCTGGCTAGACACCTGCAATAACGTGTTCTGTTTTATGATCATGCTTTAGCGACTGTTACTTGCTAAACTAGCTGTAGCAACGTTGTTTTTAGTATATCATATATTTTATGGAGGTCTTAGGCCTTAGATTGATTGTATTCTCTTAAAACATATAACCTGTGTGTGTTGGACAACTTGCACAATGCTGTTAGCTTTTAAGACCGAGGCCTACTTTATGGTCGAATGGAAGACATCTTTTGTTAGCATAACCTCAACACTAACGATTATTAACTGTAACTTAGCTGTTAGCATGGTGAGCCAAAGGTATAGCTAAATTTAAATGATCAGGTTATTTTTATCATGTAGCACTTGCATTAGTTAAAATCAGATTGGATTGAATTATGTTCAGTGACAGTTTCTACTACAACTTTACAAAGACATTAGCTACCATCATACCAATATATTTAAAAGCTGTCTTAAAGCGTAGCCTGACCAATTGATAACAGTTAGCGACTTTGATGCTCATTTCTGAAGCGAATCCACACAGAGTAAAAACCTCAAAAGCCAGCTTCATTAATAATTCTGATTTAAAAGCCAGACTGCCATTTTTATTTGCAAGTCTAATATCCACAGCTCCAGGGATGAAGGGGACAGAGGTGTAGGCTGCAGGATGAATTTTAGGGAGGGTGGGATGCAATTTGTCAGAGGTTAGATGAATCTTTAACTTTGCCCAAATTATCACCCAAAGTGCTGACACTCCCTGGAGCAGCCGCCACATGAGAGTTCCCTACAAATAGCTGTCCTAAATTATGCCTGAATAAATTGGCTGGTGTGTTTTAGTGATGTATATTAACGCACACCTTTCTAGATTCTTGTTTGTAACCTCCGGCTCATTATAGTAGCAAATGTGGCTGTCTTGCAAAGCACCAACTGCTGGTTTATTTTAGGTTTCAAAGAACTTGTTGGGTTTTCTGTGTAGACTGTGTTCCTAGAAGTGCGTGCGTAGTGATAAACTGTGTCACAACATATGCACCGCACGGCTTTTATTGATGAGTGTGATAAAGCAGCAAAGTGGTTTACCACATTAAATTCAATGTAGCTTTGGTCTGAAATGTCTCTGATGCAGCCATTTGTACATTTAAAGTAATTTCCATCATTTATCTGGGTGTAGTTTGTAGAACTAAAAAAACATGAAGGCAGCTCTGCATAGTGCAAGTTTACTTAACAAAAATTCACACCCTGAGCAACTGGTCCATTCCCAGAAAGAGAATCAAGAAGGTGGCAAAGAGCAACAGTGACACCCACTTACACAAAACCAGAAGGTAAACAAAGCAGTGGGATGTCCCGTCCTCTCTCCGACAACGCTCACTACTGTAAACACACAGAGCTGAAGAGGAGCAAAATGCTGCAGGGCTGCAACCCGATCTGTCCGCTTATCACCTTTCTCATGGCCTTGTCTAAATGTCAACATCTGTGTAAACGCTAAGGTAACTCACTCGTCGGCTCCCCGCTGTTAGAGCAGCAAACAGGGGCATCCCTTTCAGATGACAGCAACAACAATATTACATGTGATTAACATTGAGTGTTGCTCTGAAGATGATAATGGTGACATTTAAAAAAAGACTGTACACTTGACACCTGCATCATTCAAAGATCTGAGTCAGATCTGATCAGTTTTTCCCATTGTACAAAACAAAGGCTAGTGAAGTTGTGATATTAAAAGTTCAAGCAGAACTGAGAGGCTTAGTGATGAGGGAAGTCCCCGAATGATGGCAGCACATATGCATGAACACAATGCAAACTTCCCCTAACTGTGACTCAGAGTGAAGGTGCTGAATCAAAAATATAAATTTAATTTTTCAATACTTTAATGGCTGTTCATTTTCCATACAACATATACCTTTTCATGTTCATTTGACTTTATTTTTTCTGTGAGAAATAGAGAGAAATAGACAGAAATAGATATGAAAACATCACAAGTACAACTACAGAGCCATGCAAGAGTCAGGATTCAGTGCTGCTAACCTTGACATCTGATTATTGACATACATTGGCATCAATTTTAATATGTATATTATATGCATCCATTAAGGAAAAACATTTTTATTGTTTCATATGAAATGTATTTAAATTATAACAATTTTTATTGTTATGAGTTTTGACCTCATTTAAAATGTAGTCACGCTACGTTTATTAATAGCCAGAATAAAAAAAAACAACAACATTTACAGTAAATATAATGGCTCTTTTTTCAAGTTAAATGTAAGCTCATATAATTTTCTCATTCACAGAAAAACTGAAAATATTCACTTAAACACATTAACATGAGTGAATAATTTAACTTTTTATTACTTTTATATTTTCATAACCTAATTCACTTTTTATTAACTTTAAAACGCTGAGGCATGCATTAGTAGAAGACAATTACTTGGTAACAATTACTCAGTTCTTTTACAGCAGAAAAATTATGGAAAATTTATAATTTTATAATTTATTTATATGGATATTTAATGCGTAATACTTGCTTCCAGCCAATTCCCTTTCAAGCTTTAGCCTATGTATTAATACGTAACCTTCTTGAACCCTAACAAGTCTGACTTTACTCTCCTCCAACATGGTAGCCTGATTACCGTTGCCATGGTGAATCTTCTTCGCTTGGCTCCATTCATAACGACTTTCTTCCCTCGGCTAAACACAGCGTGAACAGTGAACTAACTAAACCTGTTTTCTGAAACAGAAAACACTAAGCTGGACTGGCCTTAGTGAACCCTGAGTTCAGATTTAAACTCTGAGTTGGTTCAATCTGTTTTGAGAAAGAGCCAGGGCCATTGTCTCCAGTTTCATTCTGTTTCAACTATATTGTATTGTGGTTTTGTGATCCAAAACAAACTTTTAATATTAATACCAAGTAGTCCAGTTGTTAGCGCCCCGTTTTGCTTGTGAACTGCAGTCATCGTCCTGGTCCTCACCTTAGTTTGCTTCTGTCATGTCTAGAGGATTCGCAGACTCCATAAACAGTCGCTGGTTTGTTTGACTGTGGAGAACAGAAGAAAGATTCTGGAGTTAGCATAAACAAAGATATTTGATCAAATCTTGCTGTCATAACACAGAGCAAGCTGAAGTTATTTTTATTTCAAGAACCCTATGACAATATAACTTCAATATAATTTTTCTTTGCGGTTTTTAAAGTTTTTAAAATTAATACAAAATATATTTGTGTTGCAAATGTCCCTCTGTCTTAGGAGTACTCCATCCAATTCAGAGTAAACCCGAATTATGCTTTTACTCAGTGATGACCACTAAAAAGTATATGGGTCCTGGGCCATATTATGCCATTATTAGTCCTAAACATTGCTTCTAACTCTATAAGTGTGATAATTATTTAATGAGGTTAACAAAACTGACAAATGTTATGGTGTTGGACTGTTATAATGCTTTTAGAAAATCTTAAGTTTAACACGTTTTAACAAACCATGAACAAATTCCTATAAATGACTATTTTGTCATAGTTCCACATTAACCCCTTGAAATAACGGTCAAGGGGTCATTGCGGTGACAGAGTGTTTTTTTCAATGTCAGAATGAGGAAGGCTCACAGATCCAGGACTATGCAGTAGTTTTCATTTGTACAGTGTGTGACAGCTCTGTATACTGCAGCCCTCTACAGTAATTAGGATCACTTTGGGCTGCATCATTGTTATTTGTGACTTTGTGCCAAAGCTTTGATTCAAAGCGGCTGTTTAAATTCATGTCAGATTTTTATGAGCTTTCACTCTACCGACTGTTATTTTAAGAAATCTTTTAAAGTCAAACAAAGTGATGGATTTAAAGGAAATAAAAGTGGGTGACTGGGCACGGAGAGCGGCCGAGCTTGATTCCTGGAAAGTGCTTTCCCATGTGTGGGCGGGCTCATCAGTGGGACAGGAGCAAGTAGCAGCCTGCTGCGCTGCTCAGCTCTGGAGAGGGCATACTTTCATTCTTCACTCCTGCCAAGATGCAGCTACTCACAGACCTCCCACAGCTGTCTGACTACTTTTTAAGACAGAGCCTTGGATCACAGAGCTACCCGCTCACCTGCAGCATGTCTGGACACTTTTTTACCGTGTTCGCTGCAGGGAAAGTCTTTTACGTGGAAAAAAAATGGGAAAATGATAAAGAGATAAGGGCAAAGTGAAAAGGGAGACTGGATAATATTTCCCGATGTGGAGATAAGGTCACACATGCTCACAGCACATACATATACTACACATTTACACACAGCCGTTCCTGCAGATAAAGGGATTTAATGACTGGAGGTCTGAGCAGTTATTCTAATTGAAGATTTGCTGATGAAGACATACTAACGCCCCTGCTATTTATATGCCACTGCACACTCACTGACCTTTAGTAGTATAAGTACAGGGTTACACAGTCACATCAAATGCTATGGTGACTTCACAGTAATGTGGAAATCACACATGCCAATAGAAAATTTACTTAACCCACAGAGATATGACATACACATCACAGTCTAGCAATGTCAAATGTCAAAGTTTAATATTTCAGTTATGTAATGTAATATTGAGTGTATCGAGGCTAAGATACAAAATTATGATTGTTCAGGGTGTTGGCTTCAACTTCCTTTTATCCGTCACAGAAGAAGCATTCATTCATTCATTCATTCATTTTCTATCGCTTTGTCCCATTAGGGGTCACGGGTAACTGGAGCCTATCCCAGCAGCTTTGGGCCTGAGGCGGGGTACACCCTGGACAGTGGCCAGTTAGTCGCAGGGCTAACATTTAGAGACAGAGAGTGACAGACAACCATTCACTCACACTCACATTCACTAGGGACACTTTAGAGTTGCCAATTAACCTGTACATGCATGTCTTTGGACGGTGGGAGGAAGCCGGAGTACCCGGAGAGAACCCACGGAGAGAACCCACGGTAACACGTGTGTGAGATTCAATAACTGGTGTAATTGAAAGATTTTACATATTCCTAAACTACTTAATACTGAATATTGTGGCAAATACACAAAGTCTTAGCTTTCGATTTGCCCATCATTTTAAATTTAAAAGTCCAACTGAGGAGGCGCCCCTAGCTCACTTAGTACAGCTTATGGCATATACGCGGGAGACCCGGGTTTGATTCAAACTCAGGTCAATTGCTCAATGTCATTCCCCTCTCTCTCAGCCCGTTTCCAGTCCATCTATTGTCCAATCAAATAAAAAATGTTTTATGTATCAAGTAAGGAAATTATTCAATATACTTATCAATGTTTAGCCCCTAAACTAGCGATCTAGTTAATCTATAAATTAAGTGTGCAAAAAAGCATATTTTCGGATGACACAGAGCATACTGAAAAGAAGCATGAAATGTAATGTTAAACTCTCCCGGAAGTCAGTGCACACTTGAGTATTCTGGCGGTCTTGGTGGTGTTTAGAGCCGGAGCATCTGCCCGTCGAGTTAAGTATCACAAGTGGCACAGGCTGCTGTGGCGGGTTCACAGAGTGCAAATTTGTGAATGAATCTCATTCCATTTATGGTGCTGGCGTGTGTGTCAAGACAAAGAGGAACTAACAAGACTTTGCTGTTTCCTCTCTTCAGATTCAACTGTTATAACCTTCTTTCAATGGATAGAAAAATGCACAGCTCAATGTAGTGCAGAGTGTTTATGAGTCAGCTCAATGTGATAATAATTTACATTTAATGTATCTGTGAAACATTAGTAACTATTGCAGGCAAACTTTCTCTTTTCTTAAATAGGGCCTGTGTAAAATTAATCACACCTTCTTGATACTCACTTTAAAAGAACAGCCAATGCTGCTGTTAACAGCTTTTTTAATCTACTTCCACAGACACAGTTAAAAGTATGTTATCAAAAGCGCCACCCACGAACTGTGATTAGAAACATTTTGGGCTTTTATTTCCGTAAAACTGTAAACTTCAATGCAGAGTAACTCATAGTCAGCACAGTTTTAGGCTCAATGGCCCTTTTGAGCTAACGCTGTGAAGTATATGGTGCTATAGATGGGTCTAGACAGAGGTTATTAGTGAAACATATGATACAATGCAGGTTTAAGTTTCTCTTCCTGTCCTATGTGTGTAGTGCTCCATCACGTGTCTTGCAGCATTTGAGGCGAGGTGTGAGGTCACAGGTGAGAAGTGCCACCTGGTTTCTCTCTGCAGTGAGGACAAGGGTGTGAATGACTGCATGCTTCTCACCTCCAGCGTATAAAAAGGCAAACAATGGGTGCCGCTGGCCGGGGCTGCGCTGAGGGATTTAGCAAGTGGCCCGTCAGTGAATGGGAGCGAGCAGACCGCTGGCGCTGGTGAACAAACACGCAGCCACATCAAAAGAGCGGAGGCATGAACATGGACTGTGCACAGTGAGATCACACCGGCGGGAACCGCTCCAAAAGCAGAAAGCGCTTCCTGAATGGATGAAGATGATGAGATAACATCATTTCAACACAAACAAAATACTTCATTGCATTGAAAAAGGGATAAGAAAAATCATTTGTGTGGGCAGTTGTTACACATTGTCCCATTGCATTGATAACCTTTGAGGTTACTTTTTTAACAAAATCATAGCTGTCTGGAGTTGTTTAAAGCTAGGGTAGGCAATTCTGTCAATAGAGAAAAATGTCTGTAATATAAGAACACATGGACTTCTTAAATGATCTCACAAAGATGTTGGCACTAAATTCTCCCTTGCACTTATAAAAACATGGATTTACCCGTTAACCACAATAAGTCAACATCACACCTCGGTTCTCTCAAGGAAACACCCATTGAGCACTTTAAGAATCCAGCAGATAATACAATGACTACACCGTTCTTCTCCAGCCATAAATAAAGTATTAAGTTCAAAATGTCACTTCCCATTGCTACTCCTGTCTAGCCTGGCCAGTCATTCTAATTCTTTTACTACAGCGCTCAGAAACTGATGTCTGCGAGATGTCTAGCCAGGCTAACTTCTGTCATCCATTCAGAAAAAAAAAGCGCTATGTAAAACTCAGGTTAATTGATATTTAAACAGTTTACTAAGCTGTAAAGCAATACTACTAGGCTGTAAAGCAATACCACAGATACTTTAGTGAGCACACCACCAGTAGTAATTGTAAACGTGTGTGCACAAAAGCTTGGGACCATAAACCTTAAGTGATGTATCACGGTAAGTTTTGTCTTCCTGGTTAACTGGAAATGTACAGTCATAATAAATGCCATCTTAATTTATACAAGTGCTTTCTTGTTTGTACACTTTAAGTGAATGTTTAACTGACTGGAGGTTGAGGTGGCAGGGTGGTTCTTCCCCACGTCAGGAGTAACTGCCCAGGAATCTCAGGGCGGGTATCTTCCTGGTTCATTCATCATATCAAGTCCAGTAGCGATTGTGTGTGGGATCTGAAGCATGACGGTGCATTCCTGTAAAAAATATAAAAATTTTAAATAAAGGAGTGGGTGTTGACAGAAGTTTATTTGTATTACTTTGTTTGACAGCGTTTGTCTCACTCTCCAGTTTCACATGAAAGTGAGCAAAAGAGAAACAGCCTTGTGCTAGTAACAGTTGTGAAATGAGTCGAGTGACTGTTAGGAGTGAAAGTTGGTTCAAGAGGGGAGACTGGTTACAAAAGCATTCTTGTAAGAGGAGATAAAAAGTGACCCTGGCAGGAAGATATCCAGTTCAGCGGGCATGACTAACCGCTCAGCTGACCACATCCAAAGTGTTCAGCCGGGATATAGGGTGGAGAGAGTGACAGGGCCTGGCAGCTGCTCTGTAGTAAGACCTGGAGGATGAATTGAAAGTGGCAGACAGTCAAAGCATTACTCAGCTGCTACTGAGCAAGACACTGCACTTCCAGCTGCTTTAGATTGGTTTATTAATAAAGACTTCAGCCTAATAGAAACCTTGTAAAAAGTCAAATGGCTTGTGACACCACTGGACAAGGTGCTTGATGTTCCTTGTTAGTGGTTTTGCACACTGTTAAATCATTAATGGAGCAGAAAAAAAGATAGTAAGCAAATACAGTTTCCAGGAATGTAACATGCTGTTCTTTTAAGTTAGCATCTTTGATTTCTTATTTGCAAGGAGTCACTTATTGAGGCATTTTGAAGCTTCCACTGAATAATCACAATATTCTGCAGTTTGGTAAATGAAAGTTACTATTTAACCAAACCCAACAAGATGGCACTGATATACCGTCATCTCTCCTCTACTCCAAACAACACTCCCAACAGCCTTTTTGGAAAACCTCGAAACTGTAGCGAGTCAATTTGGCAACAGCTTACAGTACATCTGGGTGGCATTCCGAATAAGTGTGCTAAAGCTTAAATCAATTCTAAGACTAAAAACAAGTGGCCCTTTCACATCAGGGAGACCTCCGCTCTCTAGGTTTTACTCAGTCACGTTACTGCACATAACGGCCGTGAGGCATGTTGGAGCCACCTTTACCAACAGGTTGTAGTAAGACCTGCAGTGTTCTCACACCACTTTACGCAACCTGCAGCAAATTACATTATCCTAGCTGTCACACGCATACCTAGCACATGCTGAATTGTGCCATATTTTGGCCTTACAGTAATTGGCCAATTGGTTGTAACGCTTTGTCAGATCTCAGCAGCAGAGCACAAGTCACGGAGAAGATAGTGATCCGGGAATAAACTTTACTTAGGTTTTCATTCCCTCGATTTGTTGAGCGCAAACTGTGAGGTTTCATGCAGGGTGACGTCTCATTCATAAAAACAGTGTTGCTGTTTGTGTTTCGTAACAGAGCACATACAGCGGCTGGTGTGTAAATGACCCATGTGGAAAGTGTTGAGAGCTTGTACTGATTCAATATTTTCACTCTCTGCAGCTGTAAACAGGGCTTAGTGAGGCAGAACACCCAGAACCAGCCTTTCTCTAATGAGCACACCACTCATACACACTCAGCAAACATCTGAACCAGAATGAGGCATTTAGTCAGTCGACTGTACTGTACAGTGACAGATGACACACTGTACACAAACAAGTCAAATAGGCAAAGCAATGTATGGATTTATGGAGGCTGTGCAAAAAAAAAATTCTTTGTTGGCTGCGGACTAGCTGTCCCCACACTTCTCTATTTCATTGTGTTCTCCATTCCTAAATGCAAACAGTGTTACACTCTGATGTCCTAAGTTGACCACAGGAAAACATTTTTGAGAACTGCACAGTATGATGCATTGGGTTCACACCTCCACCAGTCTATTTCATCAAATTATCATGGATTCATTTACTTCTGCTTATTCCTGATAGGATTCACAGGTGACTGGAGCCTATCCTAGAAACTTTGGGCCTTAGGCAAGGTATACACTGGACGATAGCCAGTTAATCGCAGAGCTGACACTTAAGAGACACACACTGACAGACAAGATTCACTCTCACATTTACTAGGGACACTTTAGAGTTGCCAATTGAACTATACTATCTTTGGGCGGTGGGAGGACGCCAGAGAAACCCGTAGTAACACGGGGAGGACAAGGCTGTGAGGCAGGGGTGCTAACCACTCCCCACCGTGCACCCCCAAATAGTCGAGCAAACAGTAAATGAATGGCACATGCGTTACTCAAACTTTTACTACAGTTCAAGCAATATCTATATTCTGCATTGTGATATTGAGGCTACACTTAACAAC
This sequence comes from Neodontobutis hainanensis, assembly GCA_024349245.1. NCBI lineage: Eukaryota > Metazoa > Chordata > Actinopteri > Gobiiformes > Odontobutidae > Neodontobutis > Neodontobutis hainanensis. The sequence continues at coordinate 265,925 of JALDNG010000192.1, forward strand.
TCCCACAGAATCAATTTAATTATTTTCTTATTTTGAACATTGTCAGAAAGAGCAATATCACTGTGTCCCTTATCCCTTTTACGCTGTACACTGAAGAAAAAAAAAGAAAAAAATAAGGCTATGGTGATTTTACAGATGCTCAAGACAACAGCCTTTTAACTAAACATTTTGCCTTGGTTGAGGTTAAGTGGCAAACACAAATACATCATGTTCTTGTTAATTTATGCAAATTAGACATATGCTTTAATTTAACAGCTTTTTGTATCTTTTAACAAAACTTAATGTGGTGCATAAAGTATACTCGTTCTGGTAAAAACAAAGAGTAATACAAGTAAATGGCCGCCAACCGCAGATTAGCCATTATCATCCAACCCTGTTACATAATATTAAGCATTTCGATGATTATCCATTCATTGATTCATTAAGCCTAAGGTGGGGTTCACCCTGGATAAATGCCCATCCAGACACACTAACCTCTAGCCACTGCGCATGCCTCATTGTTGATTACATATTTATTCATGCTCTGCGACCACTTAATAGTCTGTAGTTATTATAAAGTGTTTTTTATATATGCATTACACAAAGTTAACTGTTAAAGCACTAATATGAATTAAAAAAAAACAATATTGAGGGCATTGCAGGTCACTTAAACGAGATCTGCACTGTACCTTTAAGCAGGCCAGTGCGGCAGTTGTAACCCTAGGTACTTCCCAACCACAACAGCAGAGCACCACAGGGGCCAGTTCAGGGTATACATGTCCTCTCATAAACAGAAAAAAGGAAGTCTTACAAAGTCTACTGTATTTTGCATCTGCCCAATTCCGATAGTCTTCTACTGCAGCAAAGGAGATGGAAAGAGGGTCTGCCAAAAGCCACCCCCAAACCTGCAGAACAGAGGAAAAGAAAAAACAAAACAGCATGTTACAGTATTGATATGACTGTGTATAATAAAAACAAGCTACAAGCTATCAAGATGCAAATGAAACACTACTTTCATAATGAGTATTGAATGTAGCCTATTTAGCGGTTCATGTGAGACAGGATGGGGGGCATGGGAGTGCATTTAGGGAGTTGACAGCTTTATTTGTAAAAAAAAAACAAAAAACATCATGAAAACAAGTGAACAAGTGGCACAGGCAACTCACTGAACCTTCTGGTTGTAAAAGCAGAGGCTGATGTTTCAAAGAAGCCACACCGACACTGCATGAGCTGGACAGCTCTGCTTACAGTAGAGTTAGAGTTAGAGTTTTTTCTTGACACTGCTGAAATCCACCTCCACTTCCTGCCCGCTGCACCTAAAGCCCTACGTCGGGGGAAAGTCACTCTGGAATGCAAAAATGAGTCGTGTGACAGAGGGTTTTTAGACTTCTCGGCTCTAAAAAAAAACATGAAACAGGGGACTTTACCCTGTTTACTGTCAAATGGAAGAAAGGCCTATGAGATGTCATGGGATCATTTTAATTTTCACAGAACATTGTTTAAGTATGGGGAGATGATGAGCAAAGATTTTGCTTGAAAAGATCACAAACTTTAATTAACTATGCCTCGATTACGTTTGTAATTCACTTTGTGCACTGTTGAACGTCATCTCCAAAACTTTGCTCTTAATCAAATTATTTTTCACCTTAATATCATTTAAATACATATACCAAGCATTACAACTTTGTTCTTGGCCTAATGAGTGCTTTTGTCATTGCCCCATTTATAAAACATTATGTGGGTCACACAGAGGTTTCCGTCTTGTGATGCAGTGTTGCTCTAAATGCCCCACAGCCATGTGTTTGGGGGGGTGTATTTCTAGGGGTCTGACAGAGTATTAGGAAAAATGTGGGTGAGGTTGTAACGAACATGACCCAACCGGCAGTCTGGCACCAAGCCCGGTTATTTTTCACGTGATCCCGCCTATTTGTGGAGTTTTGGTATCCGAGTACAGCTTGGCTAAAACCGGCGCCGGGGGGTAAACTCTTCCCACACTGCAGTCACATGTACCTTTAATGCAGTGGCGTCATATCTGCACCCACTTCCATTTAAGCACCCGAGCTATTTATACACAATAAGTGGCCAAGGAGCGCGCACTGCTGCTCAAGCACTCAGGTATGCATCAAAGCTCACATGACATTTCCCACGGACATTTGGCTCACGCATTGCCTCTGATGTCGATAAAACCAGGTCAGTCACTTGATAACAAATGTGCTCCAAGGGATAGTTTCACCCACAATAGGTCAAACAGAAAACTACTTGGCCGCCTTCCAACGAGTCTCCTTCAGATGCCACACATCGGCCTGATTTCTCAAGAGTTTCAGGCAACATATTCCTCTCCAAGCATTTTTAATTTTTGGCCTCTTTGTCTGCAAAAAGTCATCCAAAACATACAACTCGAATAATCTAAAATAAGTGGACAGCCCTGTAGGTATCGCCTCAGGGGAAACAAGGATAAAAGAAGGCACTGATACTAAAAAGTTTATTGAAGGATTTGCAGAGCTAAGTGTTAAAAAGGCGTTGCTGAATGCTGGTTTAGCTAAAGTTGAGCTAAGGTAGAACTAAGCGCTCTGAACATGCTCCATAGAGATGGGATAGAGCAAAGCTGGACAACATACCAGAGGTTAAAAAAATTGAAAAGGCCAGTGTTCACCGCAAAATTCCACTTTATGCCCCTCTGCTGCTGGCTAATTCATTTCCCAGTTGTTTTGGTCTGCCATGACATACGTTTAAAAGTAAAAAAAAAATAAATAAAAAAATGATGATGCTATTATGCAGTACTTGGATGTTTCGTTCTTGAATTAAAAGCATTTGCTCCAACTTCATGTGTTTGTGTATTTCTATCTCGGAAAGTCAGTGTTAATGCTGCTTTTACAATTGACTCCATGATTGTGTAGAACAGTAGCCAAAGTTCATTAACGTTTAACACTTCAAGAAGTCCGGTTTACCGTTAGCTCTCCAAGGCCGCAATTAAATACCAAGACCACATGACTTCAACATTAGCCCACACTGTGGCTTCAATTAGCTGTATTCTCTACCATGCATGTAAACTCGGGGAAGGATAGTAGTCCGGTGAAATGGCCCAACTGCTATTCCATAAATATATTTTATGAAATCCATTTTCACTATACTAATTGAGCTAAAATGAAAGCATTACTGTAACCATAAAAAAGGATTAACCCTCTGCATCCTTGGATTGTAAAGGTGCTCATCACTGATTTCTGAGTACAGTCATTCCCCGAAGTCCTCTTCCGCTATATAAATCCATCTCAAGTCATGAAATGGGCTGGCCATAGGATCTGCACCGAGCTGCCTCCAACTAGTTAAATGAAAGCATCGTCAGCCCCTTTGAGTCACCAGTTACTAAACTCGTCCACGTCCAGCTGCTCCGTGTCCGCACTGTAACGTGAACCTGAAAGAATGTCTAGCAGAGCCGGTGCTAGCAGTGGTGGCTCCGGAGCAGAACTGCGAGGAGTCTTTCAACAACAACAAGGTCATTACGTGGAAACCTCTTGACCACGCTGACACATTTAAGGGCAACTGTTGGGAAGCGAGGGAAATATCTGACCTGGTCCAGCTTTGAAGAATACACACAGAAGGACCTCTTCTGATGTGGTGAACACTCTCAAAGCCTGTACGTCATACCAGGTAGTAGTTTGGTGTAGAAATCAATACTAGATACTACTAAAGCAAAACAAAGGAAGGATTGGAAGTCCAAAAATGGTTCTCAGAATTGACAGTCCTTTGGACAAGGGACGAAACGTCTTCATCTTGAAAACTAAGTCCAGATGCCTTTACTTCAAGATGACCTGGATGACTGAAAAACTTCACAGACTCTGTTTATCCCCTGTATCACTGTGGAGGCTCTAAACAACTCCTTCAGCTGCAGACTGAGACACCCCCAGTGCAGCAAGGAGCACTGCTGCAGTTCTAGGACTGCACCAAACTATTTTAGTAGTCGACTAATCAAATCTTTTTAATTAGTTTATGATTATTTTAAGTCATGTGCTTCAAGAAAAAATCATTTTCAAGTTTCAACAAACAAAAGCTTACATTTACTGAGCCAGGTTCAAATAGAACTAATACTAATGACGCAAAACGTGACCAGCAGCACAGGCATGCATCTGTGCTTCAGACACATTGTGTTAGTATTGATTGAGCAGGAAATATTATAGAAAAGGAACAAACTTTGTCCCAAAAAATGCTGATGCTCATATTCTTTCTTTTTCAAGTTAATGCTACATTATTAGTCTATATTATATTATATTATTTTTGCCTTGATTTAAAAGTTCAGTTAAGTATAGCTGAGGGCTGACTTTGAAACTTCAGATCTAACCATAATAAGGCTATTGTTATTAGTTGTTTGTTGCCTGTGGTTATTGTGAGCAAAACTTACTTTTTGGATAAAACAAAATACTCATTCTCAGTTGATTAGCTATTAGATTTACCACCCCCTAATAATTATTATTTCTAAATATTAATCAATTCTGATTGGTGCATCCTTATATAAAAAAAATAAATGTTGACTTCAAATTCATCCACTTTTGGCTCCTGTCAAATTAAACACTTTGATTTACTATTAACAAAATAAAAAAGGGATTAGTTTTATCTGAGAAAGTTGCAGCTGAATTATTGCTTTTTTCCATCAGGACTTTTTTATGTGCAAGATCTGCATCACAACATTTCTGCACCATATGGCATCAACACAAGATTGTGGAAGGGGGCCATGCCCTATCCAGTTCTAATAATACATCCAAGACTAACAACCACTCCACTTCCATGCCCCGTCTCATCATCAGTTAACTCCCATCACGTGAACACCTTCAGCTTCTGCTCAGAACCCATCTTCTCCCCTAAAACTTGCATTACTCAAGACAAGATCTCTCAGCAATAAAAGTCTCATTCTAAATTAAGTCATAATGGACTTACAACTGGATTTTCTTTGATATACTAAAACTTGGCAAAAACCACTCGACTACTTCACCCGCAATCAAGCCTCATCTGCTGATCTTTTAACACACTCTCCACCTGCCTAAATGAACTTCCTTCCATTAAAATTATCAGTCTCATCCGCCCGCTCAGCCCCCAGGTACAACACACACTCAAAAAACAACGCAGATAGTTATAACGCCTTTACAAGAAAACCAGACTCTCAGTACACAAACAAGCCCTTTAAGACCATACCCACATTTACAGAACACTCATTTCAGCCCGTACAGCCTTCTCCTCTTGTATCATACACTCTCCTCAAACCCCTGCACTCCGCTCTCCACCGTCACTAAACTGCTGAAACCAATAAACAATGTATCCTGCCATATATCTGTTCCCCTGCCACCCCAGAAAACTCTATTATAGCTTCAGAGCTTACCCAATTTTTCAGCAAAGCCAAACTCTCCACCTGTACCTTGGACCCTATCCCATCCTCACTGGTAAAATCAGGACTCCCCTGCCTCAGCCCACTCATTCTGGACATCATCAACTCATCCCTCACCTCTGGTATGTTCCGCTTTTAAAACTTCCTGCCATCGCACTCATACTCAAAAACAACTGGACCATGAAAACCCAAACAACTTTCTCCTCATCTCCAGCCACCCCTTTCCGTCTAAACTCTTACAACGCTCTGTCAGGTTACAAATCAACATCTCCACTCCAACCAGCTTGAAGAAACCGTTCAATGTGGATTCCGCACCAACCACAGAAACCCCACTTCTCAAAGTTACAAATGACTTTCTCCTCGCCTCTGATTCGGTTTCCCTCCTCATCCTCAGTGCCGCCTTTGACACTATTGACCACTTAATCCTCCTCCACCATCGGCATTACTGGCTCAGTACTGACTCTAATACATCTCCATAAACAATTGTAAATCTTACATCATCCCGGTCACCCACGAAGTCACACGTGGGTGACCGGGATGACAAGGGTTGATGCGTGGTCCCCTCTTGCTTATTCTGTAAATGCTCCCCCTTGGACTCTACATAAAGCGCCTAGGACTAAAATTTTATAGCTGTGCCGACGACACATCTACAGCACCACTCCACTAAATCCCTACCCATTCCTCACAGAACTTAACTATCTCAGTTGATGGCCACAGTCACCCCCTCCTCTCAAATCAGAAACCTTGGATTCATCTTTAACTCTCCATCAGACCTCACGTCAAAAAGACAGCCTTCTTCCATCTCAAAAACATTGCTTACCTCGGCTCTTCCATCTCTACACCAACACTGCTGAAAGCCTGATCCACGCCTTTTTATCCTCCAGACTACTGCAACACCCTTCTGATCTGAAACAACTGCAATATGTACAGAACTCTCCCACCCGCCTCCTCCCCCATACCTGCTCACATCACACCTGTCCTCCAACAGCTCCACTGGCTCCCAATCCAACAACGCATCACCAACCTCCTACAGATACCCTTACAGATACCCCTGCCCCTCATGTCTGCTCCGTTCAGCTGACTCCAGCCTCCTCACTTACCAAATCACCAAATACAAGTACCAGACCTTGGGGGACCGAGGCCAACACCATCGCTGCCCCCACCCTTTTGGAACTAGATCCCTCTCCAGATCCAGAAACTCGGACTCACCACACATTCTTTTTAAAAACTGCTCAAAACCTACCTTTTCCAGATTGCCTATTGCCTCCGATAATGTCTTGTTTATGTAGCCTTTGTTTTTTGTATCTTTGTTATTGTCTTGCTTCTACAATTAGAAATGTTTCTTTTGAAAAGCGCTATATAATACTTGTGCTGTATTATTATTATTATTATTATTAGCAGTACTACGCAGTTCATTCATTCCAATTGCCATTAGACTTTACAGAAGACCTTTATAGCTTGTAAATAGTCCCTTTATTACCCCTGTGGGGAAGCCCCTAGTTGGCAGCCACACCACGGGCCTAGAAAGTGTTTTATTTAATTTTGTTATGTTGATGGGGAAACCGGAGTTCCCTGAGGAAACCCACCCAAGAACAGGAAGAACATGCAAACTTCACCCACAAAAGTCCCGCCCCAACACCTTTTTACCTTGTAAATTTGTCCATAGTGTCTATGTTTTTGTGTTATTTAAACTCAGGTTTACTACTTAGCTGACTGCTATTCTTTAAAATAAATTCTGTAAAATAGGTTTTATTCTATATTGAAAATTTTATTCTATATTGAAAAAAATATGATTGCATATATTTTTTGTGCATGCTTTACCTGTCTTTGAACTGCAATCACATGTAAATTTCCCCACTGAGGGATTGATAAAGTAAATCTTATCTACTCTTTACCTCTAAGCAGGGGAAGATTACTGTTCACGAGATACTATTTTATCTGTGTCTAATTCCTGTCTATCTCACTGTCTCTGTGCTGTTTTTAAGTAGTTCATAATAAAACTTGCATATTTAGAATAAAGCAGAACACACCAAGCCACTTTTTTTCAGACATTAAGACATAATCTAGACCTTGTCTCATTCAATAGATGAGAAAGAAACTTTGGTCTAAATGACAGCCTTAAGTTTGTAGGCAACATTTTGTAGGACAAGTTTGTAGGCAGCCTTAGATGAAGTATATCAGTGTAGCAGGAGAACCTTGTCACTTAGCACTGCAACAAGCCAAGTTCAGGGCCAGACCATTAACAACCTGAATTTGAAGATTACACACTGACACACTGACCCACAGCTGCTCTAGAGGAAAGCCAGCAGGCAAGAGGGAAGACAAGCTGTTCCCCAATGAAGTACTTCCTCAAATCACTCATTTACAAAGTACACTTTCTGACAGACTGAGACGTAGTTATCCAATGGAAGCATGACGTGCTTTCCTTTCTGCCAAGCCAGAACATAATTGCACTTTTCAGCTTTGTAATGAGTTAGCTTTTGATGATGTGCCCTTTCACACAGCTGCCAGACTTGAACCACACATGTGAGGGAGGTTTCATCGGGTTCTTCCTGCTTCTTTCTGACTCGGATGAATAGTTACAAATGAGACTGCCTCACAGCCCCAAGGGGGGGGGGCAAACACAACGTTTTATACCCTTCAAGACCCGTTCAAGCGGATCGAAGCGAACAGCTGATGGTGGGGGCTGCCGTTGCGAATCAGAATGCTATCAGGTTCAAGGCGTGGGTGGGGAGAGCGTCTCGGCTAAGGCCTTTCAGTGAAGTTATCATCACAGCTGCTGCGGCTCTGCCAAAGGGGCCCACTGAAAGGTTGGCCCTCCAGCTGAGAGCCGTAAATTCTCAGCATAAAAAAAAAATAAAAGGCACAAAGACGTACGCTCCACTCAACAGGTGCATGGCCAGAATGAATGGGCTTCCGTTTGGTGTTTTTCTGGTATTTTTTTTATTTTTTTCACCCTCTCTAATTTAGAGCATTTAGCTGAAAATGAAAACAGTGAAAGTTCTTTATAAGAAAAATTGCTACTTATGGTATTTTGAATTCCCTGTAAAAGCAAAATGTTCCATTAAGTGTGCAAACACTTAGGAGACAGTCCTGCCTCAGATGTGTCACATGAGCTGCCGTTGTAAAAGTGAAACAGTAACCACATTCCTGTACAATCGGCTGTGAATAAATAATGCATGAGGGCTTATTTTGTTTTTCTAACACAAGTCTACTGATCCACATTTAATATCCAGCCACTTGACAACTCCATTAATATTATTCAAACTGAGGGTTCAGACACTCCGGGGACTGCTGGTTGTATATTTTCTATAATTGAACTCTATAACAGTGCTATAAAAGTTTCTATGATAACAGTTCTCCATATTCTTTTCTTTTTTTTATTTTTAATTTATTTATATAGCACTTTTCCCACCCGGTAATCACTCAAAGCAAATGAGAGCCAAAGCGCTTTACCAGTGTTACAGCTTACCACTGGAGGCAAGGTGGGTTAAGTGTCTTGCCCAAGGACACAACAACAGCATGAACTGTGGGGAGAGCGGGATGTTATGATGTTTTAGGATGTTTCGAGCGGGGATTGAACCACACACCTGCCAGTCAAAGAACGGCTGCTCTACCACTGAGCTACTGCTGCCCCTTCTTCAGCAAATAGTAGGAACCAACCCACTATTTGGTAGGGGTGTGCAGATTGATCTAAAAATTTATATTATTGACACCAAATTAAATATTGGTATTGTATCAATACAGGGGCATTATTTTACATTTAGTTATTTAGCAGACGCTTTTATCCAAAGCCAGTTACACAAAGCTTCCAATCACCAGTGCTACAGCTGGAACACCACTGGAGGCAGGTGGCTTAAGTGTCTTGCCCAAGGACACGACTGTATAAACTGTTGGGAGAGCGGGACTCGAACGCCTACCTTCCGGTTGAAGGACGACCGCGCTACCACTGAGCGACTACTCCCCCATTTTAGTGTTTGTTTAAATTCCTGTCTTGATTAAAAAAAAGACTGTTCACATTTTTAAATGTGAAAGGGTCTCGGGATGATGTGTGAGAAGTGTGGCTCTGCATGCTTTTCTTTCCCCCTGTCCAGCGGGCAAACTAATGTTTGCAAGAAGGTTATTAAATACTGTGGCAACACAACAAACTTATACAAGACACATACAAGTTCACACAGCAGCTGGCACAATGAATGTCAAATGTCAAAGAATAGGCATTCGGAAAAGCATTGTGTGTATAGTTTCAGTTTATAACCAATATACAAAACAATGGTTTGATAAAAAATCTTCTGGTGGGGGAAAAACTATTTGTATTATGTAGGCAGCAATTATTGCTAATAACAGCTGTTTAGTATAGTCAGAGGTCAAATAATTCATAGAGGAGAGGTGACCCCAAATAGTTGTACCCACTTGTTGAAGGGTAACCCCGAAATTACACTGCATGCAGCATTATAAAAATTATAATTGATATTGATCAATACTCATGATTTGGGAAACACTGAGATGAGTAACTTTTTTTTTCTACATTAGATTTGTTCAGCACAATTCCAATTTGAGAGAAATAGTACAGTACGAAGAAATAAAAATAAAATAAAAAATAAATTTAAAAAAAGCTAATAAAAATGATAATACCTTTTGAAAGACATTTTCCCTAAAACTTTTGATAGCCTTTGTTAGTAACATAAATCTGGATGCTGTCATTGCTCCTGTCTACTTCTCCAAACAGAGGGTGTGCTGACAATTACCTTCTGTAGAAAATAAATTATGCCTAAGCATTTCACAGACCCCATTTTACAAAATATTTGACCGGCCATATAGGAAGCCTGGCTTATCGTTTAAAATAATCCATTTCTTTTTGGGGGGGCCTTTTTTGATAGGATAGTTGAACAGAAAACTGGGTGAGAGAGAGAGGAATGACACCGGACATTTTGACTCCAGCCGGAATCAAACCAGGGCCTGCTGAGTATATGGTACATTACCAGGCAAGCCCCAGAGCTGCCCCCAAAATGAAATATTTCTGATAGTAGGAAACCCAGATTACTTTCTGTAAAGACCTTTGTGAACTTTTAACACCCAAGGTGCAAGCTTTTGAGAAAGACTGCACACATGAATCACATTCTTTCAAAAAGATAAAACTACTCCCAGCATTTTCAGTTGCCGGTAAGAACAGTGACTCAATATGCGTCTGCATATTTTTCCCCGATATGACACATGCACTCACTCCTTAGCTGCTCATAGCCATTTTCAGCCAAGAATTCCCTCATTGCACCTTTTAAAGCCTGGGAATAACCTTTCATACATTAATAATAATAATAATAATCATCATCATCATTCTGTGGCACTATAGGCCAGGTGGGTCTTGCCCAAGGACACAAATACAGTATGAACTGGGGAGAGAACCGCCAACCTTTCGGTTTTAGGACAACCATCTGAGCCACTGCACTGTTCTCCAAAAAGTTAATCGTGACAGAAGTGAAAGATTTTAAACCAGTTTTAGGGCAAAGCAGGTCACCATATAACCTGGTGGTAATGCGGTGACTTCCTGTGTTAAGAAGTACATTTGTGTGAAATTGTTGTATGACACAGAAAACGTCTGAGGAGCATATGATTCCTATAAAAAGAGCCTGTCACGGAGCCATACAAGAGCAACTGTTCTCAATAATATTCAGGGACTTTCACCCTGTTGTTGAGTCTTTCATCTTCACTTCCACTCATTACTGCACAAATCCAATAAGCCAACAACCAGCCCTCACATTAGCACTTAGACTGAGCAAAGTTTAATTCCGGCTCTGAGAAAGATGTCATTATCATTCTCAGAAAACGAAGTGATGGATTTAATTTGGGTATTACAACTTATTACTGCAAAGAAAAAAAAAAGAAAAAAATGAAATATTTTAAAAGTTCTCTTAATTTTTTTTTTTGTCACTTCCCAAGGTAGATTTTAATTTGACCCGAATGTGAACCAGTTGATGCTTAAGTTAACGCATACAGTTTAAGATTTATGTCAATGTGACAAGAAATCTTTTTGGAGCAGCCAGAGGGCAGCAGCTGATGAGCAGCGCGTTGAGATAATAGCAGTAATAAAATAAAAACGTCTCGATTTCCTGTGCGGACAAGGAAACATTCCACTTTGACACTTTATGGATGAACATCCAAGAACTGATGCAATCTCATATTTTCAATCAGCAGCCAGGAATAACTGTACTAATAAAATAAAACACGCAGACATAGTTTCACAGGGTTTACATTTCTATGGAAGACAAAAACGGAAGTGCAAGGGCATCCAGTGCTTTTTAGCTAGAATGTCTTAAATGGTTTATCCTGACCCCTGGACGTGACCACTGACACTGCCCTGTGACCTTGGAGGCTGGGATGTCTCCACTTACACCTCTATTAATCAGATATTCAAAGGGATGAATCACCACTAGACTTTATTCCATCGTGTGTGTGTGTGTGCATACATCCACCACCACCAGAAATTCTGTTTTTTGTGTGTGTCAGGAGATATGTTAGATATACAGCACACATAATACACATTCAATTTAAGTTTCCTTTGTAAATGGATAAAAATAATCCATTTACAAAGGAAACTTAAATCGAATGGTGGGCGCGCTCTCTAACTTCATTTGGAGATATTTGGAGAACTAACCACAGATCTCCTGTAAATGTTGTTAATCCCAGTCAGACCCCATGATGGTGTTTTCTTTGTGATCTAGTTCTTTATGACATTTGCTCCATGTTTGGGGTTGCTCACTTTGCATTATTAAAAGCATTCTAAAGACCTGCCTAAACTCTTTTTACTGTGCTAAAGAAGTCATCAGAAAGGACGTCAGCCATGCACATGCCCACCCCTGGCACTCGGAGGAGGCTCCAGATACAACTCTCAACAGGGAGTTGCACTACAGAGACACCAGTAATTTCTCCAGGTAAATAAAAGTTGGATTGTTTTATACATTCAGACATGTAAAAAGTAGCTCATAACTAAGACATTTGGAAAATATACAGTATGTTATTTTTTTTTTCTAATAACAAAGTGCCATTGATTTAGCATTAACTTGAGATCTCTTTATTTGTAGTGAAACTTAATAAGGCTGTACTGCTAAATGTGGGTCACAGGTTAAGTTTTACACTAACCAGGATGCACACACCCACAAGAGTCTGATCGCTCGTGGACCAGACCACCCCTGAACAAGTCCAGTGACTCAATCCGAGGATGTACTCACATTTGAGGCAAGTCAGGCAGGTCACATTTTAATGCAAGTTCTGAATTATTCAACATGTGATATGCATAATTGTGTATAATTAAAAAGGTATGGCCTTTACTGTGAAGGTTATTTACTTGGAGACTATTCACTAAGAAAACTTTTTATCATAGTTTAGGTTAAGAATTCCCAGAGCCTTTTCTCCACCAGCCTTTGAACTTCTTTAAATGCAGAAGGCTAAATATTTACATACTCACCCTTTGCTTGTTTAATGTTAAAGCCGCACTCCCGCTGTGCGGTAAATGAATGAAGAAGCTTTAGACAAAACTCAAACAGCTGATGAGTCCCAGACACATTCACATGAGGCTCAACCTCCTTTTCAGGACATGGCAGGCGACAGGGAGCGCCCCCTGAACGTGCACAAGGGGCCTGAGCCCAGAGAAAGAGAGAAGCGTGTGCACGGCTCTGCTGACGCTGCTGTCTCCGCTGAAAAGAGAGGATCTGTGCCCAAAGAGATTAAGCGGAGGTGGGCTGGACAAGCCTGTGCGGGTTTAGAGACAAAGAAGTACAAAGTATCAGCTGAGAGTGGAGTATTAGCATCAGAGGGGCGACATGTGAAAACATTTACAGACTACTTATTTATGTAGAACAGCAGGACAGGAAAATGTGTTTAGATTTCTTTAGAAGGCAATCCATTTTGGGTCAATTAAGCCAACTTGCAGTTCCACGGCAGAAGTGTAGGCCAGAAAAAAAATCATCTGCCAATTAACTACCCCAAGTGTTAATTCAGTTATGGCAAGTTATATAAATCTTCACAATAATGAAGTGGTATCAAATATACAGTATTTCTGTTACTTATCAATCCCAATAAAAAAGCGGTCAAGAAAAGATAAAGTATATACTGTACATCAACTACAGTATAGAGTACTATGTGCCAAAATCAGATGGAACTATAATTCACTGTAGTAGATGGACGTCGGTTGTGCACATAGTGAAGGTACAAAGCTGTGAAGAGCCACACTGACTGTGTGTAATCCTTAATCTGTTTGTTGAAAGATCTGTCTAATTCCCTCAAACTAAGCATCTGTTTTACTCGTGTGTGGCTCATTCACAGAAGCCCGCCCACAGATGGGAAAAAAATAAAAATAAAAATCAGGAAAAGGAAGTTATTACCAAATGTGATCAAGGGATGAATGTCAGCAGCCTTCCTTTTATGATCCGTCACAAATGCTTTAGACATGGCCATGCTTCGATGTAAAGAATATCCAAAGGGCTTTGGTTTAAATAGTGTGGTGAAAAAAGCCGAGGATAAAGCCTGCATCACTGCCCTATGAGCTATACATTTATCATTTTAAAAGATAGAGGAAGCAATCGAGGCCGTGACCTCATGTTTTGTGAATCAGCAGCAACTGAAAAGTCTCATCCTGCTCATGCCTGATGGTGAAAAGAACAATAGTATTCACCAGAAAAAAAATGTCTAATGTCACAACAGTTAGACAAGCTCCTCCAAATCTGAAAATTCAACAAAGAAGTTCATTTGTAGCAATTAAACAGTTTAGGAGAAGTGGTCTTCATGTAGAATTTATCATCAGGGATCTCAGGCAAAAGCTGGCAATCTGTTGTGTGAATGAAAGGCTGGCGAAGCATGGCACAGAACTCAATGCAGCCTGGTGCCACATTTGTCTCATTTGGCAAAACCTGATGATCTGATTCTTGTGTATGAGCACAGACTTTAAAAAGGAGAAAAAAAGGGAAGAGGTTTTTGGCAAATAAAAATAGCTGACTGCGACAGAAATGGTGCTGAAAGCTGTCAAATGTTTAATTACTTTTACTTTCAGACGCTTGAGAAATTCCCTGCTTCTGTGTGGAAAGCAGGCGTCACTTACAATAATGAAGCAGCAGCACATTGACAATATCAGTAAAAGAATACATGACCTGTAGGTGAAAAGGTCAAATGTCTGGAAAGTACAGTTGAAGCATGATGGAAGCTTTTATTTTAGTAAGCTGAAATTGTTTATTGATCTAGTGATGTTAGACCCAGGTGTGAAATGTCTTTACTTTTTGGATCTACTACACTACATGTGCTATAATGGTGTGTTGAGCATTACTCTGTGCAGCTGGAGCTCTACTGTAGCCAGTCACTGAGGTCACCTGTAGGTGTCCAGGACCTGTCCTCTGATTAAGATAAGGGATGTGGAGCGCATAAGGCAGGAGAGGTGTGAACGAGCAAGCGACCCTGAGGGGGGGTGGGGGTCCATCTGTTGTGGGCAAAGAAACTGTGTTTAAGAGGATGGGAAGACAGGCTTGCTCTTCACAGCGAGGCTCAGCAGACAGCTTCATTAATCAGGAGCAGGATGGGCCTGCAGTGACAGACAACAGAGGCACCCAGACCCCTCACACTCGATCTCCACTAAGAGCTGAGGTGTCACAATGTTGCACCCCTCTTCCTCTCATTTCACGGCCTGGTTTTCTCAACTGTTCTCTAATACCCCTTTTCCACCAGCAGGAAACCGGATGCCGGTGTGGAGATAGTGCTATAGCTGGTTCGGAGTTGGTTCGACTTGCGAGCCCATTAAGAACTGGTTTGCTTTCCCACGAACTAGAGAGCAACCATGGAGCCACATCTGACGTCACCGAATAAAAGGATTCATTATTTATATTTAAGCAGTGGAAAATATCTGGTGTGTCCATATTGGGTACGATTATAAACAGGTGACAAGGTGAAAACAAATCACCTAAGTGACCCTTGTCACCCCACCATTCCTAACTTAATAACTCAAGTCATTTCAGAGTTCATCTGAAGCTTAAGCTCTTAGTTGGTTTTCAGAGGATCATTATTTAACATGAACCTGACATAGAATACATAGAAGTTGATTTGGTAATGTGGTGCTATTTTTAGGACAAACGCAGCCTTGGCCCCAGTTGGCAGCCCCATGCTAGTGAGATATGACTCGTCCCCAGATAGAACGGGGAGGGTGCCAGGGGTGAAAGGGTGCAGCCAAAGCCAGTGGAGAGCAAGATGGTAGAGCACTTTAATAGTATGATTCAGCAGATGTATCAATTTCCCCAGATGGCAGGCTGATGGCAGGCTGGGTCCTATTGACTTACATAGGAGGGGAGGGGAGGGTCAAAGGCACTCAAACCTACCCCAGAGACTGACAGTGTGCACATCAAAGAAGAGTGGGCTCAAGGCACCAAGATCCACTGTCTGGAACTCACTGTCCCAACACCTCCGTGACTGCACTGACCTCCCCTCATTTACAACACAACTCAGAACCCATCTGTTCAGAACACTCATTAGTAGCTATTGGCTAATGTTTTAATAGGTCATGTTCTGTATTATCTTAATTAGTTTGACCTTTTGTACAGTGTCTTGAAAAGTGCTAAAGAAATAAAATGTATTATTATTTTTATTATTTCATATGGTGAATGAATATGGTGAACCCAAACATTACAGAACTGAACAAAACAAAAAACATAGTGACAGACTAGGTGTTTTCAGTTGGTTTTGTAAGGGCTTGGGTTGTTAAGCAGACATCTCTACTTAATATAAAAGATTTTAAGATGCCAGCTACAGGCCATACAAAATTTGAGTCCAGGCCATCATTTGCATTGAGACTTAGAACTGGTCCAAAACACTATCTTGTTAAATAGAATGAGTCGTAATGGTGCACTGTGGGTAATTTGCACATTTGAATTTGATTACTCAAGTCCCTCGCCTCATTAGTGGCAGGGTCTATTCATTCATGCAGACAACTACAGACCTGAGTGACAACACGGCACTGTCGGAACAAGGACAGCTGTAAAAGTGTCAGAGGACGTCCGGCGACACCTAAACTCACCGCAGAGGAGCCTCCACTGGCCACACGTCGAGGGCTTTTACACTCGCTCCCCGGCTGCCTAAAATAACAACAGGAGGAGACAACGGAAAAGGTGAGAAAGTAGCCTGGGCTGCTCTTAGCGCCTCTGTGTAAGCCGCTTCACATGTGGCGCTCATGACCGCGAGTCCTCTACTTACTACAGCGGTGTCCAGGAGAAAAAAAAAAAAAAAAAAAAAGGCACATTAACCTTTAGCTGGGACTCTAAATCAGACTAATGAATTCTGCCAGACAGACAGCGGGCTGACCTGCAACCCCTGATGAGATAGTGATGGGGAGCGTCGCAATGACAAGAGACTATTCATATTTTATTAACGCTGCTTTAATGAGTATTAAAACAACACCATGAACACAGCAGGGAACAGGGGATCATCTATCTTTTGTCATACAGTAGTCATTTTAGCAGCAGATTAAGAGACCAGACCTGACCTTAGGATACCAGGGAAAGATAATACAGGTTCAGAAAACGTACAATATTGGAATATTGGCAAGAACACATACGAACATGCTTTTATTACCTTACCTCATACCAAGATAATAAAGAAAATGTGAGAGTGCGTTTACATGCAGAGCTTCAGACTACGCTCAGAGTTCGATTACGACATGTAACTGGATTTCAGTCATAGTCCAACTTTACACACACAAGAGAGAATACAAATACAGCGCTCTGTTTAGGCTGACGCTGCATTTAAGTGGTCTGCAAATGAAAGGCCACTTTACTTTGTAATCCTCAGTTATAAATATCAATTCAACAATAAAACTATGAGACAAAAAAGTAAAAAAAAAAAAATGAAAACACTGCTTCTGCTCCTTCCTCATCAGAAGGACACAGAGCTTTTTTGTCATCAAAGACCAAAACAATCTAACAAACATGAAAACCTGATGAAAACCAGCAGCAAAGTAACACAAAGTCTTTGATCATCGAAAAAGGAATTTATTGCTCAAAAACACTATTTTTTATTGTTTTTTTTCCCACATTTCTTTACATGTGTTACAGGCTTTGTTTAGTCCTTAGTCCAATGTTAATTGCACGGAGGAGCGGCCACAGAAAAAAAAGGACCTTCATTAATTCATGAAGCTGTCAGTCACACTTATTATCACTTTCTCCTGTGATTGGTCAAGGACTCATGTATCCAGGTAGATTTTAAAAGCCTGAGAGCAAAACTAATAGTGATGCTGAAATGTGGCTCCCTTCCAAATAACGGAATACGCACATATGAGTGAGATTTTAGCCTTATAATGCCAAACTGACGCATTAATCTGTGCCATTGCCAACCTCCGAGCAATGGCTGCGGTTTAACCGGTGCTCGATCTGGAGAAGATTTACATATTGTCTAGATTTGAATGGCAAAACAGATTTCCTGACTGAAAAGAGGTTTATGTGGTTGTTTGTTGCCACACACGTCAGATTACTCAACGTGTTTGGCACCTGGCTTAGTCTTGACTCAACCTACACGAGCTTTACCTGTCACGGCTGCGGGCTAACAGAAGGTATCCATCCGTCTTGGGCTCCTCCTCTGCTGTGTCAGGTCAACAATGGAAGCCTTAAACCCACTTATTAAACGTGTGGGCATGTTTTCTTTCAAACACCAGTCTGGCACAATGGCAGGACACATGTAAACAAAGTATGTAGGTCATTCAAACAGTTTGTGTCTGCTCTCTCCCTCTGCGCCTGAGGTAAACTGACGGCTAAATCAGACACATTGTCGGGCTAGCCTCTGTGACTCATCTCACCGGGAGAACCTGGGAAGTGGAGAAAGGTTACTAATCCTGATTCGGGCTACTTAAAGTACATCAACCAGTTTATTTTCATGTCTTTAAGGAAAACTGTTTACCCACCTAAGAGCAGACTGGTAAAGGAAGGAAACCTAAAGATGTCATCTAGGCTTTATTATGAAAGGTTTTAATAGAAGAGAATGTTCTTGGAGCTTTGGCTAATTATATGCTTGCATACAACGGGCTTCTTAATAAGAAACAATAAATGAATGTCAACAATGAATCAATGGCAGCAGATAACCCTACTTAGAGAGTGGCTATGCCAGGACTCGTTAAGGCTTTTAAACACAGAAAAACTGCACAAAAAAGACAAACATGAAAGGCAATTGAACAGATTACACATATCTGAACTCTGAGAAGGAGCCTAAGGTCAGCTCTTGACGTCAGTATGATGTATTGTGTATTTTGCAGTGGCAACTAACATAATAAAATTAAAAGTATATCAGTCACTATATGATGTTGTGTGTGTGTGTATTTTACCTCAATTATTTAATAAAGTATCACATTTTGCACAAAAAGTTTACATTTTGTGGAATTTATAAATTATTCATTTAAATTAAATTGCAGAAATTTCTATTCCTCTGCTTTGTCACTAATGGAGATTAAATTCTGTTATCCTGCCCTTTTATCCAATCAGCATTTAGGTATTTGTTCTGCAGGAGGTTACCTGAAATAATCACACCGCTCTTTCAAGTTGTCGCATATATTTTTAGGAGCAGATCGTAATCTTTGCGATAATGAAAATAAGTAAAGACATTTCATATGAATTATTTGTTGTTATTTACTGAATAATTGAAATGACTGACTTTGCCAATATTTCCAGTCCCATCAGCAGCAGCATCTACTTGTTTGGGACAAGGCAATCTGCAGCTGAGGATCACGTGCCCTCCCTGCTGTGACTGGGGAAATCCGACCCCGTGGCTGTTTATAGCAGTGTGTAATTCAGTGGCACAAACTGTGACACACTTCTTGTAGTGAGACGAAACCTCATTCAGAGAAAAACAAACTGTCAGTAAAATACAAACTGATAGTTACATTTTCCCATTTAACGGTAATACAAGTATAAAAACACATAAATAAGTGTGGAAAAAGTTGAGTAGTTTCACAGAAAAGGCTGAATACACAACGCAGTTTTGTTTGCCATACAAAGTGAGGAATTCCTGAGGTTATGAAAGAAGTCCTCCAGCCTGACTTGCTAAGAAAATATTTCCTTTAAAAAACACTTTTGTCTGTAATTTGGAAATTACAGACAAATGAAAGTCACCAACTGCAAAAATGTGTTTCATGAGCAACAGAAGAGGAGATCTGCCAAAGTGTATGCTAAACAGAATCCAAAGTTTACTGGTGAACTCGAGCTCTTCTGCCAGTTTAAGATCAATCACAATTAAACCCCATTACTGTCTTCAGTCAAATGTTATTATCCACATTATCGTTTATTTGTTTGGTGACAAAAACAGGAGAATATTCACATCTCTGCCATAATAATCAATGAATGGTATATGCCTTGAGATGTATATCAAACCACTTACTAATGTACTCTACCTGTTCAATAACTGCACACCAATCTTCAGTCTGAGAATTAAAGCAAAATCTGGAATATCTGATGGCTATAGCAATCAGGTTACCTTCTGTCTGGTTTACAAACAGTACAAGGGTCTGGAACCTTAAAAACACCCTTAAAACGTCATCTGAAACCAAACCAGTGTCCATATGCAACATACTCACAAAACATTACATCACAAAACATTTCTCTTGGGGCCCTTCAATTTATATTTAATTGTTGGTTTTGTGTATGTTTTCTAAACGGTGTGTTTTTTTTGTTTTAATATCTGCTTTAGGACAACGAATCAGAATTAGCCATTATGCCAACTCCAGCATATTTACATCGATGCTTTTGTTGACATGTTAATTAATATGCATAGTCCTAATTCAAATAAATGAAAATGAAATGGAGATCTAAAAATATATTGTTATCCGCCAGGTATGTACACTGCTACAGGGCTCCGCTTCAACAGCTCAAATAGACATAGTTACAGGAGTGCGAGTTTGTGGGAAGCACAAGATAGAAGCGTTTATGGAAAATAGCAGCCATTTTTGTCGTTCTACACAAAATGAGGTTCAGTTAGCTTCAGTTTAGCCGGAAAATGCAGAAGGCAGTGTCACTGACTGCACTGGTTGCTCATTTTCACAGATGCAAATCGCAAAAGTATTCCTGAAAGACTAAAACGTCTCTGGGCTGATTTTGCAGCCACATAAAGCCGCAGCAGGAACATTGGGTTCTTTTTGTGGTGCCTTTGAGGAGGTCAGACGACATGTGTTTCATTCACGGACCATTGGTGTGACTGATTGAAACGCCGCACTTAGAGATGAAAATGTTCCACTGAATAGTTCTTCACTGCATTTTTATATCAACGGGGAAATAAATCCTGTTACTTCCACGTTTACCGAGCAGCGTTTAAGCCTCTTATGTACAGCCTATAAGTTAAGTAAACCATCATACGCCTCATTACCGGGAGAACATTTTCCATATGCTAGTGACCAGCCTGTTGCCAATGTCTTCAATCACAACACTGGCATCTGGCCAATTGAATAACTCAAGAGTTCTCTGTAATCCCATTAGTGTCATCAGAGGACAGAGTCAAAGTATTTGTTTTAGATTACCTGATTCAGCGAGTATATTAAAAGACATTTGACAGATTACTCCATGTTACCCTGTGTGTGTGTGGTCTTTAGACTTGCTGCACTGTCATGTGGTGTGCTCATAGCCTAAATGGGCTGTATCTAGAGAGTGAGCACACAGCCGTCCTCTGCTCTTCCGAGTTGGCTTTATACAGTGCCCTCTCCTTGGCCTCCTGTGTGGAAGTCTGCATACATCAGGCTAAGGGAGACTCCTGTGACAGATTTAGTTCTAATCCAGCCTGGGCGTCCTGCTTTGATGAAGCGCACACTTACAATAAAAGGTCCTTGACAATGCTCTTTTACGCACCGATGTCCCGTGCATACAAATCGGAAAAGATTGACCTTCTTTTCAGGACATTTTCCATGTGCACCTGGATCTGCATGCAGAGGCAGTTCTGTCCTGAAACAGCTGGGATAAAGGGGCTTTAGTACCATATGCTTTGACTTAGAATGGCCATTGTTAGCTTGGTCTTTTGAGATAAAGAATAAAAATATCATTTATTTATTTGTCTGATGACTTCATAACCTTGGAGCTTCCTATATACTAGTGTATTTCTGTCTTAAGTGGAGGTTGTTTGTGCACTCAGGGGACTAGTCTTAAATCATAAAGGATTCAGAATTTCAAGAAATAAAATATATTGTAAAATGTATAACAGAGAATAGTGTTCATTTTGAGTATGCCTTCCTTTACTGTGTGATTTGCACACTGTTGCTGCTGTAGAGGGGCGGCAGTAGCTCAGTAGGTAGAGCAGTCATCCTTCAACCTGAAAGTAGGTGGTTCGATTCTCACTCTCCCCACAGTTAATACTGTTGTTGTGTCCTTAGGCAAGACACTTAACCCACCTTGCCTCCAGTGACTGTAACACTGGGAATTACTGTAGAACAATGTAAGTCGCTTTGGATAAAAGCGTCAGCTAAATGAATAAATGTAAATGTAGAGGAGCACTGCTGACAATGACACTTAAAGTAAATGTCATGAGATCTCCACATGCACACAGCCAGGACCGATGAAGTCTGAAACAGGTCTGGAGGATAGTGTTTAACATGAAAGGGACTTAAAGTAAGAAGCAGGGCATGCAATATTGTTCAAAATACTGTGATGTCAATATACTGTAACTTGCCATATATTTCTAATTGGACAGATTAGAAGTTTTTCTATTTAAATTTATTACATACAAAACCAGAAATGACACTTGTTGATAACAATTTGCAATATAGAGATTCTTGAGACTGGTCTTGGTCTTGAGACTATCTTGTCATAGTCTTGATCCCTAAAAGACTTGGTCTTGTCTTGTTCTCAAACATCCAGACCAACCATGAACACAACTGACATGTGTTTGTCTGTTGTCTTGGGATTAAATGAAAACCTGAATTAGTTAAAAATCTTGTAATTAAACTGACCTTTAGGGACGGGCAATAGCTTATCGTTTGCAATATACCGTTGAAAATTCTCCTCACGCTGAGGAGGAGCTTGTTGTTAAGCAAGGAACTACCTCCACAATTTGGAACTGGTTTGGTTATAGAAAATCAGATGCAGAGCAAACTACCGTAATATGCAAGGTTTGCAGAAAAACGATGGCTACAAAGACTGGAAACCCGTCCAATTTTTTCCACCATCTCAAACACAAACACAAACCAGAGTACGAAAAAAGTTTGAAGGTATGCAAGGGAATGGACGCACCAACCACAAGTGGACATAGTGGTAAGAAAAATCACACACATTTTTTATGCTTCAACTGCACCCATGTGGACTAGCAGAGGGACTGAGCAGTACATTAGTAATGTAACTATGTGCAGTTGTTTGAACAGTAATTCATTACATTAGCTAATATGTATCCATCATGTGCTGAATATAAAACATTTTTTTTATTAAGAAAAAAAAGGGGCATTACAGAATAACCAGAGTGTTTGTACTAGTGTGCCACTTCTGGCGTTAGTGGTACTGCATCCAGTGTTGTACATGTTCACTGTGCACAACAACAAAGGATCTGCTAGTTTTAAATGCGCTGGAGGTCTGTCCCTTCCTTGTGTTTGCACGATTCATTTTTAACTTTGCCGCTAGCGTTGCTAGTTTACTTATGGCGGCAAATCAGGAAGTAAGTAAAGAGCATTACATCACGTCCGCTAAAACAACGCAGGAGATTTGATTCCAAAATCTCAATTAATTGACTGTACAGGCTTCCAGAGGCCACAGCGGCACATTCTGCACATCAGGCTGTTGCATGTATGAGTTACAATTCTTTTTATTTGAATCATTAAAACCTCCGCAATGCACCTTTAACTTTTTTCTGTTGTATTTATTTATTCTTGTGCAAAAGAAACATAAATAAATACATAAACATAAACAAATAGTTCTGTGGTTTTGCAGAGAGAAGCATGAGGAACACTGGGGATGACAGCTGTGGGAGTCTGTAAGAAGATTGTCAGTGTTTTTTTGCACAGCTGGGAAAAGCAGCAAACACTCAAAAATGCTCAACTAAAACTTGGCCTTCCGCCAAACAAACTTGTGACTGAATCGGCAACACGATGGCAATCAAGGCAGTAGATGATTCAGCAGATACTTGAGCAAGAGAAGGTTGTTACGCAAGTTCTGGCTGCTGACAGGTCTGCCAGGCATCTGGTGCCTATTTGGAAGAATATTGATGTCCTAGCCTCTGTCAGTAAGGCACTAGGGCCTCTTCTTGATTTTACAGCCGCCCTGTCTTCTGAAAACTATGTCACAGTGTCATGGTTGAAGCCTACTCTTCACTTATTCAAAGTGAGCTGCTGCAGGGAAAAAGTTAAGCCACAGATCTCACCAAGACAATTAAAAGTTCAATACTGGACTACATGTACACCAAATATGGTGACCTAGAGGTTCAGGAACTGATCAACATGGAAACAATTCTTGATCCACGCATACGCACTCAGTATGAGTCAAGAAGAGATCCAATCATCAAAGAGTAGTCAGAGAGGTGGAATCCCTCCGTCATGCCAAAAGAAGCTTAAAGAGCATCTAAAAAGGCAGAATAAGAGTTTTTTCAAGAAACCAGCTGCTGATACGACCAGTCTTTCTGACCAGAAAAGTACCTGCGCAAGCCACTTGTAGATGAAGAAAGCAATTCCCTTGTGAAGGTTTAATTTATCATATGTTTTGAACTATTTTATCCTAACTGTCTGCAGACATAGATCATTACTTTTGATACAGGGTTTGCACTATTTTTACAAGTGTTTAAAATTTACCTAATTGGTGGTAGCATGTTCCACATACATATTATATTTACATTTACATTTCTAAGCGTGTGTCATTGACTGTTTCACACTGAACGTCTTTACTTTATCAGGTTTGTTACTTACCAGGATTGATTTGCAGTTCTACGCTTTTGTAATCTTGAAACACAACAGAAGACATGGTTGGTGATTGTTACTTTTGCTGTTTGCACCATGCGAGTCTAAATAAATACAGAATCTATGTTTACATTTTAAACTTGTAATTGATTTTAATATTTATTGTGTAATTGTCGTGTGATGCTTTTCAGCACAGCTACTGGAACACAATTTAAACATAATCTGCTATTTAACAGAGAAATAAGATGTATATATAAAAGAATACTCATAAATAATCATTGGTATTGTTATCACGATAAATACCTGTAATTGCTGCTCTACAGTCATCCCTACTATCCTCCATAAACCTGGACTTGGACTGTTTAGGATTGTCAACTATTCCCTTCTCAACTGGTGGGTCACAGTCCAGAATGTGCATGAAAAATATAGTATACAGGCTGTAAGAGAAGTAAATTATTTATTTATTTAGTCACTTTTTTTTTGTGAGGAAGAGATGAATCATCTCGTTTTCGAGGGGGTCCTCTCTCATTCACTAGGGACAACCTATACATGCATGTCTTTGGACATTAAAAGGGGACAGGTTAAGTTTTGAGTATGTTATGTATAGATTTACTTCTTGTGTACTGAAATTGTTTTTATAAAAGCTATAGACGCTGTGATGAAATGTTTATGCTTTCAAAAGAAATTCTGTTTTCAAAATTAAAAAATAATTACGTTTTTTAGTTAGTGGGTCTCAGCTAAATATTCAAAGAAATGTTTGGCTCCCAAGATGAGAACAGTTGAGGTGTTTAGAGTGTATTGTACACATTGTGTCTTGATGGCTGGTCTTGTCATGGTCTTGTTACGCACTGGTCTTGGACATGACTTGGTGAATGCAGTATTGACGCAGCCCTATTGAAATCAGTTCACATGTAAGCGATTAAGAAGTTGTTACAGACATTCTTTCTTCTATACAATTAATAATGTGTTATCCTGGAACTGTGTCTGCATTTACAGTAAATGCATGAGGTAAGCTGCTGACATCATTCACCAGAGGGACTACTACAGTTACATAAGAGCCAGACACTGCCGAGAGCACTGCTCTGCATGGTTTCTTTTTCTGCTCCATACGCTACTGCCTGAATATTTAAGTCAGACGCAGTCCTTAGTATATATCTATCAGCAGCTGCAAAATTATACAACAGCCTATGGCCACAATCCAGCAGCAGCTTCATGCTAAAGAGTCATAATTATAGATCAGCACAGAACACGACTACAGCTGAGGTACAAGATGAATCGGCATCTGAATGTCATTTCTTGGAAACATATTCCCTGAACTCTTGCTTAGTAACACTCTGTCTGGACTGAACTCTGGCAACTAAACACAGGCCGCATGTGCCAATAAAAACATACCGCCACCACAGAGGCTCTAGATGCAAATAAGGCAATGCATTCCCAATATGGAAAGTGAGGTCATCTGATAAAAAAAAACTAAAAAAAACAATGCTTTCACAGCAGCCAAAGAGAAAAGCCTAACAGATGAACTGCTTTTACAGTTTGGACTTTAGGAGTTTCTACTGCTTTAATCTACTCCAGCCCCGAAAAACACATTACATAACAACAGACCGCTGTGTGTTCCTGGGCCTCTCATACATTTTAAAGTATGTGTGCAGTCCTTGTGGTAAAAGCTGGAAAGTTTACCCCTAAAACAACTCTTGTTTCTGAAATGGTCTATTATACATTAGATTCAGGGCAGACTAAGTCTCAGTGGTAGAGAAAAGTATAGGCACTGGATTTACAGCAAGCATTAAAATTGAAGGGTCTTTCTTTCCTTGGGGAACAGTACTTTTTTGGGGAGTCTGCTGTAGTTATAAAAACAAGCAAAGGAGAAAGCAGCACATACAATGTTTATCCAAGGCGTGAGGCTGAGAATCATCAAAAGACAGACAGCTCCTACTTTACATGACTTATGAGGTCAGGTGGTAATACATTAAGTCATAAGTGTCGTCATAGATTTGCAGTACCCATATGTTTAGTGTTTCTCTTTTTTACAAACAGAGAAGGTGCTGTTTCATTACAACCACTCAGCTGCAGGTAATATTTAAAAAAAAAAGATTCAAGTCTAAAGTTGTTGAACAATCTGTCTAGACATCTTTTGACCTGCAATTCACCTGTCTAATTTCTGAAGGCAACTGAGGTGTGGTGCCAAAAGGAGCACAGGGGATCTCTCTGCTGGGCTCAGATTTGGAGTTTTACTGGCCAACATATCAGCGCAGCAGATGCTTATTCCCATGGGGGCTTGGACCCAGGTACTGCCAGTTACAGGACACTTTCACTGTGGCTTTACAGCAGTGCCGTGCCCACCCACCCAGAGCACACAATGAATCCACTCTAATCCTCTCCTTTCTGGTGCTCCCATGTCTCACGTGGCTGCACCTTGTCTCCACTGTTTCATTCTGTAAACACACTTTTATAGAGTGCCATGAGTCTAAAGTTACAATACTTGTAGGATAACTG
The DNA here is from genome assembly GCA_024349245.1 of Neodontobutis hainanensis. NCBI lineage: Eukaryota > Metazoa > Chordata > Actinopteri > Gobiiformes > Odontobutidae > Neodontobutis > Neodontobutis hainanensis. The sequence goes on from JALDNG010000192.1 coordinate 292,636, forward strand.
ATCCTTCTGTGTTGTCTGATGTTACAGTGAAAGCAGTTGATACTGTTTTGTTATGCTCCAAACCACATAAACAAAGCTTGAACAGTACACCCCGCAGAGAATAGTGCTTGGATCTGTTAGCTCCAATAGACTCCATAAAGTAGTCATTTTATCACTACAATCAAACAATAAAAAATAACATAAAACAAAGGCTATTTAGAAAACTTGGTTAAAAATCCATCTGCTCTAAAAAGTGAACAGCCCAATGTAGAGGAGGTGAACAAAGAAAAGAGAAGCCAGACTGAAATAACACTTGTCCTGAGAACAATAGTTTGAGACAGGTTATACCACGACATGGCTCCTATTCTTTCTTTATTACAACACGTGCACGCTGGTAAACAAATATACAACTCTTACTAATGCCTCTTTAACTTCAGTTTCCATTAAACCCATGGAGATTTAGATGTTTTACAAGCTGGATTTAAAATGCCACTGCCAGTCCGAATAATTAATCAAATATATGGTTCAAATGAAGGCATGGAGCACACATAACGCACACAAAGACTTCTTACCTGCCAGCTGGAGGTCCTTCTCGGCTCCCTTTATGGTTTATATTCCTTTTTGTGCTGATCAGTCGCGTCTCCCAGACACAAATCTCGACCTCACTTCCATGTGCTCGCGACCACGCGCTCAGGGTTGCGCTCGGGATTTGGCACGTGACGTCACGACAAGACTGGAAAGCCGCTCCGAAAATGAGTGCAGTGTAAATTATTATAGGCTAACGGAGTAAAAGAGCAGTTCGGGTAAAGCACTGAGTAAAAATGTCATGTTTTTTGTTCCTATTATAATTCATTTGACGCACCATTGCATGGTGCATCTGCGCAATAACGTGCCTAATGTGGACTCGCTCCAAAGAATCAATAACAGTAATGTGTGCAAGTTTTAGTTCGAAGTCATTAAAGGAAACGGCATCCGAACTCAACACTGTTTTCACTTCCATGAACTCTGCCTTGAGCTGATATTAGAGACCTAATCGTGAATGAGTTTAATTATGGAAAGAAAAAAGGTGTGCCAGAGCTGACACTTTACAGCCTGCTCCTTTATAGCTCACTTCCCTCAGTGCCAACAGTTTATACTTCTGTCTGCAAGTCTTACTGTGACATGTGCCTCTTCGAGTGTCACAAGTACTGATTGAATTTAAATACTTTATCCAAACTCTCAAGGATTGTTTTTCTGTGATTTTTTCTCTACACTATCTACAGCTGCACATGAAGTGGTTTATGGTTTATGCTTACCTTGTCTTGTCCTGGTTACCTTTGCCAGGGTCATGCACAGGTTCAATGTTATGTGTTCTGCATGAACAAAGGGTCTGATAACTAAAACCCTTAGAACAAGTCTTAAAGTTAGTATATAAAGCTTCTATATCCATATTACTGGATTTATGTCAGCTTATGTTATGTGGTGAAATGTTTATATTGTAAGAACAAGGACACAAATTCAAGAAAAAACATTTTATATTTCAAAAGAATCTAGGAACAAAATGGAAAAACCAAACACTGGGTCTGAACATCCAGACAATCGAGATCCAAAAATACATTTTCTTAGGAAATATTTAATTATATACAAAACATAAAAATGTATATTTTAGTTTGGGACCTCAACAGGGTAGCCCAGTTTTTAATATTTTATTAATAAAAATAAATTTTAAATATTTATTCCACCCATAACTTCAATTGAGGCAGTTTAACATTGAAATCAAACAAGATTCCAAAAAACTTAATCCGTTTTGCATTTGCATGCAACAACTGTACACCCCAAGTCTTGAACTTGCATAAAAAAACAAAACAGCATTAGAGTCTCTGGTTCAAACTTTAGGCACGTGAGCCCTGCAGCTGTGCCAGTCTCTGCTTTAGGAGTTCACTTTTCCTCCTCAGCTGCTCTTTGACTGAGAGGAGTCTCTGTTCGTCTGACTGCATGCTGTAAATGCACTCAGTGGCCTTTTTCAAGATCACCACCTTCGCCGCCTTCTCGTTGTTGGCCACTTCGGGGATCTCGTCCCTCAGCGCAAAGAAGCTCAACTTGAGCTCGTTCCTCCTCTGACGCTCCAACACATTGTGAGTCCTTCTCTTGTCATAGTCCTCTGTGTCAGACGTCCTAGGACTCGAACACTTGCGGTTGCTGCTGATCTGTTTGAGAACTCTGCTGTGGCCACCGCCGTTACCACTGCCTCCACCGCCGCTCCCTCCGCCGCTGCACTCCAGCTTGAGTCTCTTGACAGCCGGCTGCTCGTGCCTCATGGATGGATGAGCGGCGTAATTGTGCTGGTGGGTGGAGACATGACACCTCTTGAGTACAAGAGGGCTGGGGTGCCTGTTCTCCGTCGGGCTGGGGTCGCACCTTTTCACAAACTGTCTCTTCTCTACTGTGACCACGTCAATCTCCTCCTCTTCCTCCTGGTCCTCATCATCATCTTCGTCATCATCTCCATCCTCATCTTCTTCTGCAACACACAAAAGAGCACAAACCATTACATTTAGCTCAACATTACAGCAGCCCACTTTCCACACAACATGACATGAGTGGAACCGTCAGCATGGCAAACATCAACTAAGCCAATTACATTAGAGAAGCATTAACATCATTAACACATGACACTGTGATGCTCTGAATCCTTGTATTGGGAATGTGACATAAAGGGGTGTGTCTGTAATGAACGCTTACCTGAGTCACTACAACTGCTGCTGCTGCTGCCACTGTTCGGCGGCGTGTCCAGTCCTAAATCCTTACAGGGCGGTGTCACCGTGTTATGCTTGGGTATTTCTGCTACAGGATATGGAAAGACCACCGAGGGGTCGATGCACTCAGACGCCGCAGTGTTCAGGTCCTGGAGGTAGCTGCTGTTAAGCCTCCATTGTGCGCCACTGGAGCTCTCGGCGTTATCCCCAGACGCACAGTCCTTCCTGGCGGCGTGGAGGGAGGCGAGCCTCTCTGACACGACCTTTTCTAGTTTAGCGGCTGCAGAGAAACCACTCCACATGCAATCCTGAATGATGATGGACTTGAGGAAGGTCTGAGAGTAGTCCGCGTCGCAGATGATGCTCTGGTTTACCGCGTCGTCACCCAAAAACTCGGTGACCATCTCCAGCTGATCCGCCGTGGAAGGAAACAGGCTGGACAAGGACGGCCGGCGGCTTGGGGACAGAGGAGGGGTCGGCAATAGTTCAAATTTCTTCCAGATGTCTTCGCTCGGCGCCGGGAGCTGTAGCTGCTGCGGATAGAAGTCCTCCTCCTCGTTATCGTAGTAGAAATACGGCTGCATTGAGTCGTAGTCGTAATCATAGTTTTTACTCGCCAAACTTGAAATTAGCGGCATGGTGAGGTCTCTGCCGTCACTATCCTTGTTGGGAATCTGGTTTAAAAATAAAAATAAAAATAAAAATAAAAAAAACAGAGGCGGGTGATTAGTTGTTTGTACAATGCTTGACAGCTCTCATGCCTGCAACATGTCAGTGTAAGCAACGTCACATGGCCAGTCCAAAACATCGATCTTGTCTGCACGCCTTGTGTGCATGCCGCTTCTGTCTGCAGCAGGTGCTTTCTACCAGAGACTAACTGTAAATAAAAGCAAGGTGGAAGACCCTCAACTCCACTAAACCGAAAACATGAATATCTGTGTAACGGCTAAGTGTGGGGATATGAACAAAAAAAATAAAACAAAAATAAAAACTCTCCTAATCTTACCTTGTAGATCTAAATCTGTCGGCGAAAGAATAAAGTGATGCCACAAAAAAAAATAAAAAAATAAACGTAAAAAAACAAAACACACCAAAGTGGGTTATTCCAATGCGAAAGTAGCATTAAATCCGTTGCGAGAGATTTCGATGAAGCTGCGAGGAAAATTGCATGCGTGGAAAAGTTGAAAGCAGGCTGCAAAGGCGAGCCAGTGAGGACGACGCTCTGTCTATCATCAGCAGCGTGAGAATCACAGCTGAGCGCTTCAACAGCCTCATAAAAGGGTCGCTTTACTCACTACGATGTATCCATCCGCCTGGTTCCCGCGAAACACTCGCCGGCCATGAAAATCTAACACACCCACATTTAATTCTCACTTTTGTCACAGAAAGTGTTGTATATAAAACAACGCAGTCGATTTGACTTCGAATGACGTGATTTTACTTGATTATTAAGCGTTACTGCGATAATTTTGAAATTTACCCGGGTCTACTTCGCGCGGGGAGAAGTGGGAGGGGTCGTAGTAGAGCGCCCATTGACGGGAGACATGCGAGAAATATTAATGTTGGTAGCAGCGACAGAGACAGCTAATTAGGTTGAGTTATTTCGCTAATATCCCGCCTAAAATAGAACAAAAACATCCAAGGCTATTGCAATACATCAGTTTCGACCCATGGCAATGTGTGCATTCACATTCAACCAATAGGCTACAAACCAACACGAAGTGATGTTGCCATGGAGTGTAAAGTACGCTAATTTGGTTTAGGAGGCGTGCCTTTAAAAAAAGGCTGTGATTAGCCTTAAAACAATTGCAAGTGAAGCAGCCAAACCCATCGTCCAATGTGAACATTTTCTACCAAAGTTAGAGATGCAATAAACGAACGACAAGCTCACACAGGTGCAGGAGCTTACCTCGATGTCTCCAGTCTCTGAATTTACCTTCATTAATAGGACAAACACTCAAAAATTGGTTGCATTAAATAAGCTGCATGATATATTTCACATACAACAAAAGAAGACTGTCAAACAATTCCTCCTAAACACCAATTATGAAGTTTAGAGAGATTGGCACCAATTACCAACAGGAAGGAAGCACTTAAATGCATCAGATGGGAAGGCTACTGTTGTGGTATGAAGTGCAAAACCCTACTTTGAAATAAAGCCAAACAGAATAGGATTAAACAGGCTCAGAGCGCCCTCTGTTGGACATGCGTGTGAAGACTGGAGAGCTGCCAGGTAGGTGCAGGGTCACAGCATGGAGGTCAACACACATGTCCTCAAACAGAAAGAGAAATAGACACAATGAATACATTTTATTGTTTTAAAAACAAAACAAAAATGGTATTATGAGAGCGTCAAATGTGGTTGTAAAAGTATTCTCTGTTTAAGCAGTTTTGTAGGTTACTAGGTCATCTCATATTGAAATGTTTTTTTTTAGCTATAAAAAGCAATACAAATCATAACGTTAGCTGCAGAATAATGACTTATGAGAACATGAGTTACAGTTACCTATTATTGTCCAGACAACACCAAACCCAGGAGAGAAAAATACTGTTTAAAACCTGTCAAGACAAAGTCCTTACCAAGATCAGCAAATAGTACATGTAAAAAAAGACATACTGGACACTTATGATGTGTGGGTGCTTGGTGAATCGGGAAATAAATGATCTTGACATGTATTGGCCAATCTAACTTAGACTAGAGTCAAAATGTTCACTGTTGCTTCAAAAAGCTTGGCAACTTGTCCAATTGAAATGAATAATGTAGTGTGCAGAAAGAAAATGTCCATGACACCAACGAGATGGATGTTGCTCAAAGTAAAACCACTGAGCTGTGGTTGACAAATATTAATGGGTGATGGTCTGTTGAGAAAGAGAAAACACTTAATCAATACTGTAGCAGCAAATAGAGTAAAACGCAGACAGGGCATCGCAGCAGCAAAAGAAAGTCAATTCAAGTTTCTTAGCTTATCAGTTTTACTCTGAGAAAGAAAAAGTTCCCAAACCCCAAATGAAAGCCTCTCTCTTGTACCTTTATCCTTTCCCTCCCATCTCTCATTTCCTTCTGTAGGATGCTGTGTCGGATGATTGTAATCGTAACCACCAGATTGGTGTGTTGTGGTTATTGGTTCCCGGATGTTCCCAGTGTTGCTGTGCTTCCAAACGTCTGGAGCCACACAGGGTAATCGGCTGGCATCATTTCCTGTGATAAGTAAGTGAGACAGTTAATGGGGAATGTTTTATTGCGCTCTATTCTTTCCATGAGCCACTGTAAAACGATCTATAAACTTCTAAATATCTATAAACAAAGACCACCTTGTATTGTGAATATTAACAATTAGAAGTAGACTATTATCCTTTCATATACATTTGGTTAAATATTATTTGTGCCGGCTTTCTCTAGAGTCAGGCGACAGTTCAGCATGATGTCTTGACTAAAGCCGGAAATGTGTGTTCAGCAAAGACGCTGCCAGCTAAGCACTGAACACTGGCAGGATGCTATGAGAGCTAATTGTGTCATTAATTATTGACAGTGACAAAAGACATTGATCGCCGTGGCCTGGAGTAGCAAAGCATCTCTGACCTCAGAAACATTAAATAGGAAGACCTTCACTTTGCATTGAACATGGAAATGCACACTATAGACTTGATATTTGTTGATATAATGGAAGAGTGGTATAAGTTAGTTTTGTACTCTTTATTTGAGTGCATCTTTGTATTTCAGTTACATCTGTTCACTTAATATCAGTCGCATGGAGTGTAAAGTATTTTATTTATTTATTTATTAATCATTTAAATGATTACTCTCAGGTGTTTGTGTTAAACCTCTTCCTGTTCAGAGAGCAACATGGTTGTATGATCAGAACAAGGGCCTATTTTAGGGGGGGCTCAAGCCTGGCTGCTGCCATAGTTGTGGATGTTGTCATTTGTTAAGATACAATGGCAAGAAAAAGTATGTAAACCTTTTGGAATTTTATGGTTTTCTGAAAAAAAAAGGTCTTAAAATGTGCTCTGATCTTCATCTAAGTCAAGGGTTTTGAAAAACATGTGTCTAAAATAATTACACAAAAGAATTTTGATCCTTCATGTATTTATTGAACACACTCATTCAACATTCATAATAACAGTGGATAAAGTAAGTGGACCCTTAGAAGTTAATACCTGGTTGACCCTTCCTTGGCAGCAATGACCTCAACCAGGCGCCTCCTGTAGCTATGGATCAGAGCTGCATATTTGTTCAGGAGGAATTATAGCCCATTCTTCCTGCAGAACTGCTTTAGATCTGTCATATTCTTTGGACGTCTCATGTGTGGACCATGTATTCAAGTCAATTCATAGCAACTCTATTGGGTTGAGGTCTGGGCTCTGACTTTGACACTCCAAAAGGAGTGTTCAGATTTAGTTTTTCTAAAGCCACTCTGTTGTGGACTTGCTCTGGTGTTTTGGGTGGTTTTTCTGTTGCATCACCTTCTACTCAGTTTCAGCTGACGTACAGACATCCTCACATTATCCTGAAGAATTGTCTGGTATACTTTGGAATACATCTTCCTCTCAATGATTGAAGCTGGCCGGGCCCTGATGCAGCAAAGCAAGCATAATGTTTCCTCCACCATACTTTACAGTTGGGATGATGTTTTCATGATGAGAAGCTATAGAATTTCCATTCATTTACTTTCTAGAATGACTATAGGCTCAATACACAGGAAATCTTCAAACTCCAGAAGAAAAACCCACTTGACAACATTAAATATGCTTCACACTTGGCATATTCCATGTGCATGTACTAAATAGCATGTTTGTAAAATTTGTATTTGGTAAAATTTTTGGTTTGAGAGATTTTAAAGGTTTAAAAAGGGGGCACGGCCAAAATCAGGGCTAATTTGAAATTGCATAGTTCCTTATAACTTTTGTACCACTTGTGTCAAAGCTAACTTGGGGATATTGTTCCCTGTGTCTTCAACATGTCTCAGGAGGATCATGACCAAATAATAACCAGATCATAACTAAATAAATGTGAGACGAGGTGTATGTTTGTGTGGGACAAAAAATGTGGTACATGTTTAAAAAAAAAAGTACAATAGTAAATGAAATATTATCATCAACACTTTGATTCTGTTATTTAAATGCAGCAATTATTATTTAATCTTAATTGAAGGCTTTTTAGACCTGCATAAACCAATAAAGACAGGAGTTTTTACTACATTGGCCGTGATGAGACAATCTTACGTTTGACTTTTATTTTGATTTAGTGAGACATGTCAGACTCAGACCATGAATGTATTACAAGCTCTATTATTGTATCTATGGTTCAGACTATCTTCTAACCTGTGTAACTTAGTAAGGCCTTAAAAAGGTCTAAACATGGGGCCCTCACTTATACACTGTATTTTCTTTGTTATGACCTGCTAAATCATTATATTATGATTATGTCTTAATCATAATTATGTCTTTAAAATAAACCATATCAGATGGTTTTGTGATGCAATAAATGCATAATACTTTTTATGATTTTTATGTTATAGGTTTAAATACTTTTTAAGTTTAAAGATTTATACATTTGGTTAAAGTTAATCTGGGAAAGGATTTTAACTTTGTTCCTTTAACAAATGTACAAATGTAAGCCGTAAAGGTAAATCATAAACCCTTGAAATACACTTTGATTTGTGTTTAACATGTTGATTGATGTGATTAGTTAGAGGTTTGTGTCATTGTTCACTGTCATTGTGTGACTTCTGATGTACTTATACTAAACTACTCTACTTTTCTAACCACAAGGTCTATATCAGAATTCATTATCAGATGTATTAATATGTAAAAATAATATTTTAATCCCATTATAAACAGGAAAAAAAACGGTAATTTGCTTCACAAACATAACATGCCATGACTAAGGACTAGAGCAAATACAAACTGTAGGACATCCTGTCAACTTTCATTATTCTACAACACTTTATGTGACAATAGGACCTCATTATACAAACTTCTCCAATAATGGAGGGTGTCCCAAGAAGGGGGCTGTGTTTTATTTTTTATTTTTTTACAGGCATACATTTAGGATTATACACTCTACAAGACCAGGGTATGGGATGTTTTAAAAGTAATATACAGAATGTTCATTAAATAAAAATTCTCACACAATATTTTTATTTGCTGTGAGCCAACTGTAGTTCAGCATTTTGACCACAAGAGGGCCGTATTTGATCACACCAGGCGCATGTCGACTTTAGTCTAACGCAGAAGAGATTTATTATAGTACTAGTATTATAGGTTTAGTTTGGATTTCTCAGAAAAAACTTTGGCTTATGTATAAAATGCATTTATGAGTCCAAAATTTCCATTCAACAAAATTAAATTTCACATGTTGGTTACAGAACCGTGCACGTTAGACTCCTGTCGAATTTGACGTTGATATTCGTCGCCTGTAATAAACCCGTATTTATCGTTTCTAAATAAACTGTCCAGCTCCTTTTCCGTACGACTGTTCACGCTGCCGTCACTCGAGTGTAAACGGATCCTATGCCCTCCTCCTGGCAGGGGCCATAACAACAGAGGTTTGGGAACGACGTCACGGCCCGAGCGCTTAGCCCACGTGCGGATGCTCGAGCTTCGGGGATCGTCGTCAACAGCCGAGCTCCGGAGCAGTCACACGCAGGCGGGGAATCTAATCCCATCTCTTTCTTTCTTCTATTTTTCTCTTTTACACACTCGCTGTTGGCCCGTACTCGGGACGTCTCCTCACTCAGAGTCCATTTGATGCCACTCTGCGTCTGTCCACACCTTCTGGACGAAGACTTGCGGCGAAAAAGATGCACCGTTGTAAATTTTCCATTGACCTTCTCCTACGCCGCTCGACACACTGAAGGCTGGCTGCCTTGCTGACCCCCGCGTCTCAGTGCTAACGCCGGTGCTCTGATTGCCTTTCAGTCGGTAATCTTTGAGTTTTTTTATCCATCAAGACCGAGGCAGATGCCCGTCGCTCTGTCAGCCCGGCTTTTACTATGGTGGAGTTTCCATCCCTCAGTCCTTACTGGCCTCTCATCCGCTTTCTGGTGCCTTTGGCGATCACCAATGTGGCCATCGACCTCGGGGAACAGGTGAGCTTCTGTTTTGTTGACCTGTTTTAGTTGTACGTTAATAACACAATAAGGATAGTGCTTTGTCTTTGCTAACGGCTAACGTCTTGACTGATGAGAGCGGCTGCCTGGTGCCATCAGCGCAAGCAGCATCAAACACAGGTCGAGTTCACACAAAGACATGGATTATTCAGATGGATATGCTGTTACAAAAGACCGGGCTGTGTATATGAGACATGCATCAGGCTTTAGGTTAAGAAGAAGAAGAAGAAGAGGAGAGGCGTGTGGACCCCTCATCCAGAGCAAGGCCCCGTTTATTCTGCAAACACGCTCTTTCACCTATTTCACCAAATCCATCGGGCGCGTGTACTGTTTTCATCTAGGATGCATTTCTGTGGTTTGTTTGTCCTTGTGTCTCCTACATGGTAGATCAGATGAAAATAATTACAAAGCTTTTTTTCTCTTGTCATGTTTTCGTGCTTGTACATTTCCGGTCTGCTCCGGCCAGATGACTGATCTTGTGTCTCCACTCACCCAGGGGACTGTGGCTGGATGGTGTGAGAGCGAAATACACACTGAGGCTGGGAGATGTTAGGATTAAGCTTATGTAATGAATCTGTTAGTCGGTATAAATAGCACACAGTCATTCTGAGAAAAAGGGCATGTAATAGTAGGCTAGTAAAGGTAAAGGTGAATGAAAATGCTATTCATGGGAACAAGTTGTCCTCTGCAGTCATTTTAGTATAAAGGTCTGAAGCATTGTCTCTATAAATGTATTTGTAACTTTACTTAGCGATTCAATTTTAGGTTGTAAATATGCAGTAAGGTCAAATTACAGTGCCAGTTGGACAGTGATAAGTTCAGCTAAGTCATGGTCATGTGAGCTGGTTACTACGAATTCAGTTTGCTGTCACAGCACCTTCTCCAGTCTCACATTATGATGTTTTTTACAGGCTCTCAACAGGGGCATAGCCACAGTCAAAGAGGACACAATAGAAATGCTGGCCAGCTATGGCCTGGCGTACTCTCTGATGAAGTTCTTCACTGGGCCCATGAGTGACTTCAAGAATGTCGGCTTGGTGTTTGTTAACAGCAAGAGGGACAGAAGGAAGGCCGTCCTGTGCATGTTGGTGGCTGGAGTCATTGCTTTCATTCTCCATATCTTGATAGGTGTGTGTCCACATGATAAGGTTTGCTTTAACCGCCCCTATAAACTCAAGTTGAGTTTTTTTGTGTCACACTTGTGACAGTGCTATCTGAGGGGAAAAATAAAAATCCTTATTGTGTGAAACTTGAGACTGTTGAGCTGTGACTCATCTATGTTTCCTCCTTTTCTGTAGCTTATACAGATTTAGGTTACTACATCATTAATAAGCTGCACCATGTGGATGAATCAGTGGGCCAGAAGACCAGGAAGGCTTTCTTATACCTGGCAGCATTCCCTCTGCTGGATGCTATGGTAAGTGTAATGGATTATTCCAGCAGGTGGACGTTTTATCATGCAAATGTGGATTTAAGCACAACTAACCTAGAAATGAATCGTTTAATCCACTGGCCTCCACTCTGCTTATTTTGGTGTTTATTTCTCTAATGCACAGTTTCTCTCACTCCTGTTCAAACCCTGTCATGCTTTGTGTACTTTGGTAACACTTTTATCCATTGTTCTGTTTGAAGGCATGGATTCATGCAGGCATCCTTCTGAAGCACAAGTACAGCGTTATTGTTGGCTCAGCCTCCATTTCAGATGTTGTGTCCCAGGTAATGAACTCCGATCACTGGCTTTAATGAAATGTAAAAGGCTATATAAAAAGTTTTATAGTAAACCTTGCACCATGAGCTCGAATTGGAAGCATGTTCGGGGGAGTTGTAAATGTTGTGCATTAATGATTCTTCTCCTCTCTCCTTTGACAGATTGTGTTTGTGTCCATTCTCCTCCACAGTAACCTGCAGTGTGTCGAGCCTTTACTCATCCCTATCCTTTCTTTATATATGGGTGCCATGGTCCGCTTTACCATTGTTGGTCTGGGCTACTACTGTAATATTCATAACAGCATCCCAGACTCCAGTGGACTTGATGTGGGGGTAAGCACTTATTTTGAATTGTTTTACTTGTTGGATTAAATGTCAGATGTTTATTTTTTTTTTCTTTCTTGGATTGACCATTGCAGGGTGATGCCACTATCAAAAAGATGCTAAGTTTCTGGTGGCCCCTGGCCCTTATCCTGGCCACTCAGCGCATCAGCCGACCCATTGTTAACCTTTTTGTGTCTCGTGACCTTAAGGGAACAAGTGATGCTACGGAGGTGTGTCTACAAGTCAAATGCATCAGCAGCAGTATTAGTGCTTTTCTTTAAAAACTAACTTGCAACAGTTTACATTAATCTTAACATACCAGACCATTTTTTCTCTGAAGTTATGGCTGAAAATGCTAGATACTCTCGCACTACCTCTAGAGCTTTCTGGTTTTTGGAGACCCTAACTACTACAGACAATACTACAAAGCTGTTTACCAGAATGTACTGGAAATCCGTGACAGCACTGGCTGCTGGTGGTTTGGGTGATTCACCATGTTCATGTGAAACTCAGGTCATGAGTAGTCTTAGTGAAACATGACTTTACTGTTCTTGTGTCACAATAAAGCTTTAAGGCTGGTATCCAGGTATAAACTTGAAAAAATGCACTCACTGCCAGGAAAGTGACAGACACACGCAGCAATTTCAGCAGGGCTATTATTAGACACCTGCCCTTAATATTTTGCTGTGTGCACTGCGATTGGTATTTTCATCTTTAAAGTGGTAACAGGCTGATGACTTGTAGCGGCCATGTCTTTGTCATTGCAGGCTGTGGCTGTGCTCACGGCCACATACCCAGTGGGTCACATGCCTTACGGTTGGTTGACTGAACTCAGAGCAGTGTACCCAGCGTTTGACAAGGTAAACCCGGCTCACTCCCAGTCTGTTTATTAAAGGTGTTTGCAGTACAGTATTCTGGTATGGATTTTTTTTGTGCTCATTATTTGTTCTTTCATTAACAGAACAATCCCAGCAACAAGATGATTGCTGGAAGCCCTGTTACCAAGTCACACATTAAAAAGTTTACATCCTGCTGTCTGGCCCTATCACTAACGGTAAGATTTTAATTTTATCTTTAGTTGTAGCTGGAGATAATAGCTCATACACTCCTAGAGCTTTCTGCTTTATAGACCCAAAATACTAGAGGCAATACTACAGGTTGTAAAGGACTTTGGGCAGGGCTGTTTTGAAAGAGCAATAGAAATAAACTAACCTTAAAGCCACATTGTAAATTATGTAGAGTATTCACTGTGAACAAGTATTATATTGTTTATAATCTAATGATAACAATGTTTTTACACGGTTTCTAAACCACTGTTTCAGAGACTGACATTTTGTCTGGTTTGTCAGGGAGAGGGAGACTGACATGACTGGTTCAACAATACAAAAGCCTCACTGAAACTTATACATACATACTTTATGTGATATGCTCTTGCACAGTAAAGATAGCCTCAGTGGAGTACTCAATGTACTTTTCTTTAACCTCTATCAGTTTCAGGTTGCAGAGAGGGAGACACATAGGGTGGAATTTGTAAAGAGGCTAAAGGGACTGTGTCACCACCCCCACCACACCCACCCAAGTTTAGGAGCTTAATAGACATTCACGTAAAACATATCGTTTTAACACATACCAATACCCCCTCGCAATTTCTTTAACAGGTATTTTCAATGTAATGAATGCTGCAGCCACAGTCTGTACCCCCTGCTGATTGTTTGTACCACTATGCAGGACTGTCATTTTATCTTTGTTTTGTGTCAGCACAACATTGCATCAATAATATTATTTTAACAATCCACATTAAAAAAAAAAACAAAAAAAAACAGGAAGTTTGTAGGAGTAGCAACCAATGGCATGCCAGCTGTGGAATCCCAGAACTGTAAACATGTATGTGAACTGGGTGTGTGCTTCAGACATCACCACAGCCACATAGGTACGGCCTGTAGCTGTGTTGAAAACACATGCCTTCATGCCAAGACTTGTCCTGATTACACAATGAGTATGCAGCAGAGTCATTTGGTGTTTGGTAAAAGTTTTTGTCAAGTAGTTTTATCTCATGAGACAGATGTGGCCGAGGACGTTAAACCACTGACTGTGGATTTCTCACCTTGTTTAGACGATGTCTATGGTTTATGTGCCACTGCCAAATTAAAAAGGGCTCATTATAAACGATGTATTTCTACTTTTAAGCACATCAAAGCACACTGGTGCAAATCATCATGTTTTGGATGTGTAATTTTTTGAAAAAAGGATTGCTATGTTTATTTATTCAGCAGTTTTTGTTTTTCCACCAAATATGGCAAGCTTTCATGTTGTTTTGTCCTATTCTAAGCTGTGCCTCACTTTCATTACCAAATCATTTTTTTATTTGAGTAATGTGTGAGCTCTCCGTCATAGCAAAACCAGATTGAGATGCTTCAGAATTGTTGCATGTGCCACTGCGACTGCCTCTAGAAACAATAGCATTGTCATGTGTCTGTTTCATGTGGGCATCAAAGGCCCACTTTCAGTCTCAAAGCCATTGTGTTAACAAATCAATGCACTCTAATGAGACTTGCTGTAGCACCTCTATTACGGTGCATTCAATGTGAAATTAATTAGCTGTGTTTGTTTCTGTGCAGCTTTGTTTCGTGGTGTTTTGGAGTCCTAATGTATCGGAGAAGATCCTTGTTGATGTCATTGGAGTGGAATATGCTTTTGCTGAGCTGTGTGTGGTCCCTCTCCGAATATTCTCCTTTTTTCCTCTGCCAGGTAAGATCCACAATTACATGCTTTAGTGTCCAGCTGGATTTTCCTTCTTGCGTTGTCTTTCACTTAAGCTATCTCAAACCAGAGGGCTGATCTGTCCACGTTGTGTGTTTGTGCTCAGTAACTGTTCGAGCTCATTTGACTGGATGGCTCATGACCCTGAAAAAGACCTTTGTTCTGGCTCCCAGCTCGGTTCTCCGCATCATTGTCCTCATCACCAGTCTAGTAGTGCTGCCTTATATGGGGTAAGTTAACACTGAAAGGAACAGGCCAGGCTACACCATGATTCAGGAAGCTGTACTATTAACGACTGTACTGTGTTGCATTCAAATGTAATTGGCATTTTATCTTTAAAATACATGAGGTAAAAGAGATGCATTGCTGATCCAGCAGCTGCTAACAAAACACTCCATGTATTTTAGGGTTCATGGGGCGACACTTGGAGTTGGATCACTTCTGGCCGGTTTTATTGGAGAGTCAACTATGGTTGCCATAGCAGCTATCTATGTTTATCGAAAACAGGTGAGAAGTAAAAAAAATAAAAATAAAAAAAGATAAAGAATACATTTTATCTGGGCTTTAGGATAAATTCATCACCAGACGCGTTTTGTCTGTTTTTCGGATTAAAATTGCGATGGGGAAGAAAAAGAATAAAAAATAAAAATCAATGCTTTCAAAAACAGAGGGAATGGGTTTGAAGCTTCTAAAGGTCTGCTTTCACCTGTTCAAAAAAACTGTATTTGAATTAATCAAATAAATTGCTGACATTTAGAAATTAAGAGAAATTATATTGAAAGAGTGATTTTCTCTGACTCATCAGAAAAGTGAAACATCCAATGATCTGGTGGTGGAGGGGGAGGACTCCGCCCCAATGAGTGAGGTGTGCACCAGGAATCAGATGGACTCCATCGAAGAAGTCCAGGAGGAGGAGGAACAGGAGTGAGATCTGAGAGCGTCTGCCACGAGACTGGTGCTGGAGAAAAGTCTCCCGACCTGAGTGACAAGTCGACCAACATAACATTTAAACGCACACTGTAAAGAAAGCCATGCACCTCCACGTCTTCACTCATCGGTGTAAATACTGTGACTTCTTTTGAACGTTTGAGCCGTTCTCATTATGTCAGCCGCAGGTGTGTTGGACCATTTTAATGCATTTAGGTAAAACAAGGAACAAAATGACACAGCTGCCCTCTACATAGATGGAAAGTCCAAATGGTGCCGTTGCCAAAATAGTGAATATTTAGTTTTTCATTACAACAATGTGGCAATGCCTTGCTTGAAATACAGATATGTTGTGGGAATTGTGGGAATTGTTGGGTTGTGCAATTGTAATTTACACAAAATGGTGTACAGACTGTTTTTATATAGATATTGCAATATGTATATTTAATTGCACTGAGGGGTCAGGAATCTCTTCTTTTCCATGCGTGTGTTACAAAATACAGTTATGATTGTTCAATGCAGTCTGGAGTCAATCTACTTTTGTTTTGCTGAACAATATTTTCCTGGTAGTCTTCATATTTACTGTATATACTGTATAGACAGTTCTTATCTGGCAAATAGCTTTATTATTGACCTGTGTAGAGATCCTTATTATAAAAAGACTTTTACGAAAACAGTTTTTTGTTTTATTTAAATGTTATCAAAAAAAAAGTCACCATTGCAAAACATTCTTGCAAATTTACTGGTCACACTGTCACCTACTGGAATAAGCTCAAGGGAAATGGTCTCATCTCACCCATGATCAACATTCATTCTTATTGTGCATTATTTCTAAGGCAACATGGAGGACCAAGCAAGCCTTTACAACAGTCCTGTCCAGAGTCCAGTCGCTGGTGGTTGGGACTGTTGCCATATTTGTATCAACATTGGCACAGTTCTTTCAGAACAGCTTGGTTAAAGGCAACAGGTTTCCAAAAGTCTGACAAATGCACTCTTGCTTACTCACTGAAACACACCTTTACTAATCACGCCTCTGACAGACACCATGATGATTCACCACCATCATGTGGTGTGTGACCGGCAGAAAAACTATTAATAAATTAAACCTTTCTTATGACTAAATGACCTTAGGTCTAGCACACTGCTCCGTTTAAATTCACTTTCCTTCACAAATAAATCATACACTTACTTATAACAAAAGGTGCCCAGAATCCAGTGTAAACCCCAAGCATTTTTGATTTGATACTGTTGGCAACTCTAGGTTTTACAGAAGTTAAACTTGGGTAATTCCTACTTAGATTGTTTTCCAGATGAAACTCAATATGACAGAAGATTAATGTATTATAACTGATCCTCCAACTTAAAATGCTTTTTCTGAAACTCCTTACAGCACTGTGCCTGTAAACCACATGGTGCACAGAGTGTCATGTCAGCATATTTTAATGGTGGGGGATTCAATTGGCTCAATTGACCTGAGTTTGTATGGCAGGAGATATTTTGCAGTGGCCTCAGCTGGACTTCAGCTCCTTGGGGTGATCTGCAGCTTCTAGTACCGGCACATTGTAGTGACGATCGTCCTCTGTGACCAGACACACAGACGGCCAGTTGTCTTTGTGGTCATCTGGATAGAAGGTGATAAACTCTTCTGTATCGGCCTTGTACAGTCTGTAAACTTGAATGGTGCACTGTAAGGCATATCCCAGCAGAAACATCTCCACCTTCCAAACAAACAAAAACATAATTCCATGTTTAGAAAACAGTTCTTCTCAGGGTTACAGTATTTAATCAGCTGTTTGGGTACATAATTATTTATAGGTAGGGCACTTTAATAACAATGGAGCAGTAAAACCAAAGGCGTATATAATGACAGCATGTTCCTGAAACACACTTTTTACCCCCAGGGCTGATGATGCAGTATGAAAAACAGCTCAGGCACTGTCATGTCTTTTTGAGAATGTAACTATCTGACTATAACATTAAGAACTGTTGTTGCTGCGTGTTCAGAAGCATGACATATCGCTACAGTCAGCATCTGCTAATTATTTTGAACATTAGGTTTGTTAAAATACTCAACCAAAGGTTGTGTTTGTCTCTCACCTGCTCAAGCCCTGCACTAAGACCAACATGGCTAAGGTGGTTGGCAAGGAAGGAGCGCGGGCAATCCGATGAGTCCCGAGCAAACAGGAGCCAGCAAAAAAGGGGTATGTCATCGCCACTTTGCATAGATCTGTGCAGCTCCACAGCTCTGGCCAGCATCAGCAGCTTGAGGGCCTCGAGCAGCCCCAGCTCCTCCTCTCCACCCTGGAACACGTGCTCACACAGCTGCTGCCGCTCTGCTGCAGACAAACAGTCCACTGCTGCCTGCCACTGGGACCACAACAATTTCACGGTTTTGTCAATCAGTGCACTAATCAGGTGAATTTTGTGCTGTTTCTTGGTGGTAAGAACAGAAATATTGCTTTCTTAAACCTAATAAATACCATGCAATACATACTGTGAATACAAGTCTGAAAGAACGAGGCTATAATGGGGAGAGTACAGTAACAGTTTAACCATGCCTTCTTGCTTATAGTATCCCACATTAATTTGTGAATATTTGGCATCACTGACACAGATTGTGACCACTTTTCCAATGTTAAAAAATGTACTTCTCTGCAGACAGGTCTGCTGCCTTGAACTGCACTGCATTTAGGACAATAATTTCTTAATCAAAGTCTACTGTTGACTAAAGCAGCCAGACATTCCCCCACAGATTCCATCTACATTTTTAACAAAAGTGACACAAGTGTTACAAGTGTTACAGGGAGCCACCATTAAACATAAATAACACCTTCAATTTGTAATAGAGTGCAAGTTATGAGAATAAGACAGTGGGTATTAATATACAACCTCAATGATCTAATCTCAAGTGTCCAGTATTAACTCAATGAAAGGTTTGTTCACTTATGAATCATTTAGAGGCATGAGACACCTGCATTACATGAAGAGGTCCAACAGGTTTACTCTCCATTCATGTTGTCGCAAATACTTTAATTTAATGATCATTAATGCTCAAGCGGTACAAGTGCACAGTATGTTATCAAAGTAAAGCATTTCTCTAGAGCAAAAGAGGATGGTGAAACAGAGTTGATTTACAAACTAGGTCAAGACTTTTCCCACACCTAATATACAGATAAAACCTTTTGTTTATTTAGATATAGTCTGGAACAAAACGTAACTATGCAAACTTGAAAATAGTGACAGTTGCATAAAATGTTGGCTACTGACAAACTTTCACTGTGCCATGAATTTTTTTATACTATAGTCATCAGGCAGCCATGTCAGGAATCTCAGACATTATTACTTCAGACTAAAGGAATTGTGTTGAACAAACAGTTAAAAGATAAGAAGCAAAATCTAAATCTTGTTGCCAAGCTCTCACAAACTTCCTTTATAAATGTAATTTTGGACTTTCCTTGTATAGGCATATACATACAAAGCAATTAATGTGAAGCTGACGCGGACCAGAATAACACACAACAGAAATCTATACAAAACAGACTTAAAAAATCTATAATCTTGTCAGGCACAAACCCGATACAAAGCTTTAGCTCCGGGAGCAGTGACTGCAGCAAACACTGGCACTGCCTGACCATAAACGGTGCCTTAAGGCTTTACATTGTTCAAGAGACTCTGTGGTTGTAACTGTTCAAACTGTTTCTTTGAGGCTGAGGGTCCAAATCCTTTGGCCCATTACCGGACTCTCTTATAGTGAAGAAAATTGGGAAACGCACCATAAGGGGCTCATCAAAGCTGCATTTAGGGAGCCTTATAACATATGGAAACAATTACACCCCAAAGTTCTGCGGGTGAATATCAATACTCTGTCCATTGCTGACATAAAAATAAACTTGTGGTATAGTTTTTCTGTGTCTTTAAAATACTTTATGACAGTACAGTTTTGAGGAGATGCACACTACCTTATTTCGCAGAAGCTCCATGTAGCCTTTGAGAAGTTGGGTGGCATCTCCAGTCCCATCTCCCTGCAAACACTCACCAGGAAAAACCCAGTGACTTATTAACCCCTCTTGAGCCTCCAGTTGTTTTGGCAGCTGTGAACAAAACAATTAAACCCAGACACAAACAACAACTGTAGCAGGCCACATATAACAAGTCTTTGCATACACCCTATGTTATCTTTATTATCCTTCTGTACAGCCCTGCTCCTTATGCGAGTACTTACCATTGTGATGTTCTCTTCTTGCAGCCACACAGGCATCTGGGTTGTGTGACACAAGACCTGGTACAAGGTGGCTCTCAGGGCGCAGTAGTTATCCCCTCGCACTCTCCTCAAGCTGCTAAACCTCTGGGACAGCTCTTTATAACCCTGCAGTGACAAATGAGAGCTCTCTTACCGTTTATGTAAAAATACACCAAAGAATATACTAAAGAAAGAAAAAAAGGACGCCCACCTTTCTAATGAGTGCACTTTTGGCAGTATTTCCTTTCCATTCCTTCTCACTATAGAACAAAATATCCACTGGTGGAGCCAGACTGCACCAATCCTCCAACTTCAGAACTAAAAAAAAAAAAAAAAAAAAAAGATGAAATAGGAAAGGCTTTGAGGAGAAAAACAAATGGCTTTTGTCTTCATTCAATGAACCTAAACAGACTGGTATATTTTGCTGTCTTGTACAGGAAATGCACTAACATGAGGATTCTGACAGAGATTGTGGTCCAGCTGCACTGATCTGTGATGCTGACAGCTCCTCAGCACCTCTGTACAGGTCTTCTTCACTGAGAGAGAAAAACAATGTTTCTATATTGCCCAAAGTGAAAAGCTACACTTTATTCTATCCATGTTAAACAAGGTAATCCCCCACTCATGTTAAAAAACTTAACACAACAACAGCAGCAGCACACATCTAAAATCTATTTTTATCTCTACTGTAATGAAAAGATCCAATTTATCAACGACATGCACATCTTATTTTTAGCTTCAAGTTCATAGACAGAGAAAAAAATCAAAATGGTTCTTGTGGTAAAACAAAGCAATTAGAAAAAAACCTGTCCTCCAGGTCTTCTTCTATAGACTCTTCCTGTTTTGTCACAGGTTTCACACCAGCCACTGGTTCAACTCCAACCTCGGTGGAAGCACTCTCGGCCAGACGCTGCTCCTTTTTGTTCACCTCAGCGTCTTCTTCCTTTAATGTATCTTCTTGCTTTTCTTCTGAAACATCATCTTTCACTTGCACTTCAGGCTGAATATCTTCTACTTTGGTCTCCAAAATGGTGTCTTCCTTTTCAACCTGGTCAGAGCTGAGGATTTGATGTGCAATAAACATTCAAGTCATAGTCATACAAACCCATATGTACAAGTTCTGCAAGTAGAGCTTTAAATAAAAGAAAAGGTTTGAAATATTTGACTTAAGAATTGTTAAACAAAGACATGCAAACGAGCTTGTACTTGCACCAAACGAGCTGCAGAAACTAGGATGGGCCACATAATTGGTTCATATAATTAGAATTGGCTGCTGATTACTGCTTGAATAAGTGAAGTGTACTAAGTGTAAGTGTCGTTTTAATAGTGTTTGTTATTCAGTGAGTAGGTAAAAACTACTTCTCAGTAGTTGGATGTTTTATGTTTAGTCTGTTACTAAAGTGTTATGTTGTAAGTTCATGGTCAATGGCTTATTAAGAAATACTTTAATAGAACACTTTTCAGTACACATCCCTTGATACAGGTTTAATCACAGCTATAGCTACAATATCATTCTTGAAACCATGTGTCCCTAAGACGCACTTTTTCGTTTTAATTAAAAAAAAAAAAAAAAAAATGCAGCTACATTAGTTAAAATTTAATATTTCCCTCTGTAGCATCACCTGCTGGTCATTTTGATTTATCATTAAAGTGTTTTTTGTGTTGGCAGACTGTGATATTACTATGTTAGGCTTAAACTACAGAATTGTTTTTATTTAATAAATTTGAGAAGTTGAAGTTTTCCACTATTTGGGTTGGGGCTTTTCATTAAGGGGTGTTGGTGAGTTTCGGAGTTCCGAAGCCAGAACAGTTGAGAACCACCGATCTAGTGCCCAATCAAAATCATCTCAACAAAGCTCTCATTTCGTCCTTAAATGTAAACTGACTGACCTCTTGCACACATCTGCTGGAGCTGTGGTCACTGGCTTTCCATCCAGAGCCATGTGGTCAAACCCTGCAGAGGCTGAGCCAGGAGAGGACTCTGGGGCGTCATGGCTTTGAGTCTCTTCAAGGTTTGCTTCCACAGAGACAGGAGAGCTTGTATGTTTGGGATTATCTTTGTCCACACTGGATAAACAACAAGAAGTGAAACTTGGACATTCTGTCTAATAATTAACTTGACTCTACAGAGTTCAGTCTGGCAACATAACAATCCTACTAAAACCTTCCAAAACATGTGTATGACTCAGACAGTTTTCTTAATCCTAACCCGACAAAAATAAATAAATAAATAAATAAATACACTTTACATGTAGAAAATATAATCATGATGATGGCATAAAAATGGCAGATTTGATCACTTTTGATAAAGCTTTAATTCTTTTAATCCTCTCACACTTAAAATTCACTCACACACATAATATATTCATTTGTCAATTACATTCAAGTCTAGTTTAAAGAAAATGAAAGGACCCATCCTTGTGCTATGTGACTCACCAGTTTGAGTTTTCTGCATTATTAACTTCCTGATTAATCTGAGGGATTGGCAGCACCTGACAAACAGGTGCAGCAGGTTTGGTTTTTGGCAGTTGCACTGGTTCCTGATCTTCAGTAGTCTCCGTTGAGGCTTCATCTACAGATTTGTCCAGGATACCTTGACCGTCACCTGCTTCTTCATTGTTGTTAATAGAGTTCATTGTAATCTGCTCTTGTTTAGGACTTGCCTCAGAAAGTAGGGTGTTTTCGTCACAGACTGTTGCAGGTGTTTCATTTATGCATTTCTCCTCCACAGGGGCAGTTTTCTGTTCTTCTGATGATGTAGTTTTTGAAACCTCCCTGTCTACCAGAGCGAGGCCCTGCTGAGGGTTTAAAATGCTGTGCTCATGTACAGCATCTTCGGCGTCAGCTGCACTTAAATCTACTTTCTGTGCTTCAGCTGAGTTTGCTTTGGGTTGGGGTGTTTTGCTGGAAGAATGCATCGTGGTTTGGAGACTTTCCTCATGTAAAGTTCCATTCTTTTGAGCGCTGCAGGGCTCTGATTCAATTTCCTTATTAGTCTGTTTCTTGCTGTGTAACAAGGTAATACAGAAACATTAAAAACAGACAAACTGAAAAGATTCTATACATAACTCTAGTTTTAAGTTTCAAAATAAGATTTGAATTGGAAAGCCTCACAGAAACAAAACAAGGCAAAATGTATATAAATAAAGATAGCATACATAAAGATCCAAAAATTTATTAAGTATTTGAGCATTTAAAGACTCACCTTAGGTCATTATCAATCCCTGGACAGTTATTTCCCACCGCAGATTTTAAATCATTTTGCAGCAAACCACTGGTTTCCTCTGGACTGTCGCAGGGGCCTTTACTTTGGCAGCAGCAAACAGACCCCATTTGTCTGCTCCCTCCCACTGGGAGGTTTGACAAACAGGTAAAGGGTGATTCTTGACTGCTGCTTTCAGGAGTCCATTGTACAGAAGATCAAGAAGCTGCTAAAGCCACACAAAACATCATGTTGTTCCAATTCTAATACCTGAAAGCAAAGACATGTCAATAGTCCACACTTTAGTGATTAAATGATTGCTTAAGCAATAATATGGGTATTGTATTTTCTCTTGTACAGATAAGACACATTTATCAGGGTGGACTTTGACATTTCTACACAGTACTATTCATTTCGGGTAGCCATTCGTTACAAATCGTATAATACGCTTAACCGCAGGTGTCAAGACAAGGAAGTAACGCTAATACATACAGTGCGTCCTAAACAGCATATTAAACTACCCAAATATAATATTTAGATATACCTGGTTTGAGAGCGAATGAAGAAAACATCCACAAGACCTTTATCATGTAGTTCTAACCTCTTTCAATTTAGGGTAGCTGCAAAACAAGCTGAAGTTAGCTAGCCAGCTAGCTCCGATAAACTTAAAATACAAAGATGTGCTGCCGAGGAGATACCGTGGCTCATTGGCAACACTGCAGCAACAGCGGTTTAATGTGTAATTATTACTCTAATGTCAATGTCAGTGGCTACTGAATAACAACAGATATTAACATGTTTTTGTGCTGAACATCTGTTGGCACGAACCCCTAGCATCGCCAGAGCAGCAGGGTCACGGCTTGGTCCTACCCATGACGTCATACTCACGTGCGTCGAGAGCTCTGCTGCATTTAGGTGCACATCGGAAACTCATTTACTGTAGCTTAGATTAATGTTATTGTCATAGCACTTTTTAACACAAGGCACCAAAAGCTGTTACAAAGCAGTAATTTTAGAGCATATGCTTATGTACAGAATATATTCTACCAAGCATTAACAGACTTTGTATGTTACAGGTGGAAAAGTACAGAGTACTTAATCTACATTCAATGGAGATTGTAGAAAGTGCAGGAGACATTATTATGTATAGCCACTGATGCAAATTGTGTAAAATAAATAAATAAAACAAACAGAGTTATATACAACAGGCAACATATATTCAATATGTAAAAAGAGGAAATGGTTGAAAAATGTGTTTTATTTAGGGTAACTAAATGATACTGTCAGAACAAAAATGCAATAAAATATAGCACGTTTAGTGAAATTTGTTATCTCTAAAAATTAAATTAAATTTAAATTAATTACATTATTGTCGTGAGTTTTAAATTTACATTTGCAACTGTTTTGTTCTTCCGTTTTAAACTTCCTTTGCTAGAATTGCTTCAGTGTCTCAATGTGACCAATCAGCTCCTGTGGCAGTCCGAGCTCTGTCACGATCTGCACACAGCGCTGAAGTAGAAGCATAAGTTTATCCTCTGTGTCAAAAGAGTCAGTGGAGCCTGTACAAAGCCTCTGTGGCTGATGTGACACATCCATGTCCAGTTTTTGTCCTTCTCTGCAGCAGTCTGTCTCATTACATTTCTCCCCGCAGCAGTGCTTCCTGGCCTGCTCCACCTCCAGATCTTCCATGCTCTCTGAGACATCGCTTACACTGGGAGGAGGATTCTCCAAAGTCCTTCTGATGCCCTCCGTGATGGTGTCTTCGTGCTGTGTAACCTGATGCAGGAGGTCAGAAATGGTTTGTGTGGCGGGGTTTTCTGGATGCTGGCTCTGGCACCAGCACCATATTGCACTGTGACAGGAGACACAAAGGGTGCTACAGTGTTAGCCACAATGGCAATGAGAAGCAACTGGGACAAACATCAGCTGTACAGAGGAAAAAAAATAAACAATGCAAAGCCTCTTGATTTTTCTGGGTTTGAATCTATACACTGTTTATGTAAAGACAACGTTGGGCTTTGAGATGTGTAACCAAGTTATTTCTGACATAAAAAAACTGAAAAATAACCGTTGCTCAGGTTTAATGGTTTACCTTACAATTCCTTTGAGACGACCCACAGCGACGGTTTGAGCTGCTCCTTCCCTGAAGCCGAGGTTAAATCCAAGCTGAAGTGAGGCCTCTTCCCCGGCATCAACTCCATCCACATAGCCATCCTGCTCAAAACAACATGACTTATAGGGATAGTACAGTTAAACATGTTATAAAGAATATGTAACTTGTGTCAGCACATTTTGGACAATCAGACGGAATCAATGGCATAGATTTTGTGTTAGGTTTTAAAACTTATAAATAATTGCTTATTCATACTACGAGTATTATGACTATCTACAGTAAGGGAAAGTGTTTGTGTGTCATTGAACCACACAAAATATTACGCTGTCCCTTACAAAAATGATACGCAAGGGCAATCACCATTACTGAGCACATTAAAACTCAGAGGTACACCCTTGAGGTACATCTATAGGGAAAATTTCTTGCCAGAAAAGGTTAGCAAATAATAACCATTAGCATTACCCTGACTCGTTTCTTCATGTTGGATGTCCACTCTTTACTTTGTAAATTGAGCTCGTCCGCGTTCTCGTCGAAAACCTCTTCTCCACTAAAAGAAATAGATTTAAACCAAGACATCGCTAATTTAAACAGGAAACACAGAAGTGACTATATTGATGGCTCAATGGCATCTGTGAGACCACGGGAAAGCAGTAAAGTTTGCATCAGCAGCAACTTCTAGCTAGCTTAGTTTGACGTCATCACCCTGCGCCCGAAAAGCACAAGCTCCTTTAAGCTAAATGTTACCTTTGCAACAGCAACTGTTAAATTAAATAAACTAAATATTTAGTAGTGTTTGGCAGTTCAGAATGACCATGGAATACCCACGTAGGAGTAATTTCCAGTAAGTGTATTGTCGACCATTCCTGCAACAAAGCTGTTTGATGTTGTTTTAAGCTAAACCAGCAGATGGAGCTAAAGCTTTGCTATAAAACTGTCGCTCTTGTGCAGGTCCGCAAACTTCACCTCACTTCACACCCGAAGTAATCTCAAGCAAAGCACGTTTGTTTGAACTAAAAAGACTTATATTTTCACACAATATTCTGCAGTGAAAATTCAAGATTAAATTTGATCGTCTAAATGGGGAATAAATAGGTTTTGCCCTATAGCCTACCCATTCTACCTTTTCTGGTAAGCCATATTATAAAGTTTATTAATATTCTACTTAAAACTTGAATCTATAATTTAGTCATTTATACTTCTTAGTCTTATTTAGCCTAATGAAAACTTTTGGACCAACACTTAGTTAGTTACAAGAGGTCAATCATTTTGTGTAAAGGAAGCCCTTATGTGTGTGGCATAGGCCTATAGTAATTTCCATGAGTATGTGTGAATTATAAACCACAAATCTATATAAATTAAAAAGAGGAAGTTGCAAAAGCATAAAAAATTTACGTTTTGAGACAAACTGTCAAAAAGTTACACAGGAGAAAAACATTCTGTGCTTAAATTATTAAAATATTTTTTAAGCATGTGCTAATGCTTTATATTTTGCACAGAATTAGCTTAATTGATGGTCATAAAAGATAAATGTAAATAATACATTTTGTGATGCACTAGAAATTAATTAATTCAATTGTTTTTGCCCAGAAACATATTGTGTGTCAGTTCTCGTGTCTGGTGTTGTTTCTCAGAATGAAACACAGAAACATCTGCATCAGTGTTTAGTGCAAGTTGAACGCACCAGCTGGTCAAATCACTGTCCACTGCATCTCTACAGCTTCCTGTTTAAGTTTTCAAACAAGAAAATGTCATCCGTCATGAGAAACACATTATTCACTCATCAATAATGCATGGCACCTCCCTTTTTCTCACTGTTAAGCAAGAAAAAAAGAGCCTTGTTTTATTTTGAGATTTCTCATTCTTCATGCCAGGCTTTATGGAAAACACAAGAGAGACAGGGCAATGGCCTAATGCATTTCACCTTGGTGGGATGCATTTGCAGCCGCTGGACAACAGTGGCCTTGAAAATAGTGCGAGCGGGCCACTGAGGACTGGTATTTCAGCCGCCCAGAGCCACACCTTCAGCCCCCCCCTTTCCCTCTCAAAGAGTCAAAACAAGCAGTAAGCGGGGCAATCACCTGACACATTTCCATCCAATTTCCACTGCAGAATGTGTTCATTTTCAGCCTAATGGCATGTCATTTTGCTGGAGCCTTTGGTCAAGAATTAATCCTGGAATCAAAACAGATTTTCCGGGGAGCAATCTTCCATCAAGTATTGATTTTTTTACACTCACAGAGCCTGTACTCCCTAATTTAACCTGACAGCCAGCAGCACAATGGACTGGGAGCACCTTGGCATCTCACAGAGGGAGCTCTCCTGCTCCTTCAGACTCTCAGTGAAGTGAAAGAGAGACCGGGAGGGGGAGAAAAAGGACTCCCAGATGTATAAAACAAAGAGCATTGCTTACAGAAAACACCAAGATAAAGCTTCTCTGTCTCTGTTTTACCTCTAATTATGTTTTCTAGTATAGTGCAACTTGGGCAGGTATAAGGCTGAGAGGGAAAAGGGGAGAGTGTTCGGGGGCCATCAGCTATCATTATGGGCTTGTTGACATCTCCCTGTCTTTGAGTGATTCTCATCTGTGATTTCCCCTGGCCATTTTCCACAGATGCACAAAGAGGGTTTCATCACGGCCTCCATAAAAACGAGCCAAAGTGTCCATGCAGGCCCTCACTAATAAGAAACCAAAGACGTGTCCGCCCATGTCACTCTGCTCCCATCTGCACTGTGCCTTCAGATATACAATCATTGTCTCTGTCGGCGCGAGCGGTAAGTACACTAAAGCATACGTTGAGGTGAGCGGGTTGAGAGGATGATGGAGGCCAGGCCTGGTTATTTTCCTGCAGCTCTTAAAGCAGCGTTGACCCGTGTGCATGAGAGTTGCACTCTGCCAAAGGGGTTCACGCAAACTACCAAACGAGAGGGAAACTGAAGCTCACTTTAAAGCAGCTGCTTTTCACTCTGAGTCCACTCGGTCAAAATTCAGATGAAATACATGTATCTCCATATTTTCAGAATACTTTTTTATACTTAAGAGAAGTTTGTGTCCTTTTTGTCTTTGAGAGTGCTGCAACTTTGTTTTTGGTGACCACCCCTAATTTTATGCTTACATTTGTTTTAAACAATTTAAATTGCAAGACTGAGTCCATAGGCCTAGCAACTTTTTAAATATGCTCACATTTAAATTTTATTATATCTAACCTTTGTTTAACCACGAAGGTCTCCTTTTGCAAGTGAGTCCTGGATATATTTTAATGGAAATGCATGTACTATCAATAGGACTGATGAATTTAAGCTTTGACAAAAATAAATAGTGATACTACAAAATCATTAAATTTAAATCCTATAAAAGTTTTAAGTACCAGTAGTTTTGTTTCCACAGTCCAGCCCACGGGCTGTCACAGGACAAGGGCAGTTTTTCTTTTTGGCACATCTGCTAACAACATAAATAACAAAAAAATTACTATATTTCAGCATCTTTTTCTAAAAACGCATTGTCCAATTTACAACATTAATCTTTTTGAGCTTTTCCTAATACCATAAATGGCAAAGTGGTCATCTAGCATCGATTCAATTTAAATACTCCAAAGAAATAATAAGTATAATTATGGATTCTCTGATTTATAGTTTTAATAAAATACAATTATTCTTCAGGTTTAAGTACATTTTTTTACTTTTATTTGATAGGACAGTAGACAGAAAAACAAGATGAGAGAGAGGGGAATGACACTGGGTAAATGGCCCGAGTGGGAATCACACCCAGGTCTCCCAGGTATATGGTACAAGCGCTGCCAGGTGAGCCACCAAGGTGCCCCAGGTAAAGTTAGTTGTCTTACCACTCTTTCTAATTCATTTGCTGTGAGCCAGTATATTCATAATGTTTGATTAGAGGAATCCATATAAAAGTATTCACATATCAATAGCTACAGAGGAGGATGTACAAACTGAAGGTGCAGTTTCACGTGAGCGAGACTTTTGAGGCAAATTCCTGAACATAGAGTGGAAACAGAGACATCAGAGCTTTAAAGACAATCACACACAGCGTCTGGTTAAATGGACTATAGGCCAATGTGATGTGCTGCTCAGGCCAGACAGGTGTCTCCATATAAAGACTATTAACTCCTCTACCTGTGAATAGCTCACCATGTGTCATTGCTAATAACGGCAAAAAAAAAGGGCAGGAAAACACGAAGAAAGAGCCGTGAAAGCAAAAGGGGGGATCATATGCATGGTCGCGCTGGATCGCATGTGAGGATTGGTAATTGCACCCCCAGAGGCATCTAGCTGTGCAGAGAGGCAAAAGTGGGAGACGCCTGAGCTGCTTGTGCTTTACAGTCGCCGTCCCAACATCTCAACCTTGAGCAGGAAGTGAAAACAAGGAGGCGAGAGGGAGGAGATGTACAGACAGTTCATTTACCCAGAACATCAGCCCGCCGCGCACTGTGTGAAAGATAAGGAAAGTGAATGCTTCATGGCTGATGGAAGACAAAGGCAGCAATTTAAAACCATCTGCATCCAACACAAGCACCCTCTCCCCCCCTCTCCATTTTCTGTGTCCTGACTGATATTGAAACATAATCCATTCGGAGCGCCGACATGTCATAATATTTCTATCCGGCCTCCTTTTCAGGCCCATTCGGGACAATTTCAGGTGCAGGATGAGCAGGAATGTTTTATTTCAACCAGCCAGACAGTCAGCTCGGGGCTTCACTTTGATTCAGACAGAGAGAAAAAAGACAATAGGAGACTCTACTGTCCTATAGGTGCTTTAAACCTCCTTGCTTTTGCAAAATGATTTACAGGACAGAACCTTTTCTACTCAAGCCATTTACTGCAAACATTTCGGTTTGAGACAAGAGCTTAATATCTCTTTTTGTGAATGGGAAAATACAGAAAACAGTACTGCAAAGGGACTTTTCTGGTTGATCTTTTAACGCATGTCCAACATGTCACGTGTAAAGTGAGCTAAAAAGAGTTCAAATGGAGAAAACCCGGCTAGATACATAGTTAAAGACTATTTGTTACAGCTACATATGGCACAGGATTTTACTCTCCAAATTGTCAAACTTTATGGTTGGGATGACCTTTTGAACCGTCAAACTGCCACCTGTGAATTAATATACTTAAAAGGGAGGCCTTTTCCTGTATTAGTAAACAATGATTTCCTGAAGAAATAACTCAGTAGAACTTCATCAATTGAACAAGAACACATATCACCACCAATATCTAAGTGCTTTTAAATGAATTAAACATTATTAATCCCCAAGGGAAACTTCATTTGTGAGGTCTCTTTTAATTGCTTCACACTTCATCTTCCATTGACTGATTAATCGTAGAGTCTTGTTGCAGTGTGGCATGTGGCATCTTGCAGCTCTTGCAGCTCACTGACCTGAGACGTCCACTGGCTGCTCTCTGTTGTTCAAAAGCCCAATGTAGGGGATGGTGCATGTTGTTCAGTAGAGCATCTATCCCGTGTGCTTTGGTCTGTTGTCTTTATGTTGCAAAGAGGTTATTTTATAGGTGCATTGTGTAAGAAGTAACACTCTTTGCTATTCTTTTGTTGTGGATCCACACCAGGAACATATTAAGGCTCTGATACTGTGTGATTTATGCTTTTTGCTGATGTTTTTAATAGTCTTTCAGAAGGGTCACAATTATGAAACCCCTTGACTGTAGGTAAATCTATTCAACTCTACATCAAAGTTGAATATAAATATGTTTTTTAAAAAATTGATACACAAACTTTACGCTATTTCAAACTTCTTCTATTTTTCGTCATAGAAACATAAACTAAACTTTTTTTTTTTGACTTTTTGAGACTGATTGATACAAAGCTCAATCATAGACACATCATCCATAAATGCGCTTTAGGGTTTTCTCTCCTTGTGTTCAACGCTACTCCTCGTTCAGATGCTCCACTGTTCTCCGTCTACTTCTGCGGAGTGAGAAGCACAAAGTAAACTTTCATCAAGCAGCTCAATACAAACAGTTTGAGACAACACATATGGGTTAGGAGCTGCATCTGCACAATTACACTCTTAATGGCGATGAAAATGGCAGTACGGGTTGAACAAACGAATATCCAATAAGTTTTGCGGAGCTGCGTACACCTCAGACATCAGCACTCAAACGAAATGAAGGGTGGAGAGAAAGAGCTGAAAGGAAGACGAAAAAGCATCTCGAACATCAGTTTTCAGCCCTAATGTTAATAATTTATGTTGTCTGTGCTTTTTATTATTATTATTTATTTATTTACCACTTTCTTTGCTGCGTCGGTTCGGCTTTTTCAAAGGCATCATGGACAGGAAAGCTGTACGAAACTTTTGAGTTTAGTTTCAAAAGGCTTTCTCCCCGTTTTATTTATATATTTTGCCTTCTTTACACTTGTCTTGTTGTTATTTGGCGAGGGCGAACACATGAAGCTTTGATGAGAAGCAAAGCTGACATGTATTCTTCGGCGCTGACCCCCAGGAAATCTAAATAAATAGCTAGATATTGTATAGACGGGCTGCCATTCTGGACATGCCTCTCATTAAAGGCATCAAAGTGTCAATTAAAATCACTCGTCTACCCAACGGCAAAAGGTGAAAGGTCAGTGGGAGCGCACCGCTTTAAGTACGAGCCCACGTGCGGGATGATTTAAGACGCACTTGACCATGACCTCGCAGCCGGAGCAAGTCAGAACGAGTTGGGATTCGTTTGACATTTTTCAATAGCAGTGTTTATGTGTTGTTCAAAGAGATGAAAAGGAGAAGTCAGCGATGTTTTAGAGGATTTGTATGTTATTGAAACCTTTGAACTCTTCGGCAGCTTGCACCTGTTTTTTTTTTTTTTGTTGTTTTTTTTCCTTCTTAACCAAAATACAAACCTAACCTTTAGTCTCAACAAGCCTCTTCAAAGAAAGTTCAGCTGTCTTGTTATTTACATTAAGTACATTTTAAATATTAGCTTTAGATGAGAGTTTAGTTTTCGATATTTGACAGATTTAACATGGTTGGGACAAAAAAGAGGCAAAAAAAAAATAATTGTATAGTTTGTATTGTCTCTTAAATTTCATGTGGTTTTGAATGCACTGATGCCTGTATCTAAGGCCTGAAAGAGAAAGAGGCCAGTGTAAAATGTTAGTAAATAGTAAATAGTGATTACATAAACCTGGATAAGCAGTAATTAAATTTAACAAATGATCTCAATTTGGTTAATTTGTTTTATGATTTTTTTTTTTCATGCCAAAAAAAAATTGCGTCTCTTCAGCTATTTCCATGCTATCTCCTTGCAACTTAAAAGAATAATATAATAATCACCTGGTAGAGTGCATACCACACACTTGGGAGACCTCGGTTCAGTTCCAGCTTGGGTCATTTGCCCACTGTCCTTCCACGTTTCCTGTCTGTCTACAATGACTGTGTTTTGACTGCCTAACGTCTTCACTGTGTTACTACTGTGAAAAAAAAACTACTAATATCTATACATCACTTTATTTGGATAATTCAATAGATGAGAACATCATGTATTTGCAAAAACTAAAAACTATAAAATGATATGGACTCATACTATAACATTATTGTGGCTCACATTGCTAGATTCTTGTGAACAAACTGATATAGCATTTATACTTTATACTCGCAAAGAAATTCTTAGGAGCCAAACCGAAGAATTATAACAAACCTAAGAATGAGATGCCTTCTTTCAGTGAGACGGCATCTCATTGAAAGTGAAATATGTGTGAGCACTTCAAACAAAAACTCAAGACTCATGTCAAACAATTGTTTATTACTAATTATGGTACAAATCAATGTGACAGACTCGAAGCGTTTTTTTTTAAACGTTTTTTTTTTAAGAAATACACAAAGTGCTGCTTAAACTGACCAAACATATTGCTCTATAGATTACAGTTTTCAGTCTATAAAAATGAAAACCAAACCTCTGCGGGCTTCTTCAGCTTTGGTTTCGAGTTTATCGGTAAAATTTCACACAAAAGTCCTAGAACAAATTGTCCTAATTGGATTCAGAGTAACATCAGCGTGAGCGTCTTTATTGTGTAAACTTGATGTGAACGTCGCAGCAGAGGTGGGATTAATGAGACGGAATTAATAAATAAATAGATAAATAAATAAAAAACAAGTCACAAAATATGTCAAACAAGCATGGGTCACAATAACTAAAATGAAACGGTGAACACTGAGTGCAGAGTAAATATCTGCGGTATCTACTGACCTGCTCTTTGTATGGCGTCGAATTACTCACAAGAACAGTACTGAGGTAAAACTTGGATCGACTACTGTACACTAACCCCTCTTTAAATTCTTTTCTGCTCCGATTTTTTTAAAGATTGTCAACATCATGAATCTATTTCTCTGTACAATGTGCATAACTATAGAGCTTTGGTCCAGCATTGAAGAGTTGAGCAAAGGCAATAACTCCTTTTGTGTGTCTGTATTTTTTTTTTTGGTTTTGGTTGCAGCTTTATGTTGAGCCTCAGAACTAATCCTTGTGGGAACTTGCAATGGGATAAATATTGAAGAAAATGATAATGTAGATGTAAACATAAGAGAGTAGTACTTTGTGTTCTGACTTTAACCGTGTGTCGTCTGTGTCGGCGGCGCACACCGTGAATGTGACAAGGAAAGACAGATATTGAGCAGACACGGGATTCTGAATAAATTGCATCAAATTTCCCCTCACTTCAAATCAAGTTCACTCACTCTGACATGTGACACTTACAGCATTCACCTTTTTTATTTTTTGGAGGGGCAGTTTGTCGGGAATACGCTCGTGAAAATGAATAGTGAAGAACATTATGGATTCTAAGTGGTGTGTGGTATTTTTGTGGCAGTTACAATTTGGCTAGTTTTTTCTAAATTTATTTTGCAAGGTTTCTTCTTCAGTGTAGCCATGGAGAGTTAGGAGCATGGTTGACACAGGAAAATGTTTTAGTTGACCCACAAAGTGAAACATTTTTTCAGAAGGTGAAATCCATGTGTATAAAAAAAGTAAATAAAGAGTTAAATATTTGCCAGTCCTTGAGCTGAAGTGAATGTGTTCTTTGGCTATCAAGCTTTGGCAACAGAATGACACAGTAGCTCAGATCGAAGCTGCAGTAGACGTGACAGACACCCCTCCTCGTCCTCACCTTCTTCTTTTTCGGGCCTGTCCCGAAACAATCTCATCACATTATTCATAAATACCTGTAGAAGTTGTACAAATGTAACTCAAAGTATTGGCAGATGAAACACAAAAAGTCGGAGGCAAACAACACTGTTATGCAACTGTTCAACGGCAAAGATACTTTTGTCCAAAAGAGAAGTTTATCAGTGTGATTTTTTCCATTTTTTTTCAATATTTACATACAAACTATGAAGAAAAAAGTAAGCAAGACAAAGATAAAATGTATATATTCAACCTCACACATATAGCTTAGAGTTTGCCAGTAGAAATGTAAAAATTTAGAGCACATTTACATTACAAAATTATTCTTAGTACTCAGATGCAACAGACTTTGGTAAATAGTGTTTTGATTTGGTATGATCTCTTTACTAAATCCCTCCACGTGAGAACCAAAATTTGGGCAATAGTCTGGTCCGGGACGGCCAGAATCTAAAACAGCACAGGTGGGTTTTTACATATTTCTCACATATTAATCTCTTTTTTGGTTTTGCCAAGCTCATTTACATAACTGTGGTAATCACACTGACAACACAAAGTTTTGTTTCGACTGTCCATCCGGGTGTCTGGGGAACATTTTCAGTCCTCATTAGGAGTCCTTCCCTTGACTTGTTGTTTTAATGGCTGCCACTTCTCCGCAGCGCTGTATTTGTAACTTTTTGGTGGGACGTTCACTTGGGGAGCTCCTCTAGAGAATCGGTGAGAGGGTCCATTGGCGCAGCCGGACCGAGGTCAGGCTGTTTCAAACGCTTTATTGTGTTTTTTAAAGCTTGCCTCTTGTTGCAAAACCACACACGGACCACCTCCCTGTCATAGTTCAGTTTCTCAGCTATTTCCGTCATTTCCTGTCCCGACGGGTGTGTGTTCTTCTCAAAGTGGCTGTTGAGGATCTCGAGCGCCTGCGGGGTGAAAGAGGTCCTCCGCTTGCGTTTTTTGGAGGGCTCACTGCCGATAAACTCAGTCAGGTTCTGCATGCCGGATCGGTGGCGGGCTTCGGCCTCGGCCATCCAGCGCTCCAGAACGGGCTTAATCTTCTGGGCGCTTTTAGGGGTGATGTCCAACTTCTCAAACCTGGCAGGATATAAAAGGCCAGGGTTCAGTTTGCCTGTCAGACTGTTACCTATAGTGTTCTCTTGGGCTTCCTGTGGTAGGAAAAAGTGGCTTCTCAGGATGGTGTGTCTGGGGAGAATTAAGAAAAAAGAATCTTACTTAGGTGCCCTGCCAGAAACCAACAAGGGATAAGCTGCCTTAAGAGTTTTTAGTCTCCTCAACCAGAATGCCACTGGGACTGAGAAACTAACATCCAGGTTCACCTCGAGCCAAACACTAGCCCCTTTTATGCTCCTTTTCATGGTGTGAGTGGAGTTTGCTTCAACCAAAACCCAGTTTAATTCACTCTTGTGACTGATTTATGCTCCAATATTGAAACCTTAAAAAGGTCTCTGTAATTTACCGTATGTGTGTAACATCTGTGAAAGTCCGCAAACGCCACAAAATGTATTTTTAGGAATCAATGTTATTGTACATTTACTGCAACAGACTGCCTGTAATGCTGAGCTTGACCCATTTCACTATGTTTACTACTTCCTGTTGCAGAATAAAAACAGAACTGTACAAAAGACAGGAATGTGATAAAAGGGGCTTGTGTTTACTTTTTGCACCTGGACGCCCCACAGCTGACCTCATGTTTGCTTTAGAACTGTTACATCTCTTCATGCAGCTGTGGGTCTCTGTCCCAAACTGGCAACAGTGGAGCAAGGAGATGGCAACAAAGACTACAAATATATCCCAATTATTAAAACAAAAGAAAAGCTCCCTTCTCTCAGGTGTAAACAAAAAAAATATATAAAAAATCTTCTAATGCAAGCAGTTAAATATGGCACCATCATTTATTTACAAAAGGAGCTTAAATTATTAACCAAAATGTACGTTTAATACATTTTTCAAACTTTCTTCCCCCTTCTAACAATCCCTCATTTTATAATTAATAAGAATACATTTGCGCTCTCATAATTCCGACATTTTAGCAGCTCACTCTGTCAAAGAATGGACTCACAGCTCAGTGAACAGTCCCCTGCTTCAGTTGTGATATGAATAGAATATAGTGTGTGTGTATACATATGCGATTTATATGATTATTTTGAATAAATCCAAATCCAATGGAAAAGTAAATCATCGCACGGTGAAGAGTGTGACGTGTGAGGATGCTTTTAGTGGCCTGACAGCGCTGATGGAGAGACAGAAAGAGCTACGAGGAAGTCTTGGTCTCGGCGGAGCAAACAGTGCACACAAGACATTTTTAATGGTGTGAGAACGAGATGCCCATGCACGCCTCCCTACACCTCGCCCCGGCGCATTCTACCTTGTCGACAGGCGCTATTATTTATAACCCCGTCCTGCTTCTAAACAGTGGGGAGAGGAGGTAGGCTGTGTACTGCGGGGAATACATTAGTAAATATGAAGAGTCACCAGAGACAGGACATTTCATGGATCAACAGGAAGCGAGGATACTAAAATGAGTTGAGAGCTGCTCAGCTGGGTATGCACTCCCTGCGCTAGTGCGTCGGGGGCAGAAATGGCCCAGAATGCACCTCCAGCATCGCAGGCTCTTCTTCTTCTAAGTACCTCAGGAGCCTGTTTTACACGTGCTCCATTTTAGACTCACACTCTTCCTCTGGGCCTGCTACAACCAGCCAGAAATTCAGAATTATCCTTTCACGGATTAATCTACAAATTCCAGTCACAGAAATCCTCAAACAGACAATTTTGGCCGTCATATTTAAGTGCAAAAACAACTTTTTGACTGTTTGGTTTTCTCCCTTGACCTTTGGTGTTGCAAGTGTGTTTTTAAAAGCAGGATGTTGTGCAGGGCAAGAACCTTAAAATAGGTGCTTTTGTTCATAGAAATGGAGGATCATGGTTAGTTCAAAGGTCAAAGGTGTGTTTTTAATAGTGGTCAGGTCAATGTAGAAAAAAGAAAGAAAAAGTATGTCAAGGATGTGAGGTTTGTTTTGCTGATGGGTTTGGGTTCACAAAAATAAAAAGATTGTTCTTGGAGGTGAAGGATGATAACTAGCGCTAAATGTGAGGAAATAATATTTGAATTCTTCTTAATGTTTGCTGTTTTGATGTGCACAGTGCTGATTATTGTTTCTACTTTGAAATTTTACCCCTACTTTTATAGAATGTGCGTTTGAATCTTGAGTCTTTTTTTGTAAATAATTCTCGGCCTTATACTTTGAAACTGACACTCATATATCAATAATTTAACAGTGTAAAATACCCAGA
Source organism: Neodontobutis hainanensis (assembly GCA_024349245.1). Lineage (NCBI taxonomy): Eukaryota > Metazoa > Chordata > Actinopteri > Gobiiformes > Odontobutidae > Neodontobutis > Neodontobutis hainanensis. The sequence goes on from JALDNG010000192.1 coordinate 330,188, forward strand.
AATAAAAAAAACAAACGATTTAAATATGTTTAATTTAAATGTATTTATTTAAAAGTGTTTTTATTTAATTTTTTTACACATAAAATCTATGATTACAAAAACAAATACTTAAATGCACTTGTTTCTTAGTGTTAAGTTAAAAGATTTATTTTCATCAATCCTGCTTTAACACTGAACGTATTCTGGTGTAAAATGTGTTTATGTAATTTGGTGTTTTTATTAATTTTTTGTTGGTTTTGAGATATTTTGGGCCTTTTTGCCTTTATTCAATAGGCCAGTAGATCAACAGGAAACAGGGGGAGCGAGAGGGGACAATGGGCAAATGACCCGTGGGAATACACCTGAGGTCTCCCAAGTATATCGTATGTGCTCTACAGGCTATTATTCAGTGCTCTAATTTGGTAAAGTTAACAACTCATACAGGCTCAACAGAGCGGTCCAGGTTAGAATCTTTGGCTGGGGTCATTTTTCTCCATCCTCATTGTCTCTGTTCAAGGCAAAATGGCTCTCACTTTCCCTGCTTTATCATTAATCAGTGCTGGTATTAATACTGAACAAACCCTTGGAGTGGCCCCGAGCAGTCACGGCTGCATCTCGAATGGCCTGTTTAGATAAACTAATAAAGCGGCTGGACACATAGTGAGCAATGAAAGGAGACGTGATGGAAGCATCTGTCAGTGTCTGTTCACTGTCCAGCTTCAGAGCTGGGCCCCAGAGCTACTGCCGCGTCCCGTTCTCCCCAAACTCCACGTCTGAGTTGATGTTAACTAAACTAAAGCATGTCAAGTCTGCCCCTCGACTTAAAACATTGCCATGCCATGTCTAGTGTCACACAAACAGAAATTGTCATGAATAACAAGCATCAGAGAGCTTATTTTTGATGCTAATGGATTTTAATGTATGTTATAAATATTTGAATTATGCCTGGCTGTGAATATTTCATGTGTGATTTGAAGACTTTAAACATTAGTTGCAGGCCACATAAGAACTCCGGGCCGTGTACTGCTTCACTTTTTATCGCCCGTTTGATGTTGATGTGATAAAATTTTTAAAGGAGTGTGGCAGAAATGTCACATAAACAGTACAGGTCATCGGTAAGACCATGCATTTCAGAGCTACATTAAAATACAAGAACGGGATTTTGTCTGAAAAAGGAACATGGAGAACTAATGTCGAGAGACCTTAAATGTTCTGAAAGTTAGTGTGAAACTTCTGTATTGTAATATTAAATGTTAAACCACATCTAAACTGTAGAATCTGCACATTTAAAACATATTTAGAGATGTAAAACGTAAGACATAATATGGGTCACTAGTTCTGATTTGAAGCCTACATTTGTCTTATTTGTCATTTTTAAGTGAAGCGTTATTCAAGTGGAAAAACAGGAGGCATAAAACACTGATTGTCTGATTATCTTATGAATATATAATACTCCATTTAGGACTAAACTGTCCTCGCGGCGGCTATAAAACACAGCAATCTTATTAGCAGATCATCTCCACTGTGCTCAGACGCAGCCAGCCTTAGTAATTATTAAATGCTTTAAGTGCTTCATGTAATACTTGTGTATGTATTTTGCATAAGTAACAGGCAGCTGTCATGTTAAATGTGGGGAAGGAGGAAAAGCGTCAAGCGAAGACATGAGGGCTTCTTTTGTCAGGGCACGATAGTCAATTATGTATTTTAATATGTGAATAATGTGCGTTTAAAGACGAGAGATGAAAAATAGATTTAGCTATGGACACCAGACGGTTCACTGAGGCTGTGCTTCTTGTTCTCTTTGACAGAATCAGGACAATTAGATCTAAAGCAGCGTCTGTTTGGGAGTGCTTACCTGCAGATGGCAGACTGACTGTACGCCGGCCCCTCGGCTGCGCTGAGTGCTTGGCCCACCTGGGTCTGAGTCAGGCCCAGCGACAGGCGCCGGATCTTGAATGCTTTGGCGAATTCTCGGATCTCCTCCAGGTTGACCCCGTCCACCTCGCTGGGGGCGGTCTGCGGATCTGCAAAAGCAACACACACGCCTCATTTTATTAGCCCTCTGCTCTGCAGGCGCTTACCTAATTTTCACAGAGAAAGAAGCAAACATGCGGCTGTATACGATCTTGGTAATCTTCAGACTCCTCTCAAAAAACAGCCTTAGCCTCGGTCAGAACTTATTATCTGTGTCTGCCCTCCTGCGGTCAACTACATATATTTGAAGAATAAATTCAGCTGAGGCGTGAATAGAGGAATGCCATGTTTCTAAGAAGCAAGTGTAAATCTTTAATCTTCGGCACAAAAGCTTTATGGACAAAAGCACATGACACAGAGCACAAAGCAGACGGATCCTGTATGTTTTTTTTTTTTACCGTTTACTCATTTCTGACCTCTTCTGCATAAATCCACATACAACTTCCCTCATGTAAGCATTAAAAGATGTTTAAAGACATTACTTCAAATATTTCACCCTAAACCAACAGTTCACTCCAGCAGCAGCAGTGACTGTAGTGTTACAAGCTGCAGCTTTAGTCCAGAGAACACTACACACAAAAGCAGAACTGTTTGTGACTCCACACATCTGACAAATAGCAGCATTTTGAAGAATTTCTTCACTAATAAAAAGTGATTTCACATTGTACATCAATGTCAGGTGCCCTGGCATCCTGCTTACTAAAGCAAAGTTTGTGCTTCTGAATTATTCATCTTGGTCATTATCAATGAATTATTAAAGGAATCCTCCAAGCGTATTTAAGCAGAAATCTATGGGGCTGCCATCTCGTTGTGCCTCATAAGTGATGTGTAGCGTATGCGGCGGGGCCCCAGACGTGTGAACACTGGGAAGATGAGGGGCTAGAAACTCCGACCTGCCTAAATGGGAGGGATGAGCACTCACAGCTTCGGGTCCCATCATCTCCACATTGATGAGCATCTCTTCATCACTCCCAACGGACCCCATTTACTTAGAGGGTCGAGACGCTAATGCTACTCTACAGCACGACTTCGCCTCTGGGCCCATATTTCTCTGCAGCCATTTCATCATTTAGGATTTAATCTTGTCTAATGTACTTTTCAATAATGAATAACAACACAATTTACAAAACTAACAAAGAGGGAATAAAAGGTGGAATTAAAAATGCAGAAACCTACCTCACACTAATCACTTTAATAACAAGACAAGGGCCATGATAAATTAAACACCCAATTTGTAACACTTAAATTACAGGCTATTATTCAGGCTATTATTTGCTTGAGTGCACACGAGTCATGTTTAGTCTTGTCTAGCTCCAACACCTTCTGTCTTTTGATCAGACTAAAGGGCCTTATACAAACCGGAGAATACTGTGACTATGTTTCAATCTGACTGAAGCAAACTTTTGTGCACCTGACTTTTCGACTCCGTATTTCTTTAAAAAAATATTGTGTGCTTCTTGTTGCAATCAGAAATATTCAAAAAGCAGTTCATTGGTGCACTACTCATTGAGCAAAACGCAAACGACATCTTAAGTACCTCTTCACAAAGAAAATATTTGGCTGTCTCCTTAGCAGAACAAGTAGCATTGAAAGCCCTATTAATTAAATGTAAAAAATTTATACAGTGGAAAATACTATTTCTGCATGAATAATATGAATTGAATGTAATTTAAATTTTGACTTTTATATTTTCTGTTGAATTGAAACACCATTCAAATGTATTTTCTGATCAGATACTTGTCTTTGAACTAATGTCTCCCTTCCAGACGTCTTCAGGTTGTAAAGATTAAATGCCCAAAGAATTAGGCTAAAATTATTAAAACAAATAGACCTTCATTTTCAAATGGTTGTTTCATGTTGAGGAAAAAAATAAAATCTTGTTAACTTATGTCTCACTAAAGACAAGCTACATCCTTCACTTTTGAAAACTTTTTAATAACTGCTGGTTTATTTGTGGTGAGCTCACATTTTGTTGGCACAAGTTCAGGCCCTTGGTTGCACTGGTGTAATTTATGTGAAGGACAGTGTCACTTTAAAAACAGGATTTACACTCGGCCGACTGTCCCCCCTCCGATATAAATCAGCGACAACAGTATTACTGTAAACTGACACCATCCCCTCGGATTGACATTTTCCATCTGATTATTGTAAATAACAGCAGCAGACATTGTGCTGTTTAATCGGTTTGTGGTGTTTGTTTATGGCCGGCGAATGCACTGACATTTCATCTTGTCTGCGCTGGTGCACGGCTCACTCTCTGTCATGGGATTGTGCTTGGCGTATGTATGCAGTAAGTGATACTGAGAGGAAGTGATATGGCTCGTACTCAGCATATAGCGTTAATTCTATTTACGCAGAGTGATTCTGTGCAGAGACAAAAACGGGTTATGAGAGATTTTCCGAGCTACAAGTAAACATAAACTAAACACAATGTCTACAACAAGTTGATCAATTGCGACTTGTTTTTTTTTTTTTTTTATTAAATTTGGTGGCTTTGTAGCTGCCTTTGAAATGAGTTTATGTGGAGTTTAGGGGAATCGACTGTGACAAATGAAATTTATCTGAATAAAACAGTTTTTAAAGGCAGTGGCTGTATGCTGACAGGCAGTAACCCGGTGATTTATAAGGCCATGCCAATGGCCTGTGCGTCCCAAGAATGAAACTTATGTTCATTACACGGAGCACATGCCACTTTGGATCGACTAATAAAGAGAAGAATGGACAGTCGGGAAAACATCAAACAATTGAATGTGGAATGGATCAGTCAACACTAAATGTAATCATGGACATTTGGTTTTTGTATACATATTTGTGGTAACTATTTTCATGGTCCATTTTCAAGCTTTTGCAGCACTTAACTTACTCCAAGCATCTGCAACTCATTTTCACTGACCTCAAAACAAACAAAAAAAAAAGCATGTAAAGAGTTTTTTGTGCTAGTATTCTGCTTTTTGTCTACACTTAAACGGTATCTCTATTATTTTTATTATTATGAATATTCTAAATACATAAGTAAAATGATTAAAGCACATTGCATGGTTTATTTTTTTTTGAAGATCTAAACATGCACAGGGTTAAGGTTCAGATATTTTTGCCCATAGAAATAAACTATTGAAACGGTTTGATATTTTAAAAGCTTTGAATGTAAAAGCAAAATCTCTGAGATCTGACCTGCATGAAGAAGCAGAGTGTGATGCATTAGGTCAGGACACATTAAAAACAACATTTTCAATAAAATGAACCTTGAACACATGACTAGAGCTGGGTGATATGATCTTGTATAAATATCATGATTAATGGTACATACTTAATCAATTTTCATCAATGAAGGAATTTGTTTTTTGCCCTTGTGTTTCATTGACAAGGTTTGTATCTGAGTTTTTTTTTTATTTATTTCTATTATATGCTTAGCCTTAGACTCATTAAGAACAACATGCAAACATTTCCAGGAAGCACCCCGGGAACATTGTATCTTAAGGAAGGCTTTTCAAAAAATTTCCCCCAATTTTTCAATAGGTCAGTCAGTAGTAGTTGTTACAGGGTAAAAACCTTCATAGCTTTAAAGTAAGCGTTTGTTTGAAAAAGCTAAGCACCACAAGTGGCTTTAGATAGAAAAAAAGAGAAATGTTTTTACTGTAAAACCTCAGCCACACAAGGGAGTGATCCTTGCCAACACACTGCGGCTCCATGTCTTTGTGGACGTGTTGTGTTTTTGTGAGGCGAGTCGGACACTTACTGCTGACCAGCTGGCCCACGCTGAGCGCTGAGGAGGCAGAGGAAGCTGTGGAGGAGGAGGACGAAGCCTGGTGGAGGGGACTCTGTCTGTGGGGCATGTGGAGCAGGCTGGGCTGGGATGACACAGGGCCTGTCTGACCCTGCTGAGCCTGAGGCAGCTGGACACAAAGACAGACAGCGCTCGGACAATGTATCCACAGGAAACAGCAACGGAAAACACATCCTATTTCCCTGGACATGATCATAATTGGCATCATTTTCAGTAATCATGTGGCTGTGGTTATTACATCTAATCTAAACAAATCAACAGCTATTAAATTAGACACTTAATAAGGGCATATAATGTGATTGTACCTGATAATAAATGTTAATTAGAGCCTACAGAACCACGACTGACAGCACAATATAGTGTCAGCCTAATAGACTAACAGCGTAGCATCACTTTGCAGGAGACAGAGAGAGCTGAGGCGAAGTGGGTTTAGCTCAAGCTCACTGTCTGTAAGCCTCGTCTCTCAGTCATGAAATGTTAAAGCGCATGACAATTAAGAGTCCTCACTCTCCGAGAAAGCTAATAATGACAGTTTGAATCGGAGAAATAAAAACATGTGGACACAGCAGTCCCCATATCAAATCTAATTCGTGATCCACAAGCTGTGAGGGCGGCGAAAAGACAATGTATTTTCATGTTTTATGCACATTTGAAATGCTTTTACAAGATCAAGATGGTGCGTCTACACTTTTAAAGCTGTCTGCTCCGTAAAGCTGGGCCGGCGTCTCCTTTCCCTCCTTTGCTATTAATTATTTTCTCTGTGGCATGTGTTTGTTTGGATGGTGGGGGGGTGTCAACAGCGATGCACACACTGTCAGCACTGTTGACAGGCTCGGAGAATTATTTAGCTTCACTGGAAATATTCTACACTGCAGAGTCTTGACAACCGTAAATTATGCCCGTGGAACAACGCGTACACGGGGGCTTTGAAGTGGAGACAAAAGCATAAACATTATTACAAATGCATTAATTCATTCAAGAGGATGATCTGGTGTTTGGCTAAAGCCACAATTAGGTGTCCATCTGCGGTCGAGTTCATCCATTCCACACTGTACGGGCCTTCAGTGTGAACTTTTACCCTATAATTCTCTCTGACATCACCATTATCCAGTCAATAATGTTTTCATTCTGCATGCGTCTACCCCCAAACTTGTGAACACAAATGTGAAGAGCCGAAATTGTTTGTAGAAATGACCTACGCTGTGGTATCCTTGCCTCGAAACAAAACAAAATACTTCTGGTAGAGGTCAGAGAGGACAAAAGGTAAGGAGTGATTGAGGAGGAAGAGGAGCAGGGGGCGTGGAGTGAGAGGGGAAGAGGTGTTTGAGTTTTAAGAGGTGATGAAAAGTGTTGTTTTTTTGGGGCTCTACAGGGCGCAGCAGCCTCTTTGAGACTGAGTCTGAAATGTTGGCTGACAAGTGCCTCCCGAACAGACACTCGCATGGGGAACAACTGAACTAAAAGGGACAATTTTGTGAAAGGAATGATGCAAATGAGTGTCAAACTGGAAAAAGATAGCGAGGTGTAATATTCCTCTCATGAATAAACAGTCCACTAGGTGTTGCTCAATCAACAGTTTTTGAAGCACTACATGTTATGAGTTCATTTGGATCATATGTAATGGCTGTGGGGAAGGATACGTGTCTTTATTTGAGCGTGTGTGGACATGGGTGTATATGTTACCTGCTGTCCGGGCTTGATTGGTGACAGCGTGATTCCCTGGGTGTTGATGACAGGCAGGATCTGATTGCCGATCACCGTGGCGATGATCTGGCCTTGAGCGTTGGTCAGAAGCTGAGGTGTAATTGGCTGTACCTGCAGTGCCGGGTTGCCACCCCCTGATTGGCTGGAGGGCCCTGCAGAGTTGGGAATCAGTGGGATTGTTCCAATTATCTACAAAGGGGGTAGAAAAGAGACAAAATCAGCTGGGCGGGTTTAAAAAGCAGAGTGAGCAGAGGAGGTAAACGCGACTGGAGGTATCAGTCTTAATGATCCCTGCCGCTGTGAGCCTCCTTTTTGAGGTTACTCCAGAGTGATCAGAAACAAGGCAGCCTGGACCTATTATAAGAACCGGATGTGGTGCTGACTCTTGCTGTGCTGCCAGCTTTACAAGTGGCCACTCAGGGTAATGCAACAAGAAAGTCTCAGGCAAAAATCCTGAATAGACTGCAATAATAAAGTAACTAGAGTCCACAGATCAACAGGAGGAAATATTAGTGTAGTGTGCCAGGGGACACTGAAAATTAATCCACATTATATGATAATAACTACAATTATTTTATACATGTTTACACAGTGGACTGATCATTTACCCAATGTATTAAGAGGTGGATTATGTCAAACTGCTTTTTTTTAATATAATACTGTATATGGACCGATTAAGGAGGAGTTGTGATTCTCAGCAATTATTTCCCCAGGTTATGAAGCTAATCAGAGCTCATACTTTTAAACTGGTCTACGTTTAATTGTGAGAGGTAAAAAAAAACAAAACAAACATGCACAAGTGTCTGCTGATCATCTGTCACTGTGGTGGTCTTACAGGCTGGAGCAAGTGGAGCCAAAGCAGACTGCTGGGAGCGCACTGCAAAGGTCAGCGCTGAATACCTGTGTGTGTGATGGTGCACACCACTGACTGTATTATCCATCACCAGGCCGAGACCAGCGCATGTGTGTGACTGTGTGTTTGTGCTTAAGTGTCTTTGTCTGTCTCTAGTGAGAAGGAGTAAGACCCCCATTTCACCCTCACACAGGCAAAAAGGAAGAAGTGGGAAGAAGGCGCACCAAAAGAAACAATAAGTGGAGAAAAAGGGAGCATCAGAGAGTGAGACAGGCCCTGTTTCTAACAACTCTGAGGGTCCCAGGGGTACTTCACCCGCTCATGTACCCCCCTAAGCCCCCGCTCGCCTCTCCTCTGTGGCTGTAATCAGGAAGGGCAGATCAAAGGGGGCGGCAGAGTGTCACTGCAGCATTTTAGCTCTCAGAGCTGCCAGAGTGTGGCCAAGAGTGGCGCTTTAGGGGGGACTTAGCGCCTCTTCACCATGATGAAGGTTAATGTCATCTGGGGACTGGTTCTGGGCAGACTCCACCCCCCGCTCACAGCGCTCCTCCACCAAGCCACATTACACCGGAGAGCTGCTCACACGCATAAGACGCCCATTATTTAAATTCTATTGTTTAGCAAAAAGACTACTTTAGAATTTAGAATTGCTCTTTGAATGCCTTTGAATATCACCTGTCATGTTTTGATCAGATGTTATAGCCAAGTATTAAATAAAATAACTTCCGAACAAGTCTTTTCCACCTCTACAGTCTCTACTGCCAGTGCAGCCTCTGTGCTTCACTCCTCCTCTCTCCTCTCAGCCTCTTTGACATAATAGGGAGGGATCAGTGAGAGAAAGGTGGGCCGACAATCTGTAATTCATCCCTGCCACGGCTCATTTGCTTACGTTGCTTCACATTAGGGGAGAGATAATTTATCTCTCTCTCCGTGCCGGCTTTACAAATTCCCTGTAATGCGCTCCTGCCACTTAGCATATTTTATTGCCCTGCCTGACGCTCATGTCTCCCGAGTCCTACAGATCGCGCTTTGCATGCCACTGTGGCAGGGAACTTGTTCCGCTCAATTATTCATCGTCATTGGACTAAGTGGTTGTTCTATAAGCATAATAAAAGAGCGGGCAACTGACAGCTTAGCTCTCATCTCTGTCCCATGATGCAATGCCTCTCCAGCTGAATGTCTGAAGCAGATGTTTCATGGCTCCACACTGGGTACAAACGCAGAGTTGTAAAAGCAGGCACTTGTCTTAGTTTTGCATTGATAAGATAATGAGACGTGTATTTATCTCAGATCAGATGAAGTGTAGTTTAGGTAACGTTTGTAACTGGCTGTGTTTGTAACAGTACACCATCATGAATAGGTCACTGTCCTTTTTCCTCTTTTCAGTTTCTGTCCCTTTTTTTGGCTGCCCGTGTTGCTTCCACTGCTCCGCTTCATAATAGGTCTGAGTAACGTGCCTCCCTTCACACAGCAGAACTCATTAAGATTATGCCGCTCTTGTTTCCTCAGAAATGTCATCTCATCTCTTCAGCCGGGGCAATCTGTGTCTTTAGCCATGGTTGCCGGTCAATATCTCTGCCCATTTCTCTCTCCTCCACTGTCCATGCAGGGAAACTAGACTCAGGAGAGACAATGTCTGGAAATTGTGTCAACATAGAAGTCCAGAAACAAACATATTAAACACAGGAAAAGCTCCAGTCGAGAACATGTGGTTTAGAGACCTTTTAAAAAGAAAAAAAGAGAGACCAGTAAACAGGAGTTTGTCGCTAAAATGGTTGGTCTGAACTGCTGTTTTACTGCATTATTGGACATAATAGTCCAACTGGAGACTTCAAGAAGAACTGGCACAGATCCAGGTCAGTGTGAAAGATCCATCAGAAGCTCAAAAGCTCCTGAAGTCATTGTTGATTTGATAGGACACTTTACAGTCTCACTACTTTTGCAGGTTAACGTTACCTACTGTTTTCTGCATTAGCAGACTGTTTTCTGCATTAGTGCCACTAAGGTAAACCCTGGAGACTCACCTTTGAGAGAAGTTTTATAAAGTGGATAGATGGCCTGACGACACAAGCACAGAGCCGAGGGGCTTTCTCCACACTAAGCCCGATGCCCCAGAGAAAACAGAACCGGGATTTGCCAGAGATACAAATCATTTCAGAGGCATCTACATCTTTCAGGATATTCAGTGCATTTCAGACAACCGCCTGTAATGACCCCATTTCGAGCTCAGTTTTGCTTCTTACTGACGAGAGATTTGGAATGGAGTTCCAGAAACACTAATAAAAACACTGAAAAAGATGAGGAGTGAGATTGACTGAACAATATTCTGCTTTTATCCACAGCTTTAATCAGTGTTGTAGCAGCAGTGTGGATAAAAGAGCCTCATTGATTCTCCTTGGAGAATAAAAAGGCTGGGGCCAATATAATTAAGGTTTAAAAACATATTGAACTCCTAACGTCCATCAAAGCTGGCACTTTTCAAGGTCCCCAGAGCGCTCACTTATGAAAGGGTCTTTTAAGAGAGCTGTGAAGGAAATTAGGAGGGTAAAGACAGTGTATCGCATTTTAAATTCAAGGAGAGGCGACTTTTACTCCTGCACTACAGTGATGATAAAGATCGCTCCCCGAATCACAATTAAACCTTAAATAAAAGCCATCGTAAACCAAAATTTTGGCTGTGTTTTGACACTGATTTAGAGCAGAAGCTTGTGTTTGCTGGACCGCCGGCCTTGTTTGAGCTACGTATTAGCCTGTATAATGTCCTGTGCTGAAGGGAAGGAGGGGGCGGGACCCTCTGATAGGGGAGTGCATGTTTCCCCTGAATAATGCTGAGGAATAATGAGATGGGGAGCAAAGGCTGTAGCCCAGGGCTTTGACCGTCTCTGTGACCTGATTATGTCAGGGAGTGTCAGCCGCCAAGACACTACAAAAGCACAGAGCCTCCCATCAAGTCCATATCCACAGTGATATGTCCCCAGCGCTCCAGGCACCTAGTGGGCCAGGGAAGTCCATACTGTCTCATTAGCAGCATTTAACATCAAGTGCTCTATTACTGAACATTTAACTATGAACCATACTGCTGCTATAGAAACTGAACACCAGTGGGTTGACTCTGAGTATACCCTACAAATAATACCCGTTTATCTTTGTTATCGGTGTTTATCCTAGTTACTGGTGCTGCTGTATTTGTGCACAATGGACTGGCCATGTGTAAACAGATGAAACTGGGGTTAAGGTAAATAACAGAGTGGCATGAAAGGGCACATTGTCCACACAATTTTCCTTTAATATGTGTTGTGTGCACCCACGATAAGATGATTCATTAGATAGGGCTCCACAATGACAAGCATCATTGTTCAAGCCTCTGGCTACTGATGGAACAATTCTGCAGCCACCCTGTAAATATGACAAGGTCAGCGTTTTACTGCGACAGGCGCATGCGGATAAGAGAAACAAGGACTTTGTTTATTCCCAAAAAGCTTAATATATGGTTGCACTGTTTCTACAATGTAGACAAACAGCTTTAAGACCCACCACTGGATATCTATCAAAAATACTATATGTTTTCTCTCCAATGAACATTCTTTGTGATGGAGTATGTGACTGTTACTGTGACTACTATGTTTTGCAGCACAGTTAGTGAGGAAACTGTAGTCTATGTGTTTCTTAATTAGGCTGTGTTATACAATACGAGACACCCACCTGTCCTTGCCCGTTGGTGACCAGTTGTCCAGAGGCTCCTTGCAGGTTTGACAGGGTGTTCCCAAACACCTGAGAACTGGCGATAGAGCCCATGGCGGCTGCCGCTGCCATTGCTGCCTGACTGGCCAGAGGGTTTAGCTGCTGAGGAACACAATCATTAATAAGCACACATCAGATATTTCTGTAGCAGGTGCTATAACGCAAATGTTCAATATAAAGAGTTCAATGAGGGGGGCTTTCCACTTTGTCCTTTGTTACAGAGGCCACAATAGGCTAACCGCAGTGAGGTCTGTGTAGACCAGTAGAGAGGGCTACACAGTCCATCATACATTTCCCAGAGGTCTGTGCTCCTGGACCCAGTGGGAGGCTCTGGGGTAGGGAGGAGCAGTGAAAACGGGAGGGCGGTTGTGAATAAGTGGCCATTTTACCACTCTAAGTGCTTCCTCTGGCCCCCGGGGCTCCCCATGGGCCGAGCTGAGTCTCTCTACCCGCGGCAATGACCCGACTGCATCCCACTCTCACAATAGAGCCATGCGGCGGGGCCATGCATCACTGTATCGTCAACCTCTTCAATAGGCTTCGACTAAGAATTCCTCCTGTGTCATAATGCACCAGCACACTGCTCCTTTTGAAGAAGAGGAGGGCTAAAATGACCATCTTTAGCCCTGCTGTAATGGACTCATCTGGCCAGGCCCTCCGTTCGACAGAGGGAGAGGTTGAAGAGCTGCGCCACATTGCCGAGATTACCCATATAAATCAAGCTAACCACTTATTAGGAGGCTGAAAATGCACTGCTGATTTGGTTGTAGTGCAGCAGAGCAACGTCTTATTAGGTTGAGTAAGTAGATCAAAGACCAAGAAGAGATAGGAGACCTCCCAATTACTCAACAGAATAAAGAAATAATAGAAACATTGCATGGAAACAGGCTGTCTGCTCCCTGCTGCAGTTTATGTAAAGCACAATGCTTTGTAACAGTTATGTTATCAGGAATTCTTCCACTCAAAGCAACTTTTCCACAGTCTCTGTATTCTGCAGGGATTTCTGCTTTGTTCATCTGAGATCATTCAGTTGCCATACATCTTTTATCTTTCCCATCCACCATATATTATTACACTTTCTGAAATCAAATGATGAAAAAATGCCACAGAGCGATCAATACTTTTTCATTGACAGTAAAGGTTAAGCACATTAAGAATGACACTGCATTTGTCTTATGAAATCATATTTCATGTTGGTGGCCTCAAATTGGCCGTGATTGATATTGCCTCCGCTCGTCTGAAAGTCATCCAGTTTTTTCCTCGATAATCGCAAGATTGTCTTTTATGTGTCCAGTGGGCGTCCTTTGAAAATCTTAACATCTTGAACATAGAAAACTCGAGAGCTAAGTGTTGCTTCACGAGGTAACAATGAGAATAAACTAAAATCTTATAGTTTGATCACAGATTAGAATTAGTATAGCAGATCTAACAAAGACATATATATATATATATATATATATATAGGGTTAATTCTGGTTTCAGTCTCTCTCTACCAACTCTACTCCACATTTGAAGGGTCCATTATTGATCATGTGACACCTCAAACAGTATCTCACTGGTCGTTAGCATCACTAGCTAGCATAAGGACACTGACTTTCCCCAAACCATGGATCTATATATCTATATTTCAGACGCATGACAAACCCCCATAACTACAAGTGCAACTATAGTTTGTTGAACATGGAATTACTGCAGTGCACAGGAGTTCATTTGATCACACTGACAACAGTTATTACCAATACTTAACTTTGATACACAGTTTGTCAGCAGAGAGACAAATTTGTGTCAAAGTGTCAAAGAAAGACAATGTTCTTCATTCTCAAAAGAGAAAAGGCCCCATAGAACCTACAACATATAAATGCACAACCTTTTAAGTGGAGAAAATGTGGTATTTTAAAAACCTGAAACTGCCACAACAGTAGTTCAGGTGAGAGAAGTCTTGAATGTCTCTTTATAAAACGTGTTCTTTTGTCCACGGGGTAGAAACACAGTGTTCTAGGTGCACTGACGGTTAAGTGGGGACAGAGAAAAGCCACCACAGCCAAACAGAGGAGCAGATCAACAGATAATGTGATCTGCTCAGGCACACAGACATACACACAGTTTTCCCAGAAATCTGCTCTGTGCTCTGTGTCATTGTGTGAGTGATAGGTTGTTAGAGACGCTTTCAGATTTATGTGAAATATTATCATTGCGCTTTATTTAATGGTAGCCCTCCCAGATGCCATGTTATTGTGCTAAAACTAGGTGCAAAGCTTTATTGCTGCATCTCCTGGCACTGAGTAATACGGACAGCAGTTGCAAGGAGAGCTGAGAAAAAGGAGAGACAAGGCTGTGTTCAACACCTAAACAGGTGATTTTCCGCCACGGTGACTCCTCTCAACACCTCGGCGGGAGGTGCAAAATGACAGGGCTGGTCTAGCATTTGTACTGATTGCATGTGTGGTAGAGATAAACAGTGATCTTCCAGTTTGCAGCGCCTGCATGTTAACCAATGTATTTTATTCTTTTTATTGTCCGTGAAAAGGCCGAGAAGAAAAGCAGAGAATTTCCAGACCTCAGCATCAGCTACATAATGTCAAACATAAGTCTACAGGCTCAAAAAGGCATGAGATATTGTGTTTTTCAAATCAAGCAGCAGGTCACAAACCAGCCTTTGTGAGGACAGCATATAACCAATTTTAAGTCAGTCACTCATTCTCTGCACAACCACAGGTTAATACAGCTAAACATTCAGCGCTACACAAGGATCGACCAATACAGAATAAATGTCAGCATTTTGTTAAAAATGCAGCCTTTTCCTTATAGAACGAGGGTGATGGAGTTTAAACTCCTCTAGACCGTCTGGAGCCTCTTTGACCATGAGGGTCACCTGGTGCAACAACCCGTGTAATCTCCAAAATAGAGGGAAAAATAGTGTCCCCACAAAGCGTGGAAAGGCCCCTGGAAACTCAAAATTGTCTCACACAAACTAACTGGAGTTTATTCTTGGTTTGCACCCTTTTTCATGCGGCTGTTTTCAACCTAATTGCTTTTTCTGGCCTGCACACAACAAAAGGAACATGAAGAAGAAACAAAAGATAAACAGACAAAGTGGTACAGACACCAAGAGCAGGCAGAGCTGTCTGATTCTATGCGTAAAAGTTATTTCTCCTGAATAGTAAAACCGTAAACAGTAATTTTAACTGACAGACAAATAAGCTACTGCATGTAAACTCTACCAGATGACAACATCCTTGGCTACTATTAACAACCACCACAAAAGAATACACTACACTACAATTATCCTATAGTCAGAAGGAAAGCACACCAAATATAATTAACAAGCTGTTTTGTGTAAGAAGAACGTATTTTATCTGTGGAACAAGGTGACGTTTTCGTCTGTCTCTGTCTCCTCCCTGCTCTTTTCCCACTCCGGCCTGAATGTAATCAGCTGTGACACGAGAAAACACGCTCTGTGTCTGTCAGAACTCTGCAAGTCTTCTGCTGACAGACCTCTGCTGACTCTCCACCTCTTATTCCCTATGAAAAAAAACAAAAATAAAAAAAACAACAGCCTCTCCTCACCTCCCTGTCTCTACCCTCCCTCACATGGGCTGTACTTATGAACATCAAAATGCCATTAGGCTCTCCAAAACACCTCTGGTCCCCTGGTTGGCGGGGCCTTGCACGATGGCCATGCACTCTGAGCCCTCAGAGCGCTGACTATAGCTCACCACTGGGCCTCTGCTGCGGCCGCTGTGAAAAATAAAGCCGAAAAATAGCCATGGTAGAGGAAAAGTATTAGGAAGTGAAAGACAGATAGAACAACTGGGGCAGATAACACATGACAAAACACAATAAGGCTGCATCTGGTGAAAGGTGGGACATTGGAATTGCTTCAGGCAGTGGTGGGACAGTGGTGGGACAGTGAGGGACGGCACGTGGAGGTGGCCCGAGGTGGCACGCACAGCGGCTACTAATGGAGTGATGTCATATGAAATGGCGGGCTAGTTAACAAAGGAGGTTTGGCTGATCAAATAAAACGCATTAACTCCAGGAAATGGATCTTGCCGAAATGGCCATATCTAATGAGGCGAAATGCAAATGAGGGAGGAAAAGAGTCGTGAAAACGTTTAAACTAACTATAAAGGGATGATGGAGTGTCCGACAGTGGCCGTCAATCTCCGCACTCATTCCCTTCATGTGAAATTAACAGCGGCTCTAATCATTACATAAAATCTGCTCCGTCCCATTTGTTGATAATTGTGAGGCGCCGAGGTTCAGAGTGAGGTTCTTGGTCATCAATCACCGCAGCACTATATTTCCTCTGGTTAGGGAGTAAAAATATAACTTAAACTACAATCCTCCTTCCACTATTTCTCCTTCCCCAGAAATGATCTATAATATTTAGCTTTCCAGATGTATTAAATTTGAAACTACTCTGTGATTAAGTATCTGGGAGAAAAGTGCTGACCGTTTCAGCTCATGATGTGACATATTTGGTGCAGTTATTTCAGTTCCGTACTTGTGTCCAGTTGGAAATCACAGCCGCGTTAAACCAGCGTTGCACTAAATCTACTGCTGGGTGACTTCTCATATGGATACCTGGATACTTGCCCTGATAAAATGAAAAATCCAATTATTAAAGTCATATGGTTTCAGTGATAAAGAAATTATTTGTGTGCTTAATCTTTCCTAGCCTTTGGTTGACAATTAGTGCGGATATTCAATAAATAACGTCTTGATTTTTGGAGGTTTACTTCATCTGGACCGACCATCCATTTATTTTCGTTTGGGGGCAAATAGCATCTCTTTTCACTCTGCGGTTGTTTGACATATAAATATAGCATTTGAATGACTTTAATATCCTCCTAATCAATGTCCAGTGATCTTTTGATGTCCTCAATTCAATATAGGAAGGGTCATCCGTGCTGCAGCTTTATAAACACAATAAAGGTAAATGATTACTCTCCACTGTGGTGTCCAAAAATACGGCCAGTAATGAAGAGAAATGGTGGAGTTTGAGGGGGAGGCCTGTCATGTGTCATTGGCCAACTCTAAGCCCTAAGATTAATCACGAGAAAGGGGCTCTGTGGCTAAGATGTGGCCACCCCTGATCGATAAATCCGCCTCCTACCCCTCCCTCTTTTTACTCTTGGCTTCACTGTCTCTTTTTCTCCAAAATATACACAGTTGTGGGAACATGTTAAATCAGCATAAGTGGGAGATGAATTGATGACATTTACAGCCATATTTGTATTGATTACTGAGTTTGGACTTCTGTGCTGCTCCTGTTTGAGAAGTCTACTTAAGAAGAAGCACTGTTCTTGCTTTTCAGTTGAGTCCATTTACAAAACCATCAATTGAACATTTCCATTCCAAATGAAAAAGGCCATAAAATCACCAACTAAGAAAAAAAATACATGTGCCCTTTAGAGTTGAGAACTGAGAAGAGCAGTTTGAAGGCATTTACATCCATGCAGCTATAGATATATGTTACAAATATATATATCAGGTTCAGCCTCTGGTAACTGTGGAGAAGATTTTCTGATAATATTCTTCGGGGACTGCAAATGGGACTTTTGGCTTGGTCTATGAGGAGGGCATAATGCAATAACATTGCATTAAAAGGTCTTTTTACAGCGTGGCATTGCTGTGTTCCTCGTGTGAGCCGGGTGCGCTGTTTGCGGTCACTAATGGGCATCAGAAATTACAGGCAGCAGAACTGCGCCCCGCGGGGGGACTGGCCTCCTCAGCGGAGCGGAGCACTTAGGCAGTGTCTGGGAGGCTGCTGCTGGAGAAGAGGGGGGGGGGACTCAATGTCACAGCCCTGTCTCATAATTAAAGAAACCCTATTCCTTATCCACTGATAGGTGAGCCCTAGCCCCCTGCTCCATCTGAGGGCTCCCCTGTGGGCGTCTAATGCGTGTTGCCCCCAGTGTGTATGTGGGCCGAAGAGGGAGCTGTGCCTTTCTGCCGGGTGTCGGAGCTGGAGCCCTTTGCCCATCACCAATATAAAAAGGCCAAACAGCAGAGGAAATATCAACTTGGAAAGGTTTGAAAACCCACTAAAAAAAAAGACAAAAAGTAAGTGCAGAGCAGCTTGAAGGCATCATTTTAAAAGTAAACTGCCTACAGAGTTTCCAAATGATTCAGTTCCATGTAAAATATAATAAATTTAAGTTGGAGCTTATTTATAAATTCATGAGCCATATTTGGTCCTTAAGTCTGTAGATTTAGTTCCTGCCTAATCCCTCATTTGAAGTAAATAAAAGTAGTAGAGCTGTCATGGTCAGGTTGTTTTCCTCATCTAGCTCCCCTGCTTTATAATTATTCATATGAAATGTGCTGCTGTTGATGGGCAACAGTCTTATTTTCTGCTTCAGTCAACAGTGCACATTTGTATTTCTAAATTGTGGAGCGCTTGTTATGTAAGGCAATTTTCTGCCTTCTTAAGAGCCGGATCTCCTGTGCATTAATAAGAGGCTGGGCTGAGCTGCTGGAGAGCTCTGAACTACACAGACACCAGTAGCACATCTCTCTATCTCTCCTCCACATACGCTAATCATACGCTCTTCCAAACTCAGAGATAGGGAGCGAGAATAAAGCACAACACGTTTAACACTGAATAAATTAATAAACTGCTTTACATATTTATGCAGTTAATATTTAAACTTCTCAACAGTGTGAACATTTTATTTAAATGCTGTGAAATATGTATGATTTTAGGTTTTCCGCTTGTGATTGATATGTTTCTTTATGTGTTTTGTAGATGTAGTCGATTAGATTACTATTTGACTCCTACTAATATACTTGTTTTAATACAAATATAAGCATGTAGAAGAATGTGTCAAATATAAAAATATATTCAGTGTTTTTTGAGACTGAAAATGGAGTAGATAGAAGTAGATAATGGGCTTCCTTCTTCCTCTGAAACATTTCCAGTTTCACTGACAAGCCCCTGTATGAGCTATTAGCCCTATATTTGAGCATGTCGTTTAATTTTTGATTTAATGCCTTGTGGAATGATGGTGGCCCGTTACACTAAATTGAATTGACGCAGAAGCTGATCTGGAAAATCAATTAATCGATGTGCGAGGCTCATCGTATACACGTTAATATAATGGGAGAAACACCCATGTCCCATAAAAAGAGACATTTGGAGCAAATTGGACAGTAGTGATTGTAACAGCGGCTGACATAAGTAAAAGTGCACTGCGGCGGAAAGCAGTGACACGAGCGTCTGAAGGGGGCCTCATCTGGAGACAAAAGCGGCAGAGATGGGCCTGAGACTGGAGAGAGGTGGTGGGGCCGATGGGAGGGTGCGAGGGGGGGCAGCCGGGCCTCTGTCTGAAAGGCCGTTGTGGTTGGCAGCCGCTGACCTTGGTGACGATGGGTTTTCACCAGAGGCTTCTAATGAAGGCTGATTGCCACGTTGAGGGAGTCGAGGGGTGGGAGGGGGGAAGAGAAGGCCCGACGCAGACAGGGAGAGGGAGGAGGATGGAAGAAGAGGCCAGGTAATTGCAGCACTTGTGGGTCTGAGGCCTGCGGTCCTGTGATGTCGGGGTGCAGCAGGGAACAAGAGAGATGTCTGTGGACGCTTTGGTGGTAAATTGTGGAGCACCGGGATAGGAGGCAGACCCCTAGGCTGTAATTACCCCTACGAGAGCGCGGCTGGAGAGTGGACAGGCCCAGTGTGGGGCTCTGACAGCGATCAAGGAGACGACTGCGAAAGGGGAGAGAGGACGGAGAGACAGACAGACGGCAGGAGTCTGATGAGAAGTCTCCGCCGGGGCCCCGAAAAACCAACTGGACAGACACTGGACCAAGGTCAGGGGCTATCAGTGAAAACACGACATGAGTGTGACAGGACAGTGCAGACGCAGGGCAGGCCTTGTACACGAGGCTGCTCCCAAATGAAAAAAAGACATAATGCTGTTGATTTTTTAGGAAGATGTTAGCCAGTGTAATTAGATTTCAGGGAGGAGATGCTAGTGCTCCACTGGATGGCGCAGCAGGGGCATGGGGGTCCTGTCATATGAACTGGAATAAGAGGCTGGCCTAAGCTTCCCGCTGCCACGGATCAGTATGTACTGCCTCTCCCCTCGCTGCCTGGGCTGATGTAACTCACTGGAGTGGCAAATTACACCAGACCTACAGCTGTAGCCCGACATTATGATTAATTTGATCAGTAATTTCTCCTGTTTTTCATTTTAATCGCCGCAACCATTCTGCTGTGGCAGGTCTTTCAGATCTAATTAAGATCAATTCCGGTGTAACCGACTTGGCGAGCGCCTTTACCCCGTCAAATCCCCGAGCTCTCCGGGCGTGGAGAAAAGCCACAGCTCTAATCAATCAACTCCCAGCAAAATCCTGCGGGCTCCCACAATCAGCCCATTAACACACTTAAGCAAATTTCATAATCTCCACCCCGTCTATTTGTCATCACCGCTGTGGCTATTTCAGGCAGCCACGGGCCACGCTGCGCTGTACTGAGAGCAGAGGCTGTGGGCGGGGCACGGAGGTTCATTCTTGACTCTATTTAACCAAATTAGTTGCGGTAATCTGACTTTGACCATTGACTCAAGGGGACACGTCTGTAGCGGTGTGATTTAAATACTAATGGGGATAATAATGAGGCAATTAATGAATGCAGACTCGCAAATGTGAAATACCAAACATGTAAAACACAGGGGACGTAATGAATGCGATGGATTTCCTCACTGCAAGTTAACAAAGAGTATCACATGTGTCCCAGGAGGAGGGAATTACAATAGGACATTAATTGGAACATAATGAGTGTTTGTCTCACGGTGGCTCCGCGCTGCATTGGCAACAAATAGATGAATGGCTGGGTGGTTCTGCATGTTGGGAATAAAAGCAGAAAGGAAATGGGAGTGTTATCTGTGCTATGCTAATTTTATTATGGTAATTATGCCTCGACTTTATTCCAAAGACCTGTTCCTTTGGGTAAATTATGGAAATTCCAAAACACCCACCTGAGTCTTTAATTAAAATGTTACAAAAGGCTCACATGCAAAAGTCTATGGAGACTTAAAATGAAAAAGTTTTTGTCAATTTACCAATAGTTAGTTTCAATGTGATATACTGTAAACATTTTACCGGAGTTAAGTTATAAATATATTTTTTTTACTTTTTTGTCGCTAGTTTTGGCTGTGTGTGTGAAAAGCTACAGTAGCCCTGCAGGGACACACTTTTGTCTATGAACAAACTCAGTGGAAATAGGTTGGATTTCAAGTCAGAAAATAAACTAAATCAATTGTAGTTCATAAATACACTAAAACCTTGATGCAAGAATGTGTTCTTAATGTGTGCTTCTTCTCTTGCAGTGCTCAGTTTGTCCTCTCTGGGCAGTAGTTAACTTAATTGATTCCTTCTACTTGGTTCTATCGAGCTTTATTGGCATTTACATATTTTTTCAGGATTCTGACTGACATACAGCATTTTAGAACAATAACAAACATAGGGACAGAGCCATAAGTTGTCAGAAAGTGCACAACACCTGCTGATATAAATTTGACATTGGATGCGAATCTGCTAGGGTAAATGCAATATTGGATTGGATCTAATAGAAATGAAAATATTATGGAATTATACACAATTTTGGACTTAAATCCACTCACTTAACCAAGGCAGTTGAGTATTGGAGCTTGTGAAAGGTGCATCTGCTGCTTAAATCCTATTGAGTGGGTTCTGGGGCCCGCGGCCTGTCCTTGGATGAGGCCCTTGCTGGGTGACACACTTTGACAACCCCAGCACTGACCCAGAGAAACTAAACCTTTTACGGCCAGTCTGCTTGAGCCACACACACACACCAACACACATTCCATAATCCTATTTGATGAGCCAATATCTTAATGATACCTGATGTGGCCCCCTTCAGCCCCCTCAAAGGTCTGTCCTCAGTCATCATAATCAGTCTCGCTGCTTCTTTTAGAGAACGCAGTCTATATTGAGTCAAGGGCCTCAGTCTTAATCCGACCTGGGCAACGTACGATCCGGGGGCCAGTCGTTATATAGCTGGACTGTGGTCAAGAGGAATCTAAAAGTAGCATGAATATGAAAAATAGTTTGAGTTTGAAGATGTTTAACTTAATCCAAGGGTAGCAGAGTTAACTAACTCTAAACTCCATTGGCAGACATAAACCAGCCTTCAGCCCTCCCCTATTTAGATAAATGGTCACAATTTGTCCAACAGTTCGAGTTCTATTGAGAAAGGATTTCAGAATTTTTGCAAAATGAACATGTTTAAAATTGTTTTTGCCTTTATTGATATTAGACAGTCCTCTACAACAAATATTCAGAATTAGGCCTGCAGTGTATCTGCTCAAATCTATCTTCTTGATGCTCTTTGGTCGCCACCCTAATGTGTGAAACAGTATTTTGGTCCGTCGCCCTCGTATGCTCGGTCAGACTGGACATTGCGGTTGGGGCCATGTCAGTGTGGTTTGGAGCCCATTAAACCAGGGGCTGTTTTTCCTGCTGAGTCTCACTAGGCCGTGACAGGGCCGGAGAGGGCTGCAAGGGAGGAAACAAATAGCCCAACTCATCCTGGCCATAAAGAAGGTTGCACCACAACCCAATAAGGGTCTGACGCTGATGAATGTGACCGGGGACAGAAAGGCGACCCTGCCCAGTCTCCACCAGAAATGAAACCACAGGGATATAAAATAGGTTATTATCGTCACACAATGACAGCCAGATGAACAGAGGTTAAAGATGGACGGAAAGACAAAAGCGGGTTGATTAGGAATAGAAGCAAACATTGAGTGAGTGATTACAGCGGAAAGGCATAGGTGAGAAAAGCACAGAACCTTTTCTGAATATTCTATAACAAGATGTGAATAAAGTTCTTGGCTGGTTGTAAGGTTACATGTGCTCAATTATGTCAAGGCTTGAGCTACAAATACATATTCAAATAGCTCCACACAGAGAAAGAGCTGCCAGAGTCCATTTAAATATTTCCACTAGATAGAATACTGACAGTTTATCCTGCTTAAACACTGCATTTTCTCAAGGTTGACCTGGCTCACATCATATCAAAGTCAATTCAAGATTTAAATGTTCCACTTCAGGGTTTTAAAATAAGAATTGCAGCGCTAAATTGAACATAAAAACTCAATTTTCAGGTTAAAATATGTTTTTGTTGAGGCACAAAAACTAAAACCTGTACAATACTTTGTATGTTTTTGTCTATTTATCTAAATTACTTTGTGAAGGTGGCTGATCCTTCACTAGGATGTGTAGACATTTTTAGGATTTCAAAACCAGCCAGTGAGCGGATATGCTGACCATTTTTATTAAAGGCACGAATAATGGTTATGGCTAAACATTGAGAAGTGTAGACAAGAACAAGGCTACTTGTTGCACAATCCAGATAATTTAAAAAATCTCAGTTTTAGAATTCCTAAATGTTTGGCAGTTTGAAAGCTATGTAAAAAGTTGAATGGAGAGAATGGAGAAGTATGTGAGTGGCAGTATGTGGACTTACCGGTAAAGGCATTGGCGGGGTGACAGGTGAGGGGAGGCTGCGGGCCGGTGATTGGTTGGGTCGGTGTGGTGGAGACTGCTGTGGCTGTCCGGAGGTTGAGGAGCACGTGGAGCCGGGAGACGGGACGGAGGTCTGCTGCTGGCTGGGTGGGGTCATGTGATGCTGGGATGACAGCTGGTTATGGCTGTGGGAGTGGCTCTGTTGGTGCTGTTGTTGTTGCTGCTGCTGGTGGTGGTGGTGGTGCTGCTGCATCTGCTGGAGCTGCTGGAGGTGCTGGAGCTGGGAGTTAAGTGATGAGGTAGCTGTGAATGAAAACAACACAAATATTGTATGAAACACCAGAACATAAACAGGCCACACTCATTACTCCAGAAATATTCTCACACCTTAGGTACAAACATATGCACACATACAGGTGTGGGATGCATAGGGTGAGTGGTGAGACAGATGTAAATTGCTTAGTGCCACAACAAGGTCCTCTAGGGTTTTCATCTTGTCGACAGAGTCAGTGAATTTAATTTAAGTAGTTGGAGGACAAAGCTATCAAGTCTGACTGATATAATTGCTCTCTCTGGAGCCAAAAGTCTTCATTGTCAGTTGGAGAGAGTGGGAATCTTTGGTTTAATGGCTCAAAATCTTATAGGAAAGAGACATCCATCTAGACTGAAAGGCTTCAGAAATAAACCCATTAACTAATTGGATCCAATAATGGCACACCATTAGAATCTAATTTCTACATTTAAATGCTACTAAATTTTTATGCCGTATTAAAAAAAAAAAAGTTAAAGTTCTGATCTGATCTTGGATGAACGCAAGTCTGCATGCAAATTACCCTGGACCCAGAAGTCCATGCATCAAATTCAGTGCAGCGGAGGAACAATATGAACACATCTTACAGTAAACGGAATGCTTGTAGTTCTCCTGTGTGATAATAATTACTCAGTGGCTATATATTTTATAAATCAAAAATATTGTTTTTGCCAGTCAATAAATCTAGCAAACTTTTGAAGTTTCTGACCTTCACAACTTATGTACTTAAAGAAAGTTACAAGCCAGATAAAATTTACCATGAAGATCAGATTTTGACATTGTATCAACATTTTGATTAAAAAATATATATATATATATATATATATATAATTTATTTTTAATATATATATATATATATATATATATATATATATATATATATATATATATATATATATATATATATATATATATATATATATATATATATATATATATATATATACTCTAACAGTGCTGAAATGCAGACATAAAAAAGTGAGAACTTTTGACTGGGATGTTTTGATGCTTTGAATAGAAGGAAAACATGTATACAAGTATCGCCATTTTGAATGAATAGCTGTGCTGCCAACTGATTTATTTTTTTTATCAATTCAGAATTTTGACGGACTGAGTTTACCTGAAGGTGAAGCTGGACAATGTGTGTAAGATGTATAAATCTTTTTGTTAAAGTTACCCAGTGACTTGTACATGAATTACACTGTGGACTGGATTACTCTGATTCAAAAGAGCGCTGGTGAACATCAACAAAAATACAGCTAAGCTATTGTGAACACAGGACTGAACACGCTTGTATACATACTGAATCAATGTACTTAAATAATGTATGTGTCATAAAAGATGAATGAAACATCAGGGCAGACATGGCTTTGATTAGTATGGCCACTACGAGTGCGGGGCGGCCACAGATGAACATTTAAAGAAGATCAGATCATCCTCCTCTTTCCTCACTCTCTCAAAACACAGCAAAGAAAACCCAGCTTCTCTCGGCCAGTAAACAGCACACTTTTACATTCTTCTACCTCCTGACACATTGACACCTCTCTCACACCCCCAACATGAATTATAAATCATCTGTGCGAACGGCAAGAGTCCAATTCTCACTTGAAATGTTGGGGCAAATGCTCAGCCCCTGACAGGACCGGCACTGTTCCTTTGCAACTTTGCCACGACAAAATGTTGAGCCCTATTTAAAGATAGAATAAAAGGGAACAAAGAAGGAGAAAACAAAAGGAGGGGGCCGCAAAATGAGATTTCTGTCAAAAAATTATTGAAACCAGGAGAAGATCAAAGACAATTGGAGAATTTCCTCCAGCGCCAACCATTACGCCGAGGAACAAGAGGCACAACAAAGAATATGAGGCAAAAGAAAACAAATACAGAGGGAATATGGAAGAAGCCCCATGTGGCCTTATTATAAGGGCTACACCGCAGGTAACTATATTCTTTAACAGCAGTGCTTTATAAATTCTGTCATCTTGTTAAGACTGTCAGGACCACTGACCCTCCCTTTCCCTCTAACTGGGCAACTGGCATTTTGAAGCTCATTCTTTTAACCACAGCTGTCTGATTGCTTTGCTTGAGCACATAATCCAAACGGCTTGTCTCAGCTAATTGTTTGTGCTCCTTCCTCCACCAGACACAGGGCTGACGACGAGAGCGGGAGCTTCACTTATGATGGAGCGAGGCCAAAAGGCTGCCGGGATCCTATACTGCTCATTATATCTCCCACTGTCTCTGCGTTGTGTTTCATATTCACTGGTCCCCGACTGCGATGCAAGCACTTCTCCCACTTAGTCATCAAGCCCGCGGGGTGCACGAGCAAGGGTCCCGCTTCCACTGTTGTCACAAAACCCCTATGTTAATGTTTATAATGAGGAATAAGCCGTATCGCAGGGACAAGTAATCCCGCTCAATGATCAGACCAAACACGAACGGTGGCATTTTGAGCTCCGTTTAAACATTTAACAAGAATCATTTGGGAGCGTGAAACACCAGACCTCCAACCTCAGTGCTTTGAAAAAGCATCTGCCATCTCTCTTCCAAAGCTGTTTTGTTCCTTTTTCCTTTGTGCCAGAGTAGAAATCAACTGTTATCTTTGACTGTCCCGGGCACAGCTTCTGAAGTACTGAAGGACGAGCGAGACTGATTGTCAGAGGTCGAAAGGCTAGGTCAGAGCCGGCTCATTCGTCAGACAAACTGCTATTTTTGTTTCCTGCGTGGTTGAGGAGTGAGGGGGTGAAGAAGCCGCCCGCTCTCTCATTACCAGCACTATCTCAGTAGTCGTTTCTCACTTTGGGCTGGTTCTCACTCACATCCTTGTTTTTTCTTTTCATCACGCCACATGTGAGTTTACACCTATGCATCGTGAATGTCATTTCTGAGACACTTGATTTTAAACTGCTCAGCTCGAGGCAGAACCCAAATGATATTTTTTCCTTACTTGAGACATGGCATGAAACCTATAATATCACTTTCTACCAGCAGAGGGAGTCAAGAGCAGCTAACAGAGCAGCATCATTCCAATACGCCTCCTTAAACATTGCTAAATGGATTGTTGATGTTTAGCAATATTTTACTTTGCATCCCTATTCTCTAGTTTTTTCTTTTTCTTTGTGTAGTCTGAGCTGGAATAGTCACTTTTTCAGTTGGATTTTTTTGGGCCAAAATGGATTCAGTATTTACCAACAGCCAACGGGAGCGTCCTACTTACAAGAAAGTACATAAGCAGACCTGAATGTTTGCAAAAAGTTTTTGGCCAAAGCTTGATGAAAAACAATCTTCTCTATTAAAATCTCTAATAAAAATGCCTATAGGATGTTTTATGCTCTCGCTTTTCATTCACAAATAATTCCTATTATGATGTGGTATTGGGTAAAATGCAAGGAAAAAAATGTAGTACTGTCCATTTAAGAGAAACGCAAAATTCTTTGAAATGCTTTCCCCAGAACCGCAGTTCTTTGCAAAAAATATGTGACTGTATTTTGTGGTGACAAATTTGTTTATATTTTGTTTTTTTATCTAGTAAAAGTGGGCAGGTTGCTATGTATCAAAGTACTTTTGGAATCCAATTTTGCTGCTGTCAATAGCTTAGTGCTTTTCAATCTCAGAAGTACATAGTATAGAGCATTGTACTATTTTCTTCATATAAAACTAAAGAAAAATCTGAGAATTCTAGTTTTCTAGGAAATTCATATAAATAGGTGCTTATCATATTATAGTCTACACAAAAGGATCAACCAAGGCCAACTCTGAGAACCACTGTATAAATGTTGACACAAAAGGCGGTATTTTTCACCCAGTTCAGCCCTCAGTGAAAAAATTCCTTGTCACATGTTAAAAGAATCCCCAGGCTTTGTAAGCATCATATAAAAAGATAGTTCACAAACCTTGGAAAAGTTGTAGAATTCCAATGGCGGGATGTCATGTGTTTTTGTGCTGTTGATGGCAGAAGTGACCATCAGGAGCTAATGAAACTGTCCAATGTGACTCACTTTGTATTTTAAGACACACTTTTCTCTAAACACACAAGAAAACCCGAAGGGGACAAACAAGCTCCTCATTACTGCTCTGTCTCACGTTCTGCTATGAGTCCATAAAGCGCCGTCTCAATTGCCTTTTCAGTGAGTCACGCTGATAATTACTCCACTGGAGGTAAGGAGATTTAGACTCTATGAGATCTGGTAATTATGAAGGTGGTCAGAGGAAGGTCATTTTTACCCTGCAGATTAGATCAGAGCACTCACATACTGATGAAGTGGATAGCATCGCCGCAGTTCTCCGGTCCGCTGCTAACTTTCATCACGGCTGGACACTCGTCACACTGATAACGCTCTGAGGACTCCCGCATTAACTGCAATGATTAACACTCAAGCTGTCATTTAGCTGGTTGATTAATGATTATGTTTTAATATGTTGATTAAATTATGCAGAATTGATCAATACAATTCGAATGTGGTAAACTTTATACCAGGAAATATTATAGGTGTGCAGAATATGTGAGTTTTTCTTCCTTTTAGCCAGTCCAACTGTTTTATTTTTTTCATTTGTTCTTGGTACACAGAATATAAACCAAATGTTTTAAATATGCATTATTATTACTTAGAAATGACATTTGTTGTAGATTTTCTGAACACACAGTGGATGGGAGAGTACATAGTAAAAACAAGAGCTTGTGCGCCGCTGAATAAAAACATTACTCAGCCAATATCAGTGTCTTAGTCCTTCTGCAGGAGGAACAGAGCTAACACAAGAAAATATAGGCAGTTAAGATTTGAGAGGAGTAGCAGAGCCACAGGATTTTAGAGTAAACCACATTGCTTGTAGGGATCCAGAGATAATGCTTTCACTTTGTGATGCAAGGCAATATCAAGCTGCGTAGTAGAATTCTCACTCTGGGGGAAGCATTTCAAAGAATCAAATCCTCTCCATGGAGATGTAACACATACAAGAAAATCCCTGTGTACTCCATAATGTTGTCCTTTTGGTGTTGCTTACGCTTAGTTATTGATTTCCAAAGTGTGGTCCAGGGACCTCCAGGGGGCCTCGCATGAATTCCAGAGTTTTTTAAATGTATATCACCATATTGTTTAGATTGTGTTTGTAATATGTAGACAGGTGTGCTAAGAAGACTTAAGTTTAGACACTTCATTGTTTTTGCCTTATTTCTCTTTATTTATTTACAGTCATTGCTTTCTTTTCTTCATTTTGCTTTGCAGTACATTTCTCAGAATGGGATTTTATTTTCATCTAAAAAATGTGTCAGATTTGTTTTGTATGGAAGGTTATTCCACTAGTTCTTGTTATAAATCTAATTTCTATTCTGAGGCTTAAATAATAGGCAACCGTATA
Source organism: Neodontobutis hainanensis (assembly GCA_024349245.1). Lineage (NCBI taxonomy): Eukaryota > Metazoa > Chordata > Actinopteri > Gobiiformes > Odontobutidae > Neodontobutis > Neodontobutis hainanensis. The sequence goes on from JALDNG010000192.1 coordinate 359,378, forward strand.
AACCATTTTACACCCCAGAACATCATCTTCAATTTTAAGTGAACCAAGACTCCCTATACTTATGTACACCACAGACTTTCTCCCACTCTATGAAAGATCTGTAGAAAGTCTGTTCTTAGGAGCCCAGTCAGGGGTCCCTCGCTTTCGTCCTTCATCGTTCCACAAGGTGCCAACTGGACAGTGCTCCCCAGAAAGCCTGTCTGCCCCGCAGTACAGACCGGGTTATTACAGCGTGTTCATGGTCCCATCGTGTCGTCAGACCAAAGCAGAGGCCACGAGTAAAAGCCTCATGCAAAATTTATGTTCATGCGGCTGTTTCAGTGGGTGGAAAAATCAATATTGCGGGCCTGATGCACGGAGATGACTGAGTGCTCTCTGACTGACAGTAAAAGCTGAAAGAGATTGAGGGGCTGCATTTACTGTTCTAGAAATGGAGTCGAGCAGAGTTGCCCTAATAGTTTAGTTCACCTTAAATTTGAATTTCATTGTGGATTGTTTTGGGAAGTACAAATTAAGATCCTGTTAGAAACAATGAAATGTGGATTGCTCACAAAAGGTGTAAAGTGTGGTTTGAGTCTCACAAATTATGAGTTTATTAAGCCCTCCCTTGCTTTTTAACTGGCAAAGATATAAAATGATTGTAGCGTAATCAAAAGGCAATGTGGGTATGAGGAGGACATCATAAAGGCTTTTGTTCTGCTCTGCTCCTCTTACATATGCTTTTGATAGCGCGCCACATACCCACAGTGCATTTGGGGCGGAATGTGAGAAGAGAGCGAAAAAAAAAAAAAAAAAAAAAAGAAACAGTGAGAAAAAGAAATTCAGTGGGATGAAATAACCCCAAACAATGGGATTTGCTTTCCATTCTTCTGCCTCCATCTTCTGTCTTTAATTATTCCCTTTGGTTGTCTGAGGGAGCGTGTAAGCACTTTCACACAGCACAACATGCCCAGCAGCGCAACACTGTCTGCCTTAGTGATGTGGAGACTTCTGAGTGACACTGAGCCTCTTGTGATTATTAATGCTGTTTAATACAACACAGAGCAGCCACCGTGATTGAGGGGAAAAAACAGATTTCAAAATGCATGTATCCAAAATGCAATGTGAATGGAATTATGTACTACACGAGCACTTGCACTTGAGATACACTCAGCCAATGCTACATAAACAATGTGTACGCCGTGAAATGAAGCCTAATGTTTTGTCGACACGGGGGGGAAGTGTGTATTTGATAACAAGAAGCCAGTGTGCTGCGTTTTGTACACAGCGTTTAATGGAACCTCAGCTGATCCTGGTGGGATCCTTTGTGCCGGTTTAGTAGTTTCTTCCTGAATCGCATATGAGATATTTGAGAGGCCAGAACGATGTATGATGAATGAAGTAGCATGCTACTTATACGCTTATCGTGCTCACTGACTAGCAACAGGTTCAGCAAAGGGCAGCGGCAGTAAATGAAATTCCGCACAGGGACAATATATCATCAAAAGAAATGTATGCACCCCGAAACTTATGCGGCTTCTTCAAATGCGGACAAGGTGCCTGACGGGGGTTTGGGGGGTGGGGGTGGGGGTGGAGGAATGGTGAGGAGCAAGCAAGAAGAAGGAGCAGCAGATTTTGTTGAATCAGTTCTATTTTCATACTGGCTGATCTCTGTCTTTTAACCATTTCACTGCAGCTGGAAAATGGAAAGCACCAGGGCTAATTTCACAGTGAAAGCTCACTGAACAAAACCCCCCACGGTCTGTGGCTGAAAAAAAAATAACAAAAAAAAAAAAAACGTGCTAAGTCTACTTTGTCATTGTGAATTATGGCAGTGTAATTCAGGGATCAGGTGTGTGTGTACATGTGATGAACAGAGGACTAAAATATGACCAGAAAAAAATCATTTTGAAGGATGGACATTTGATGCTGCTTTTATTCTGTATCGTCACATCGTTTTATCCATTTTTGTCTCAATAGGCAAGAGTTAGGTTGTTGGTAAGACATAACACTGAGAATTACATTTCAAGTTTGAGATCCAAGAGAAATCTTATTTAACTTGGTTAAACTGAGCCAAGAGTGTTTTTAATAATAAGTTGTTTGTTTAAACAGTAAAAGCTTTTAGTTTATGTATTGCTTTTAATATAAATGACAATATGTTGATTTTTATTTCTCTTTTACAACTTAATCATAATTGCTTTTGACACGCAAGACTTTTAACCTGATGTTAAATCCAGTATGTACATAAAAACCTGTAATTTATCCTGTGAAATATAATGTGTATCCACTTTTCTAAAAATATAAGATACTTTCGATTCAGGAGATTGGCTTGACTGAAAGAAAACTGGGTAAAGAACAGCATTTTTCTCTGCAGATGAAGTTAGTTTTTTTTCATGAGATCTGTAAGTAACAGATATCTCCCTCCAAACATCGACTGGTACTGATGCCACAGGATCCATCTGTGATGTGTCTGCAGTTAGTCCAGAAATAGCACCCACGGGACTAACACACTCCTCAGGCCTCCTACGGGACCTTTTAAGCTGCACTGATACTGATAAAAGCCCCCACAAATCTGGACCCTAGATACCCAGCCCATTAATTAAGGTAATTAGGCCCTGGTCAGCAATTAGTAACCACAGATAGCTTTTAGCAGCGGCTAAGACATCCCGCTTGGTGAAGGGTTTAGTTCCATACCATCTGCTGACAAATGTCACCGCAGACTCTTTGGTTTCACAGACAGGGAACTGGAGAGCGGTGTTTAAAAGTGACCTCTGTGTGATCCGGACTGGCTCCCAGACTCCCACAGCTGCTCTACTCAGCTGCTGCTGCTGCTGCGAGGACCATTGTTTGTTCATCTTACTTCTGACTTCTTTTCTCCTTCAAACACGGAACAACGAGCTCTATAAAAATCCATACATGTTGTACACAGGAATAAAGGGAATAGGAAGCGTTCACTGCCCAGTGTATCGATCAAAATTAGAACATCTGTGCTGAGTGTAAGTAGTATTGATCAGAGCATAATGCTACATTGATTTGCTTGTATTATTAATATGATAGATCCATATCAATAATATGTTTGTTTACATCAGAATCCTGTATACAGTTGTACAAGGATATATTATAAAAAGCAGTTAGATATTCATACCTTCTGTGACTTTCATGAAATGCAATTGATTATATGGAGTTCAGTGACTAAAATGGAGTCCAAGTGCTATTGTTGTCTTTAAGTAATGCCAGGATACAGCAGAGGGCATGTGTCATAATGTTTAACAGGTGTCTGCTGTAAACAGAACAGACACATAAAAACAGGCAGAATACACATTATCAACCTCAGAGAAAAGACATGCAATAACTCGCATTATGGGGCAATGGGAAATAAAGGATGCAGCTGTGCTACCTTACACAATTCCACTTTGCAGCAATCGGTGATAACAGCCTTTTCATTCCAGTTCAGTCCCATAAAATTACCATTAACATTACAACTCATGCAGAACACAGATAAATGTGAAATGTCACCCAGTCCTGCCAGCCGGGAATTCCAGTTCCACAAGATTACCATCTCATGTCTGCTCCCTCCCAATGCACCTTGTCTAATATTTCATTTACAACATTTCATAAGTTCATTTTCCCCTCACTGACCATGTAAATCACAAATCAATTTCTCATTTCAAATGCTTGACTACAGATTGGCGCTGAAAGCTTCTGAATTGCGCCTCAGCAATACGGCAGACCTTGAGCAAATCTTTTGGAAACTACTCGGGGAAACGGGATGAAGAAAAAAAATAATAAAAAAATAAGTGAGATGTAATTTCTACAAAACAACTCGGGGCCAAGTGGTCAAGGCATTTACCGGAAACATGTTACAAGTGTTGAAATATCACAGAAACAACTGGGCGGAACACTCTATCATATATTGTAATTTTAATCGGACTCAATACAACAACAAAAAGGGGAATGTTATTGATTGCTGGAACTTAATTTTGAATATTAGGGTGCCTGGCTTGATGAAAATGTTATGGTTATTGATTTTATTAGCCTATTAAGCAAATTTATAATTAAACAGTTGTATTGAGTGGAGTCAGGCACAGTGGAATGTCTGAGAGTGTGATTCTTGCAGGAGGTTTGCAAAAAGCCTCGCTCTGTGTTTACCAGCGAGGGCAGATGTCAGGGTTAGCTGTGGAGGAGCAGAAACAGCCACATCTGATTAACAATATTATTGTCCTCCTCCGCACCGCCATAAAGACTCATCCTCCCTCCGTTCTCTTTTCTTTGTCTTTCTATTTCAGGCTGTGGCAGTGCGCTGTCCTGTGGTATGGCTGAGCCGGAGTGACACTGCCACCATCCAGCGAAACAAAACACAAGTCAAGAGCCAGAGGGCTGAGACAAACAGCACTACAGTGTCTTACTAGACAGAAAAATCCAGGAATGCATACATTTTCAAGAGATACTGCACATGCAAATACCCACATGGTTGTGTTTGTGTAATTACAGAATATGCAACTTGAATCATTAACAAATCATTATCATGTTTTTAACAAGTGAAGCAGAAGGGGGTCAATTCACTCTCATTTTCAAAAAGGTCAATATCAAAAGACTTAAGGGAGGATGCCTATGCGATCATAAGCCCATGAACAGTAAGCCTGTGCATGAGCCCGACTGTAAATGTATGTGTCTGATTTGAACTCATGCAGCGCTCCTCTGTACATTAGGATTGGTGATTCTTTCCTTGTCTTTTTTGCCGCTGCTGAACTGTCACAGAGCCAGTAACCCTGCTCGTTTCCGAGCTGCTTATTGAAGACAAACAATAAAACCACTGGCAGATATCAATGGCAGAGATGAGAACCCCGGTGCCATATCTGCAGGGACTGCCTGGTGAACCTGTCTCTGCCTCGCGCTTCATCTCCAGCAGCACCTCTCACTCTCAATTATTTGGCTGCTGTCACAACAAATCAATCAAATTACTGCTCCAGGACTGTGTGCAGCTGCTCCTATTGCACCCGCTAGTTGCATTAGCTTTGAAATGTATGAGGTCTACATTTTATCACTCTTATTTATTTAATGCAGCTCTCTCCCCTGTGAGTCATCTTACAACCGCAGCAAAGTTAAATCATTAAAAGACGACGTGGAATACATACTGCTTGAAAACACTTCAAATTAAACAGCAGTGAGGGAGACTTGATGGTTTGGCCCCTCTTGTGTTAAGATGGCAGATGTTGATGTGTGAAAATGTGGACTACTAGCATTGAGTCATCCACAAATGTGCTTCTTCTCTTAGCCCAATAAGATTCAACAGCAGAGGAACAAGCGGAGCTATAACAAGTCTGGGAAGAATACTTGAAATTCTTGATCTCCGATAATGCGCTGGCTGCAGAGACACAGAGGCTTTCCCACAGCAGACATAGGTTAAGTCAGTGGTCTGGCCCGGTGAGCTAACCTCTTAAAGGAGCAGCAGTCAGCTGAGGCAGAAGCGATAGAGTCTGACACGTCTAACTAGTGTAGAAACATTTGCCTCTTCCCCCAGGAGCCCACCCTTTGTTGCTGTAATGAGCAGAGTGATTTCCCTAATGTGTACCATGCTAACACCCGCAACCTGCGAACGACAACACTGAGCGTTTCCATCAAAAAGGCAGACGCGGCTTTGATTGGCACTGACAGTGGGGCTCATTACTGCAGGTGAGTGGGAAGCCGACCTTTATCAGGAAGCTTGAGTGCTGTTTTGTGTTTCCTGTGGACGAGTACAGAGGAACAATGCTCTCACCTCACCATTAGAACTCGGCTTTCTCTGATGTGATGCGCTGCTTGGCTTTCAGCTGAAAGCAAATAAGATGGGATATACTTATTAATATGAAAGAGCGCTCCGTAAACTAGCTTCTTGCATTACTGTCAGTGCGTCGCAGAGACAGAGAGTAGACAGATAAAACTTTGTTCTGCACCTCCTATTGAGCACTACGTGTACAGTGCTTTGATACAACTGGTTTTACAAGTACGTAATCATGCTCTGCTTGTTATGAACAGATTAAAACACTGCAACATGGAAGGTTTATAGATAACAAACTGTGAGGCTGTTTTGTCAACATCAGTCACACATGTTTACATCTGAAACTGTGGAAATCACAGATGATTTTTTATTTTTCATATCAACCGTCAAATATACAGACCTCTAGCATGACCCAACCTACTTTTTGTCTCTGTGAAGTCAGCTAGAATTGTGTGCACTCTGTCACTAAAGATAACTTTCTCCCTTGTTTAGTTTCATTGGGAATTTGTTTTTACTGCATGTTTGCAGGCATAAATCATTCTGACAAATAACCAGTTACACTGGTGCCTGTGTTTACTGAGGCTGCCTCAAGATGCTGCTCAGTTTTATTTAAGCAACTGCTCCAACTTTATAGCACAACCCCATTACAGTGATAGTTATTCATCACAGTCTGCGAGAGCTGCCCTCCTAAAGCTCACAGCTCTTCCCTAATGTCAACATGTATTCTTACAAAGCCAGCTTTGATTAGCGTGATCAAAAAGAATCATAAAAGCTCTTGTTACTGCATGATTTTAAAACATTAAAACAAAAGGATAAATATACATATACTGTACAGTGTTAATACTGCATCTTGGCTAAAGTATAGAAATCTAAAGGCACTACTGCACAAAGTGACGGCTCTCATGTTAAAAAGAGAATTTCTTCATCCTCAAAGGGCCTTTCCCCAAGACAAACAGCCTTATTAGAGGGTCATTAGCTGCCTCATTACATTTAAATACAGCCATTGGCTAGGCTCCTCCTGCAGTCTCATTACTGTTCCTCACAGTTGTCTTATGTCTGATCTGATGCTAATTAGCTAGCAGCATGGATGCTGTAAAGCACACTTGCTCCTGAGGTCGTGAAATGAGCTGACTGCTCCCCGGCGACAGCACGCCGTGTATTATATGTGTGATTAATCAGGCTGGGGCCCGGGGGGGCCGCGGGGAGAGTGAGGGGGGGGTGTTGGGGCAGAGGCCAGAGTTGCGGTTGTCTGACAGAGGTGCTGTGCCAGCAGGCCTCATTCAGTGGAGCTGTGATGAACTCAGACAGGGGAGAGTGGAGGAGCGCCGCGTGGCCAGAGGGGCCTGGACACAGTCAAGACATTTAGCTTCACTCCTGACTTGTGTCACTTTCTCTCCACAGAGGTCCCTTCAATGCATCCCCTTCAGATAAGAGCCTGTGCGAACAGGCAGTCTGTCAGTCCACACACTTAAAAAAAAGATCTGCCACAGAGGCATTTCTCCAACATTTTTTTTTCTCTATCTCGAATGGAAGGGGAATTTTATCAGGAACTGCTACTACAGTGTTTGTGTTTTTTTTCTGGCAGAGAACAATAAGGATGACTGAGAGGTGTTAGTTATGTTGTTCTGACACCACTACTATGTGTTTGTCGATCAGTTCATCAGATCACTAAAGCCTATGGCTGTCCCTGATGCACCCGGAGGAAGATCTGTTGAAGTGTGAGTCAGAAGGCCTGCTGGGCCCATTATCGTTCACTACTGACGGATACATTGAAGGGTTTCACTAGATAGATGTGGGTTTATTAAAAGCTCTGCCCACAGCGATGGGTACTGTTATTTATGCATGTTTGTGTCCATTAGGCTTCTACCTCCACATTTCCTCACTCAGGGCATCTGTCCATCCATTTCCGCACATGAAGGCTCCCTTCCCTGCACTTTGTGCTGCACTGGCATTATTGTAATCTCCACCCCCAAAACACACTGCTTTACATGTAGCTTGGCATCTTTTTACATTAGTGTGTCTCTCTCATCTAAGATTTATGACCAACGTTTCTCCATCCATCCCTCAATCTAATGGTATAAAAGAGACAATGTTTTAAACATTAAAATGAAAACCATTTACAACTATGATCAAAAGAGAACACTTGAGCATTAAAGTTTAAAGGATAAGTACAGCCTCGTGGATGGACAGATGAGGTGGAAAAGAGATAAAAAGTAAAGTACAGTGCACTCTTATGCACAGGAAAGCGGCATAAAGTGCTTTTGCGCTGCACTGCAAAACGCTGACCTGTAATTAATATGGCTGTTCCTTCAGGCAATGTTGAAGATGGCAGCTTTTTGGGAAACAAACCCCTAAGGAAGTCTTACCTGGTCAGAAGCTTTGTAAAGCATTTTTTTAAAACAAAACAATGAAATGGGCCATCTATAAAAAATAGCACCATCTCTGTTGTGTCATTTAAAACTGAAAAGTATCAACTAAACTAAAAATATGCTATAACAAAAACAATAAATACAAATACTGTACCTAGTCCCTGATGTTCTGTTTTTGTATTTCTGGTGTAGAACTGGGCTCACTGGTCTTACCTTGCAGGTTCTGGAGGGGGAGGGTCATGATGCCCCCTGCAGCGGCAGCAGCCACCAGGCTCTGGATATTTGCTGTGGGCAGTGAGAGGACCAGGCCCTGCTGGCTGCCCAGGTGCCCGCCTGCGTTGAACGGGATGAGGATGGGCTGATTCATGCCTGGAGCTGCTCCGGACATTACACCACCTACTGCGTTGGCCAGCTGCTGCGCCACCAGGAGCGACTGTGGAAACATGTGAAATACATATGGACAATAATGATGTCTGTAATATTAGCCTTTGTGAAATAATGTCAGTTATATTCAGAATTAGATTAGACAACACTAATTGATGTGTACTTTCTTTCTTCTTGGAATTTAAAAGTGTATTAACACATTTTCAAACATTATGTTTTCAATACAAGATAAAATAAACGTATAATGCACAAATAGTACATTGTTCTACTCCTCTCTCCTTCTCTTCTGCTGCTCCTGTACCACTAGTTTTTTTACATTTTATTGAAATCATCTTTAGGTTACAGTTAATGCTTATGTTGAGTGGACTCAGTGGACAGCAGCTCCTGCTTTGTCTGTCCTCTCTGTGGGCTCACGTCTCTTATTTACCCGAGGATTCAAATGCTGGAGGATCAATAGATAGACACATTAAACATAGGCAGAAATTTAGATGTCACTTAAATTACTCTAGCATTAATCAATTCATTTTAATAAGTGTTGTGCCTTGCTGCTGATCTGCGCGCTCCGCTGTGTCACAGACTGACACAGATCAGATCTAATCTTTTTAAAAGAGTTGAGTTTTTTTTCAAAGAGATGCAGCATGATTTATGCTTTATTCCAGTGAACAAATTCCTCCTAACAGAAATACGGTGTTTTTGGAAAAAAAAAAAAAAATTGGAGCAGCACTTGAGTCTTTTGATGAGGCATATAACATCACCCCTGTCTCTTCATGTATCCATTCATTCATATTAGTTAAAGTGGAAACGGTGCTGTCATACCCACAGAGGAAAAGATATGTTATCAGAAGTATCGCTCTGAGATATTTTGCAGAGTAGATCTTGTCAAATGAATTTTCCCAGGAAGTGGGTTTAGAAATACACCAACACATTTTTCATCGAGAGCTTAGAGCTAGATGTAGGGTAGTTTATACTGTGACTTAAAACTGTGTGGATACACTGTGAATGACATAAATCTTATGCATTGTTGTAGAAAACCTAAATGCTGTTACGTTTGAGCATGTCAAACACAATTTGGAAAGAAAGAATGAAACAGGAAACGGGGAATGTGAAGCAAAACACAACAGAGTCATTTGAAACCGAATTGTTTGGAGGAAAATAATGAAAGTATGATGTCAGCTGGCATTGGGTCTGGGGTAAACCAGCCTTTAGATGTTGCTAGGTAAGCTTGACTGCACTATGCCAACTCCTCAGCCAAGAGTTAAGTTCAGAAGCTTTTTAAGTCCATTTGTCAGCTATCTTCTTGTGTTTTGCATTGCCCTGTCTGCAGCTTGCACTGGATGCAGAACAGGCTGGTGCGAAGGTTCCAGCCTACTCTTAAGGCCGGTGCTCTTAGGTGACAGGCATGTCACTCTGATAACCCTGCATTGTGCACATGCCTGCACACACCCCGATGTACATGCAGCTGCAGTTTAGAAAGTATGAGGTCATGTCATTTTGAGCCCACAAAGCATGAAAGGATGTCTGGGCAAAATGTCTTCACCAAGAGCCAAGTGAATACCTGTGTGTTTCTAAACTGTTAAAATAGTAAAATGAAATTGGCATTGTTGTTAGCAGAGGCTTTTCTTCCTCAACATTTGCTTTGATACGCAACAACAGTGCATAACAGATGACAATATCTAAGGCTTCTGAGAGCATTCACAATGGCATTTGCCATAAACTCTCAAAAACGGATTAATAATTTGGGAGCTTGTAGAATCCTCAAAGGACAATAACAAAGGCGACCCGTTTGTTAGCTGCAAGTGACACATGTTTAATCTTGCTTTTTAAAGTAAATTTAATCTTGAAATCGAAGCAGCATATAATCAAAGACAGCCTTTGAACATTTCATCTCTGAGCCAAACAAAATGAGATTGCCAGGCTTGACAGCATAGACAGCCTCACATGGAAGAGAATAACATTAAAAGGCAATCCCACAATTATCAGATGTAGCTCTGATTTATTTATCATTACAGGCAGCTTTGGACAACCAGGCAGCTGTTAAGCATAAAGTCAGCTGCTGCGAGAAAGTCTTTTGTGGGTTTTTTTTGTGTTTTTTTTTGCCTGCTTGCCTGTCGTTCCAGTTTGAGACTAATGATTGAGATTCAAATCTTCACTGGAGGTGCACAAACAGCACACAGAATATATTTAGTGCAATTAGCTCAACTCCGGTGCTGCGTAACAAGCATTCGGTAAGTTTGTTCAAAGAATCAGCACCACACCTCCACTTCGTATGTTGTGTCTGTTACTCTCACTCATCAGCTTCATAGATGCTGTAAAAAGCAGCTACACAGTGCTTGGCAGGCCTGACAGCTGAGTGTTGAGAAGTGGTCTCCTAGGGGCCACACAAGTACATAAGGAGGGTGTATGTGTTGGACTCTGGATGGGGAAGCAGGCCCACTCAGGACTGGATGTGGTACCAAGTCTTTCTGCCCATCAGGGGAGAATAGGCCTTTCTATCCGCCTGGCAGCTCTGGCACTGAGAAATTGCCCATAATCACCCAGATAGCAGACTTTTGTCATCCTAACTGCGAGTGGGAAACAGAAGGAAGGTGGATTCATGTTGGGTAAACTACCATCGGATAATGGTTGTTCGAACAATATCCGGCTCTGGAGCGAGAATCTATCAAAACATATTGATCCTGGAACAAGAGAATTGGGTATGGCATGCGGAGCGCCTTTGTTTCTGAAAAGTGTTAGCTTCACAGAGACTGTACTGACAGCATTAATATATTAGATGGTGACTGTTGAGAGCCGCCTGCTGTGGCTCAGACTCTAACTGCTGCTGAGACGAGATGCCTTCCTTTCTTTGTTTATTTCTTATCTATACCTACACAGTGCCTTTGAGCAGTGAGGGTATCTATAATCAGAAAAGTGCTTTTAATTAAGTTCATCCGTTATTTCCGCTCGACACAGATTGACTCATTTCTCATTGTAGAAGCCTGCCTGGTAAAACCAAATGGCTCCCCTCCCTCGTGTTTCATCTTTGTTCATCCTAAAGAGGGCTGACTGTCATTGAGTAACACTGAGTGCAGGCAGACTGGCCTTATTAAAGAGGCTGGATGAACCTGCCGCTGCGTGAGGGTTAAGCGGTGACATTGAGCAACACTAATGAGATAGATGTTCATTAAACACTACCGAGCCACCGGGCCAATAAATCCAATCAGATAGGACAATGCCTGATTGAGCTATTAGCAGGGCTGCGGGCTCGGGCTCCTTGCTCCCTGCTTGTTTTGACAAGGCCTGTATTGTCAGCTCATTAGTGCCACAACTCAATTACATTTGAAGATGATGTGCAATGACAAAATACTTTAGAGTTCACATTTCAGCAGACAGAAAGAGGTTGTGTAACATTTGGAGACAGGATTGGATGCTTTATTTCAAACACAGGATGTTAATAAGCTCTTAAAGTCTCTTAGTACGGGCAAAGTTTTTGCACTACACTGTTGCACTGTACGTCAGAGGATGGACCTCATTACTAATAAATCTTTTCTTTCAGACTCACTAATTTATTAACTAAATAATGTGAAGTTGTTTGAATATTTACTGCACACAATCATATTTGATGATGCAATGTAAAGTTTCTATTGTGAATCCTTTATTTCACATTATAATCAGGCTTATTTAAAGGCATATACGTAGGATACATTAAGGGAATGTTTTATTATTTGACTTTGTTAGAGATTTCAAGATCTTTTGTTGTCCTATTGAAAACACCTTAGAATTTACTCTTACACTTACAATTCCATTCAATGTCACTCCAACTCGATCACTACATTCCTAAGCTGTCAAAAAAGTTTTTCTAACAAAAAAAAAAATCTGTTCTATAGGTTTCTTAAAAAAATGAAGTCAATAAATTCGGTGGTGTTTGTGCACTACTGTATTAGTAGACTGTAGACACGTCACATTATTCTAAAGTCTATAGGTGTAAATATTCATCATGAGATGCCTTTTCTGCATTTGTATATTGTGCCAGTTTGATGATGATAATGCTTTTTGTCTGATGTAGCACTCACCTGTGGACCCATTGGGTAAGCGTGGTGGGACTGGCCAAGCTGACTCTGCTCAGATGGACTGCTGCTGGCGTCAGACTGGACCGAACCGTCACGGGCCCCTGGGCGGGAAAAAAAAGCAACAGGTAGATTCAGACGCAGCGGAGAGCAAGAGACAATCCTCCCTACTGTACAGTCGGTGAGCTCAAACATGCCAAAAATAAACACACAGTGTGCCCCGGTATATAGTGCCATGTGGAGCAAAGCAAAGCAGTTGGGAAGGGGGGAATTTGTACTTAAGTGCTTTATCAATAACCACTGTAGCACTGAATAAATTACCAAGCAGCGCAGGGGCTCATTGATGGGGATGATGCATACTGGCGGGTCCCCGATGGCCTAGATTACAGCCGAGAGATGGAGCTCCGCCACAAACTCTGGGGCCATATTATTCAGCCATTTACATCACTGAGTATCACTCATCTAAACCCACACCCCGCTTTATTCGGAGCCCGCAGCAATGGGACACAATTAGACCTGTTTGCAGCGAGGGCAGAGTGGAGCGCGGCAGACAGGGACATGATAATAAGCTCGCTGATGGCTGCGGGGAAAATAAAGGACACCCACAATTGGATATCACAACAATCACTATCTCGCAGGATCTCTCCACAGTGCACTAAGTGTAGGGCGGCCTTGACCCTCACACTTTGACCTTGATGATATCAAGATCACATGATGCCTAAGTGTTGACATAGAGGCTTGGAAGAAGGACCTAAGAAATAAATTGTGGAATTTCATTTTTATTTATTTTTTTCAAATTAAGAAGATACCTTTTACGGTTGTCCCTTCCATGTCTTTCAGATTGAAGCACTTGTCACCAGTACTGTGTGACAGTTCTTTTTTCTTTCTTCTCTCTTTTAATAATTATATGGCTTTTTGGGTTTATGGCAGAGCTTGGAATTTGATTCACACAAAATGAACATTTTTACAAATTTCTAATTACAGACAGCCTTGCCAAGATCAAAAAATTAAATTATTTGAAAAGTTGATAAATTATAAAATTACATTTATTCTTTAGAAATGTATTAAACTATTACATTAACATAATATATCTTCGGCTTCTTTTGATGATTAGTTATATTACTTTCAAATGTTACTATGTGTGTTGTTTTTAAAGGCCACAGAAATACAGAACAATGTCGATGAATAAAAAATGTAAGAATGTTTTTGCTGTGAGATCAGTAAAAATGTGAATAAATAGAATATTGACTCTTTGAATAAAGAGTAAAGTCCCGCCGCATTGTGTCTTTTTAGTCTTGGATGAAAAGGGCTTGTTTTGTTAAACATACAGGGCATGTAGTGGTTTCTAGCCCTTTTCATAAAAGCCTTCTATTGAATAGCCCTGCCAGCCAGATCTCATTCCCTGTCAAGTATATTTATGTATTACATTTAAACCCCCTCCTGCGCCAACTAAAATCATTTCATCTTTACATAAAATCCAAATAATTGGTGAATGGCATGACCCAACAAATGAACCTCAAGCATTTGATGGTTGATGTGAAAGCCCAAGGGGAAGCCTGCTTTTTGAGCTGGTTTCTACCTCTGGCTGGCTGGGCCTGCTTCACGATGAAGGTCCACATCCTCTCGCTTATCAGCCTCGCAATGCACTGGTTATTTTGACAAGCCAGTCTCTTTTCACCAATTATTTCACCCATTATGGATTACATTGTGCACAGCTCCACCCTGCCGGCTGAGTATGGAGACTTAGGTTCAATCTGAAGATACAGCACATTTATAAATATTTGTCAGTGCATATTATAAATCTTTTTTATTGGTCATACAGCTGAAAAAAGATCATTCCATCTTCTACTTTAGGCATCTAAAAACTTTTATGTTGTCCATAAGAAAAGCCAAAGGTGTGGTGGCACTGAGCAAGAACTAATTACAGGATTTAAAAATTGTGTATCATCCAGATCCCAAAAAGCCAATTAGCTAATTGAATCAGAAACTCATAATGACTAAATGAGACTTTATTAGACAATAAAAAGTGCTGCAGACAGTAAGGCTCATGACGACTGCGGTTAAGATATTGCTTGTGAATAATGTATTTGATTTGATAAACAGTGGGAGACTTACTGAATACCAATTCCTTGATGCCTTTCATCGTATCATTTCACAATAACTTAAGAGAGGCTCCGTCCTCTTGCAAATATGTGTAACGTTAACACGTTTATCGCCGCAGAGAGAATCGATAATAAATAAATACACATGCACATCTCTTCCCAAAGGATTGACGTAATTTCTGTAACTAAATTAAAGAGCTGACAGAGGAAACACCCTGGGAATAAATTGCCAATTCTTTTTTATTACAAGGGGCTTTATACATGTTTTACTTTTCAAAAAAAAAAAAAAAAAAGAATCGACTCATCCAATGCCAATGATTCTTAAACAGGTTTTGCAGATGGAGATTAATACTGTATGGAGGGGGAAAGAAATATCTCGATCAAACCTTTACTAAAAAGAAAGTCCTTTGATGCTGGGATTGTACGCAGGTCACACAATGGGTAAAATGGAGTGAATGGATGTATTGATGTGAGGGGAGATGAAAGAGGAGGCCAAACGCATGAAAGAACTGACGACGCACATTCAACATAGCTTTACATTTATCTAAGACATTCAAGCTTCAGCTCTTCTTCTTCTTTTTTATATTCTGTCCAAACAAAGCTGCTGTAACACTAAAACTGTGATGTAAGAATGGTTCTGTATGTCACTGTTTTCCACTGCCTTACGTTAAAAGTTCAAACCTTGAGAATTAACTTGATTACATGAAAAGTGTATCACCTGCAATGCCATGGGACTTTTAGCGTCTTTATGCAACTGGAATAATGACATGTACTACAGCTCGCAGGGGGCAATCTGATGTGACTTATGTCGCGGTAATATTGCCAATATCCAACACTATATAAATTCTCTTTCATTGATCACCAGAGTGGCCACTGGAGAGACTTTCAATGCCACACAAGGCCTTGCCGCGGTGTGTGTGTGTGTGTGTGTGTGTGTGTGGACGACTGAGAGCAACATTTATCTGACTTCATTCGGCCTGTCTCAATGCAGGGTGCCCCCAAGGACTGCGCCACAAAACAATTAGCCTGGATTTCATAAAGCAATCAGCATGCCACCTTGTCTAATGCAACAGCTTCATACATTGACAGTCTGAATAAAATGGGTGTTATTGAAAGCTTTGTGTTCGTGTTAGCTTTCGCCTCGGTGCATTTATGAATCAATTTTTGCCCATAAAAGAAGCTTTAACACTTAAGCTATTTTAGTGGAAATGCATTATGTAAGTTGTCAAATGTACAAGAGAGGCCTGGCAACGATTCAGCCTATTCAGAATGAATAGCCAAACTCCCATTTTTATAATGGTCCCTTTGAATACGTCTGGCTGAGTGCATGTGTTTGCTATTAAGCCAGTGTCAATCATTTTAACACCGACAAATAAACTATGTCACATGTGTGTATATTTAAAGACTTAAGGTTAAGTTAATTACATTTTAGCTGTCAAATAATCTGTGTTTGTCAGAGATGTAGTAATTGGAGTACAAAAGAAGATTTCTTTTCTCATCAAAACTGTTTTGTGCTGTTGATTCAGAGCACTTTGAACAAACTGTCCAGGCGTAAAGGATAGGCTCAAATAAACAACAAGCTACATCATACACAAGGTTTAATTCCATCAATAGCCAACCAATTGTCCTAGATTGTATGACCATTGATTTTGTTAATGCCACTTGAAAAGTTGATGTTGCATTGGGAAGAGAGAGAGATGCATCAAACACATCATTTCACTTTTCACTGTAAAAGTCCAGCTTTGTTTTGAATAGAAAAAGCACTGCTTGTAATATGCAGCATGTGCTTTAGTGTGATTTACCTAAGTCCTTGTAGAATGCAAGTGAGACAAAATCACCTGTGATTTAGCCCAGACTTTCATTACTCCCACCAAAGCCCTCAACAATAACGCAGGGCATAATCTGCTGCCAATAACTCCAGGTGCTCTTAGTCAGATGGCTCCCACTGGAGCTGTGGGGAAGTAATACTCTGTTTAGAGGCTGGGCTGGGGAAGCTGCGAGGGATAGGTCAATAGTATTTCTAGGCATTAAGAATCACCAGAGACTGACTTTTGAGTGGCTGCTTGTAACACTATTAGCTGCATTATGGCCACTGTTGGTGCTGCTGCTGTGAGTTGAGCTGCCATTTTCTTAATTAAGAGCCCAGCAGGGCAAGAGGGACAAGAGGTCGCGATAATCTCTCAGACCTCCAACATTGCTTGAGCTTGAGTCCTCATCACGTAAAGACATAGACCTTATAGACCTTAAGGCAGAATAAAACCCTCATCTCATTCATTATTCTGTCTCAATGTGGAATCACGTTAAGGAGTTACATAGGCTCAGGTGCCGACTGAGAGGATTTTACACCTCAGCAGTTCTGTGACTATTTCTGGAGTGACTGTGCAGCCATAAGCAACATAGGGAGGATTCAGAGGACAGTGGGAGTGGAAAAGAAAGGACAAAAAGCGATGGTGTAGGTCTCCTTGAACATAAACAACACAAAATAGTACACTTCAGTTTGTACAAGTAACGCTGCAGTTTGTGGCGAACACACATGCAGATGATGATTACATGAGTGAAGACCAGAACTCCATCACTTATGCTCTCACCCGTAGTCACAGGTCCTCACCGAAAGGCTCTCTGACACAAGAGTACTCCGCTCCGACTCTTACCTGTCTCTCCCCTGATGCTGGAGTGGAGATGGGGGCTACACAAAAGCGACCGGGGGGAGGTAGATTGGTGAGAAGAGGCACTGCCCATTTCAAAGGTCAAGAAGGAGAGATGGTGCGATGGGGAGAGGAAGATGGAGTGGGGAACAGGTACAGGACAAGAAGGCGGGGGCTCCTGAGCCCACCGGAGCCAAAGCAATGTCAACCTGATTAGCTCAGGGATGAAAGATTCTTCAAGACAAATTAGTCTTCATCCTTTTACAAGTATCACAGAGAGATGAAGACCAGCTTTAGAGCGCTGTAAGCCTTTTAGGAGACGCCTGCCTCTATGGCTCCTCCTTCCAAAGTGCTTAAATGATATTTGAGGTAAATCGGATTCTGCTGTCTGTGGCCTACAACCTTGTGCAAAAAGAGGGATCCTCACAATCAGTGTTAAATGCTTCAACTTTGTCTGTATTCAGTGTGTAATTAAGACTTTTGTTACAATTGTTCAGTTTAATGGAAAACTTGTATTTTATGACATAAATATGAAAGTTGAAAATTTAACTTTTTTTAATTGTTTAGGTTACTTTAGGTAGAATAGCTTTGCAGGACTGAGACTGCTCACACACTGCCAGATCACAGAATATGTTTATGTTGTTTGGGACATTTTTAAAGTATGAGGGGACGTGGCGTTTGGTGCATACACAGACTGGAAATGCAAACCTCCTTTAAGATAAGTACAATAAGCACTTTAGATTCAAACTATAAATCATAATAAACTGTATATACAGTTTGATAAAAGTGTAATGATAAAGAGTGAACATATAAACGCTGATGTAATTAGTTGACCTACTTGACCTCCAGACTACACTAATGGTAAGGACAATAAGGCCTTTTTAAAACCATTTTTCCTGGTCAAGTGCAGGACATTTGAAGTAGCCAGTGGGGGTGCGAGGGCAGTGAGCGTATGTGTGTGTGTGTGTGTGTGTGTGTGTGTGTGTGTGTGTGAGTGTGTGTGTGTGTGCGTGTGTGTGTGTGTGTGTGTGTGTGTGTGTGTGTGTGTGTGTGTGTGTGTGTGTGTGTGTGTGTGTGTGTGTGTGTGCGTGTGCGCGTGCATGTGTGTGAGGGGCTAGACACCCACATGTCATGCCTGACACATCAGCCTGCGTCCCCCAGGCTATCCTGCACTAATGCTGCCTATGTCCCACTTTCTACCCCTTTTACCCCTCAAGGCCTCCCCCTCCCGCCTCACCCGCTCCTTCTGTCATAGAGGTATAATAACAATGGATCGCACGGGCTCTGTGGCTCAATCACTAAAGGATAACATCAGGTGATACAGGCTGCACAACACTGGATCTACCCTCTGTGAAGCGGAGCTAAACGGACTTTATCTAGAAGTGGGTTTTATCTGCAGGAAAGTCCGGCATTAGCTGTAGCTCTATTCTCCTGCTTGTTGCAATATTTACCAAAATGTGTAGGTACAGGTAGGAACAAGTAAATAATCATGTAGCCTCAAAGATACAGCACCCCCTCCCTCCTGCTCCTGCACATTATTCTGGTGGAGCAGACAAATAGTGGAAGGAGGGACGTCAGGAAATAGTATTGCTTTGAAGCCCATAACTCTATTCTGGAGAAAAGAAGCATCACAGTGTTATTCCACATCCTCAGATATAAAGGGAAAAAACGTAATAACTTCTCGATAGCCTGGATCTCCACTGCCCTATGCTGCCTCCCCCCTCTGCCCGCCTACACCCCAGACTCATCCAACATACACCTACTTCTGCTGCCTCAATCTTTGGTTTCAAAGGAAGCGAATCAGCCAGAAGGACAGAAGGTTATGCATTAGTACTGGTCATTGCTCAAAGAGCCAGCTTTATAAATAATAAAGGCTTGTGAAGGACACAAGGGCTGTGAGATGCATCTCTGGTTCACGCCACACAAGTCAAAGACAAGACTGTAATTTCTATTCCAAAAATGTGACCCTTGAAGCTTCAATTACATCTCAACAACACTAACCGTGTCGGTGCCAGGAGATGTGATGCTTCTTTGTTAGCTCCAGATGAAAGGCTTATTGATATTGGTGACAGTGCGTATGCTACACAACATGTACATTTTTGAAATAATTTTCCAATTTATAGTAACGGAAAAATAAATGAATATTGAAATTCTATTTATTTCCCCGCCGCTGTCTACCTACCGAACTTGTGATGCACTTTTCTCCTTCAAACAAAGTAATCCTGTTAACGCTGAAAACACATACAAAGTGAGAATTACATTATAAGTTATTTTTGAAGTGTGTGGCTCATAGTCATTCCTGAATATCTAAGCATCCGTACAACCTGATGACCTTTGCTGTTGTTTTTACGGAAAACAAGAAGTGGGCCTCTCGTCTCGTCTTGCTCACCCTTCACTCTGTCCTCTGTGCCACGCACGGATTGTGTTGCTGTAGCCGTAGGCAGCGCGGGCCCATTAGCAAATGTCTTACACCTGCTTTATAGGCATGCATTAAGCTTGCTTTTCAGGTTTGCGCAGACAACTGGAGTCCCCATAATGAGATCCATCTCCTGGGGAAAGACTTGTTCCCCCTTGGTCTCCTTTATCCACTCTTATTTACTCAGCGTGGCCCATTCAGCACCGGGTTCGTGCCACTTTATTACTTAACCTCGCAACACATAACATTACGAGGCTCTTTGCATCAGTAAGCAGCCTATCCCACCATGCATCCTGCTCACTATAAGCTGATTACACAAAAATAATAAGAACCCGTGCCTCCAGGAATATGTGTGTGTGTCTTTGTGTGTCTGAGTGCAAGGGGAGTTTTAAACCAAAGGCGGTAATGTGGTTCATATCCACAATACAAAGCGGTACGTGCAAGTTCACACTAAGTTTCTTAATCAAAAGTCATTACTTTGGCTGGACATGGTATTAATGCACAATTCAAACCCATATGTTTCTTCATTCAAACAATGACGCGCACAATCTGCATTTTACACAATACTTTTCCTGAATAATTATTATATTCTCTGATTTAATGCTTGTTTCCAGAGTGGTTGGAACTTTTGTTCAGCTAAAGTCATTTAGACCGGCACTGATATAGAACACATATCAGACTAATGTGGCTGCATAAAGAAGCGGGACATACCTAAAAGCAAGGTGCAGCATTTCAGCACATGTACCATTCAGGTTTGTCTTTTTGTTCTGAATGACCCCCCGGGAATCAATGAGAGATTCATTTTTGCTCTTTTGGGGAGGGAAGGTCTCCGGGTGACCTTTGTGAAAATGTTCCACCATTTTGGCAGAATCCATATAAGTGCAGACCATTTCATGTAGACAGTAAGTGTATAAAATGAGTGCTCCTGTCGTTCCAGCCTGGCTCTCTTTGACAGCATGATGATAGAAGCGTCACATCCTTGGGAGAGTAAATGCAAACTGACAAGAGATGAGCCTTTGGTTGCTGAATATAATACGGAATTGTGCTCTGAGTGTCTTATTATCTTGTCTGTTGATGTCTGAAAGGGGGAGATTTGCTTGAGAAGAGAAGACAGAAAACTGTACGCATCCAGCACCAACTCGGCTTTTTGGGGAAAAAAAATAAAAATTGCTTGCCCTACTAACCACAGCTTTCCCACCTAATGTCCACTTCTACTTGGAATAAATACAAGGCAGCAGGATGTTTGTGGTGACTCGTAGCCCCTGTTAGCTGAAGTGGAAGACTATTTGCACAGGCGAGCTTTTAGGAGGAGAACGACCCTTTCACCACTGCGGTAATGTGGTGGGTGTACAAGGTGGACAATTTACTGTAGACAAACATGACCGCTACTGTTTTCGCCTCCCAGTCACTTCTCATGCTGCCACAAACTCTGCACAGTAATAAGGCACAAACCAAAGTCAGGTCAACTTTTACCCCAAATATTCCCCTGATCAACCACAGCTTTCAAAGGTGCACAATGCAACTATCAAACTATCAACAACAGCAAAACTGACAAGCAATAAAAAGTTATGAATAAATTTAATGATAGAATATTAAGTCATATGTTACTGTAGTTTTTACATAACTTTTTTAAGGGATCCTTATTTCAACATGGTTTGTGCTTTCAATTGTGTTTTAATCATTTTAAGACTAACTTCCTTCTTTTAAACTCCCATTTAAATACTATTGTTATTTACATTATGTTTTTGTTCCCTTTTGTGTTCTTTAAATGATTTTTAGCAAAGTGTCATTTCATTTAAACCATATTTTTTATTAAAATGCTTATGAACGCCTACAAGTGTTTATCTTAATTTTTGAGCAGTTTTCTTGTTGGAGACCCAAATAAAATCCTTAGTGACCCACTTTTAGGTCCCGGCCCTGTGTTTGATAAGCACTGTATTAGTGGGCCCAAGATTAAAGATTCTTACTTGAAATTATAAATGTCTTAGACACATTTGTCTAATATGCCAACACAAAAAAAAATTTAAATGACACTAAAAACAAAAGTTGGCAGAATCTAAAAAACTACAAACTACTGAGTTTCAAAACTTTCAGTGATTTCATAAAGACTTATCATTAATTCACAAAATCAGGACAAGCAATAATAATCTTTTCAGAAATCTATCTTCGTTATCTCAAAGGTTTTAACTTGCTCAAAATCCCCTTCCTTAAAACCATTCTACACAGGATGATGTCAGATAAACCCCATAAAACCAAACAAATATGCATTTTGCCGAAGTATCGAGATGTAATCTGAAGGGAAATTGTGTGGAAGGGGATGGGTCTCTTCTTGAGCTGCTCTCACTTGGTCCTTGTCTATCTGTCTATCTGTCTGTCTGACTGGTCATAAGGGCAGTGGCTCCCAAACTAAAAAAGCCGCTGGCACAGCCCCAGGCTCAGCCACCGGGGGATGAGGAAACCATACACCTCCAACTCACAAGTCGGTTATAGCAGGACACAACAACTTAATTATAAATGCAGTTAAATAGTAAACCACTAATAAACAGATCAAAAATCAAGCAAAAAGTAGTAAGTGCAACAAAGAGAGGAGTTTGAAAGACAGAGCGAGACAGTGATCAAACAGCAGAAAAGAAGATTTGATGCTTATTAAACCAAATTGCAACTCTTCTGAGACAAATCGTGCCGTCCCTGTTTAGAAGGCTCCAGCCTCAGGATAAACTCGAGATAAGATTCAAAAGACAGCTCAGCTCTCACTTATTACTTGTGAAAGTAATATTAGGCCTCCTTGAAATTCTCCATAATTACTTGTTAAACTGATTGTATACACATTTTATTATACTTTCTGACAAAACGGAGACACCAGATCCACTGACATGCCCGCAGAGGGAGAGAGGTCACAGAGATGTGCGCACACTGATAACCTTTACAATTCTCATAAATGGTGGGAAAGCTACAAAACACTGGCTCGTTACTTTGAACGGATCCATAGATCAAGTGTAATATTTTCAACGTCAGAAGCACAAACAGTCACAGGCCGTCACATACACACAGGAAATCAAATGGGACGTTCATTAATAGAAAACAGACACTCACAGGCGGAAGAGGCACAATAGTCTGTATAAATATCACATTTTTAAACCCACATTTATAGCCTTCATGACAGGTTCTGCGTCAACTTCACTGCACATTTCACAAAGCTTTCCCAAAACGATTAAAATAAAATAAATGATAAGTCCAGCTCTATGACATACGTTCACAATATTTGACAAAAAATTTTCTGACAAATGTTCTCCTGGAATCACAAACCTGACAAATGAGTTGGATATAATTCATTATTATCAATCAATGCTAGCCAAAGTTATTCAAATATATATCAAAATCAGACCCTTTTCTTTTTTAAATTAAATCCTTTTTGAAGTTATATGGTTTGCTATTAATTGTGATTAATTTGATCACAATTACATGTAATTTTATTTTAATAAATTTCTTCAAAATGATTTAATGATGTAAATGATTTATAGATTACAAACTAAACATTTCAAGTCACAAGCCCCAACTAATACCTTCAGAAGAAATAAGAATAATAATGATTAGACCTTTAGACTAGTATGAAAACAAAATATTATAGAATATAATGCTTTAAATTTATTACATATAATATGTTCTCATAGTCAGATGTTAAATACAACTTCCAACATTATTGGCTTAAACTTTTATTTTTTTTTTATAATGATATTGTTTAACTTAAATTAAATTAATGCACTTTTGTTTAATGGTTTAAAATTAACTTTCTATATAAAATAAATAAATAAATAAACATGGCATTACACTATAGATCATTCATTGCCATATACCCAGACATAAATACTTTACTTTTAAAAGAATGAATAACTTTTAACTGTTCTATATCAAGCTTGTCTGAAGCAACAGCAAGATTTCATAAACAGAAATGTTACAGGTATGTTTAAAAAGAAAAAAGCACCTGCAAAAATATGTATTTGCCTTTCTTTGGATACTTTTATGTATATCTTTTACTTATATTTAAAAAAAAAACATCAAAAGCTAGAATCAATGCTTCAAAAATGGCTTGATAAACATTTTCCCTCAAGAAAATGCCTAAAGTCAAAACTTATCAGAGTGGAAGTTAGTTTGTGGAGCCTGCTGACACCTGTCCCATCACTTTCTGAACCCCCACCTGAGCCCACCGGAGCCAGACGTGAGCCGGAGCAGAGATGTGATCGGACACGTCTGAACCAGGACTTACCGTACAGTTTGTTGGGAGTGCCCTCTCGGTCCGTGGCTTCAGAGGGCAGGAGCAAGGACTCGTCGTTCAGATCGCTGTCTGGGGTAGTCGCTTTGTCGTCCCCCCTGAGTTCTGCCGCGCTCATATCGCTGCGCAGGGAGAGCAGCGGCTTGCTCAGCTGCCCTGTAATCATCGGATCCTGGAGGGAGCTGGGAGCCCAGGTAGGACACAGACAGAAGGGGGGAAAAAGAGAAAACAGCCCTGGTCAGATGTGCTTCAGTGTCTCGCCCTCGCCGGCTCCTACTCTATGTCTGTACTCACTCTCTCTCTCTAGCAGCTTCTCATTTCTAAGGCTCACTCATCACTCTCCCTCTCTCTCCTGCGCCCTCCCTCTTCCCGTGCTGCCTTTTATCTGAGGCTGGTGCTACCCCGCTGATACTGCCGGCTGCTGCCTGCTGAAGAACTGTTACGGATCGCGTGGCTTTACCATTATACCCTGCAGTCCCAAAACTGTGATCCATCCATCTCCAAGGGCTCATTACTACCTGACACGAACCTCACTTTCAGCCACGACTAAACTGATTCAGTGTGCCAGGACAAACAAGAGAAAGGAAAGATCCATAAAGAAACATAGAAGCAAAAAGACACACCAGTTATTAGAGCAATCTTCTCATTGTGGAGGACAGACCATGAGATCAGAGGTGACAGTAAGATTTGATTTGGGGTGATGTCCCCAAATTATTTTCCAAATTATTATAATTTTGTCCTTATTGCAAAAACAAAAATGAGCAGCACCTATAAGACATATAAATTCAAGTCAAACAAACCTGATAGATATAAAAACTGTGAATGAACGAGACATTTAAGCTATTGGGTTTAAATTATCATTCAGCGGTTTACAGACACGTATGCATTTATCTTCACTTAATCAAAAGTAACGGTTTATAAAAGACTTACCTAAACAAAGCTCCTGACAAAAAGACAAAAAAAACCTGTTTTAAAATGTCCAAACAGAAGGAAAACAAGGAAACAGCGCTTCAACTATGCCACCAGAGAACAGAAAGCAGCTAGTGCATGTGTGCCACTGAAGCAGGCACAGCGTCCTCAGCTTCATGGACGTGAGTGGCCAGCACAGGTTCAAGCCTGAGGTTGCTTCCTGAGACAAGCAGTGGAGATGTCACCTCCTCCCTCTCTCCTCCTCACTCCAGTGTCTCTCCCCCCTCGTTGCTTCAGACTGGAGAGTTCCTCAGACAGTGTTCATCCCACCCCAGGCTCTGGGACGCAGCTCTCTTCCTTATTTATGAACCGGGTCCAGGCTAAATATGTCTGAGCAAAGGACAGGTGACCAGAGCACGTAGGCACAAAGAGAAAAGGGCTTATCTTGACCCTGCACTTATCACCCCCACCCTCTTAACCACCCAGCCAATTCTATAAGTGTGGTCGATGCGTTCCTGCCCAGAGGGGCCTTTTTAATGCCCTCGTCACGGGAATCAGCCCACTTTGATATGACACATGATAATCTATGAAAATGTTTATAAATAAAAATAGTTTAAGCCGTTGTTAAAAACGCGAGCGGACTGGTCAATACACATATCCCTTTTAACAATGCCACTCGTCATCAGGGCTTCATGTGTAGCGCACTTAAATGTGGCACACTGCACATCAATGCACCTCTTTGCCCATCAAGGTAAACACATTTCCCCCCCGTCTGGGCCAAGCCGCACTCTGCATGCATTTTGGTCTGCCCCCCCTCCTACCACCTCTCCTTTGAGTTTCTTGATAGGTCCACTGGAGGGCAAAATTAATACCTAATTGAATCTTGCAGTCATCAAAATAATCAATAGTTTTTTATTATTTATTCTTCACAGTCTGTTGACTGTTTGAAAGCTCAGAGGGACAGCACAGAGCAAATGCAGCCCTGAAATTTCTACCGTTTCACAATGTAATTTTCACTGGGGCATGAGAGTTTGTAAGACCTATAAAAAATGAGAGCTGTGGTTTTTGTTCGGAGGTGGGGGAATAAAATAAAGGAAAAATGGGAATCTTTGCCCCGGCAGCTACAATGAAAAATAGAATAAACAAGCTACTGACACTTCAGAGAAGGGCAGGGTCCTCTCTGTCCATCCCTCCATCCTTTTCCCTTTCCCCTTTCCTCCTTATTTCATCATATCAGGAGTGTGGCTCTACCTCTCTAATGCTGACATTTCTCTTCCTGACAGACTCCAAACAAGTACTGGGAATGAGATCAGAGCTCTAATCTTCCTCTGGCCTCCGAGGCTCCAGGATAAGAGGGCAACACATCCCTCAACATCTCCCACAGCCTGTTAATTACTTAATGTTTGAAACAGAATGGCTGTGCTACTTGACAGAATGTGTTATTAATTACAGCTTAAGAGAGGACTGTAATTACACATAATTGGATAACGTAATGTGCTCGGCTTTAAAAAAATAAATAAATAATAAAAACGGTAATTTCTGTAGCTTATACACCCAGACACCTGATTAAAGTAATGTGTGTTAGCAGACATAGAAGGTTTCTGTCATGTCCTTCCTGTTCACTCAGTCTGGCCAAAGCAGGAAAAGGTTGGAGGAACAAGAAAAAGCACTTGATGTCGTTCTCTGCCTCCCGCCCAAATCCCTCGGTGGCCGCAGAATTAGCGGTTAGTAAAAAGTCCCGAGTGTCATCAGATATCCATGCTAATAGCTGGTGGTCGTACCCGAGCTGTCCCACTCTGAAGCCTGCTGGGTGGGGGGTTTCAGTCAGTGGGTTGGCACACTCCCTTAACGATTCCTGAGCAGAAGAAAAATGAATCAATAACCATCATAATATTGTGTTCTATCATTAATAACGCTAAAGCAGTATTCACCATACATTTTATAAGATGTTAAGTAGGTTTAATAATTAGAAGCTGCAGTTTAATTATGTAAAGATAAACCTGATAAAGAAACAAATTGATTCTGAGCAATACATTGGTGGTACATTTATTTGGGTTTGATTTAATCACTAAAACAATATATTTGACTCAAAGAATGACATTAAGCAGATACAAATTATTGCTATCGAGGGTAGGCACCCTAAAATTGACAATGTTGAAGTTGGTTTGTCTCCCCCTTAGGGTTATTAAATATACTGTTCCCCTATGTCAAGAGTTCAAATATTTTTGAGCAACTCAACTCTATGCAAATTTATTAACATACACCAAACCCCAAAAATGGACTTTCTATTATCTATTTTGTCAAAGCAGTGCCTAAAAGGGAATTATGTAAATGTTTAATGAGTTTTTGTGGATCTAAAAATGATTGCCATAAATTCAGTTCCTCATTAATATGATGAACAGTTCTCCCTCTTGACTCGGCTGAGGCTAAAATGTTCCCAGTGGACGGTTGGTGGGTCAGTGAGGGCTGAGGGCTATCAAAGCAGTGTATTAAAAGGAGCTCTTTGAAGCTTGTAAACCATGGAGCCCAGCAGGTCCGCAACAGATAGAGAGGCATGTGATTGGTCAGGTGTGTGTGTGTGTGTGTGTTTTCTTTTGCTCGATCGATCCACAGAGCTGACATTCTGCAGCATCAAAGCTTTCAGCACACTAATCTGACTCCTCCTATGAGGGCAAGGGTTGTTTTTATTATTTTCCTTTTTTTTATGAAATGCTTATACCTCAGAGGGGCGCTGGCAATCTTATGATATCAGATTAGGTGAACTATGTGTTTTAAGAAGTCTGAAGCGCATGAAAACATATTAAAATCAAACCTGCATAGTGTATTTATCAGCCAATAAATAATGCAAAACTATAGAGATATGGCAGAGAATTACACAGCCATCAGTTGAGCATACCACTGGCAGTAGCTGTGGAGTGACACCGTAGAGATTCACACACGGCTGCTCCTCAAAGTCAGTTTCCCCTCGCGCTGCCTCCAGAGACCTGTGCCACATACACACCCATGAAAGGTGTGAAAATCTGATTTCCCAAAAAGGATTGGTAATTCTCTGTGAGGGTGGAAGCCACAATCAATAAATCATTGCTAAGTAGATTGTAAAGAAAAAAAAATTCCCTCTTGGTATCAGTGCATTAGGATTCTCTTGAGGATGGATGAGGCGAGATGAGGGTGTGAGACAATCTCAATAAAGAAGAGGCAAATCATACCTCTCTGGCATTCATTGGGACTGTGGCAAAAAGTTGTTGAAAGGCCATAGAAGGCAGATAATGATGTGGCCACCATGTTCTGGAATGTCTGAAAACACAAATGGGCAAATGAAAAGCGTCACAAATAACACAAACTGATTAATTTTAAGGTTTTGACATGTTTTTAAAAGCTTTTAAATAAATATTTGGACTTCCAGTGAGAGAGAAATAGATAAAAAGTTCCAACATTTTTTATTATTATATGGATTTTAGTAAAAACAATAAACTTCTTGGGTCTTAATTTCTTTTTGTTACGTGCAATACTGGATCATTGGAGAATAACCCTAAAACAACAAGCTAATGACAAGTGCTAATAATTTTCTCTCTAATTAGCATACTTATACAATTTAAGGGAACGTTTGTATTTTTTTTTTTAACTACAGAAACTGTTCAATAATCCTTCTTTATTTATATATCTGGAATTATTTTTCTTAAATCTTTTTGACATAACATACTATTTGTGGATTTGCTCAGCACTGTAGCTCAACTACGTTAAAATGTTAGCTCCGCGAAGTAGCAAGTACTTTTGAACTTCAGCAAAGGTTTTGTCACGTGCGTTTTTATTTTTATTGTGTTTAATTAACAAAAATAAACGTTACGATAAATAATTTGAGGGTGCAGCAGAAACTTTGGGTAAAATAGTAGATACCTTCATTTATTTCCGATTGCCATAAACACAAGTTATATTTAGATTTTAGCAATAAACGTTTTGACAACAAACAGTCCTGGCGGCATGTCCCCAAAAAGACTCCACTACCCATAATGCCTCATGGGGAGATTTTTTTTGTCATGTGATTAGCTCATGACAACGATGCAGCTTGGGGAAACAACGATTGGGGGGATTTGTGTGTATTAAACAACTATATTACGGCCATTGTTTGCCATGTGAATGTCTCTGTATTAAATAAGTTTAGGTTCTAGCGCTTCTGTTCGGATACGGAGCAATACACAATGGCGGAAGTGGAGGAGCAGGTAAACACAGCATGCTAATGTTAGCTCATATGTTGTCTGCATAGTATCACTATAATTTAATGTAATTGTAAATGTTAGGAAAATGTTTCATAACGTATATAGTGCGACTAAAAGAATGGGGATGCTGTAAAGAATTAATTATCATTTAGTGCTTTAATTCTGTGGTAATAAATTGACAATGTATTTCATTGTTTGTTAACATTAATTTAATCTGTCTGTTCATTCAGGGCAGAAAACAAAGTGAGGAGTTTACAGATGAGTCTGAGGTATGAATTACATCACTTTGTGGCCATCCCTTTTCTTTTATAAAAACAAAGAGTGAGGACTAAAATGTTGCACCAGTTTGTCAATAACATATTTTCAGTGTGAAGTGGGTGCAGTTTTCTGTCAAGCAATGGTGATTTTTGTGCTCAAATAAACCCCACTGCTTACTGCAAGGACTGTAATACAGAGCCTACCTTTATCAACACATCTTGATCCCAGAAGGATCTTTGTCAGGGGTTTGAAAGGTGTCAGACACTCATGAATTACAGATGGCTCCCGATCCATCAATATTAGGACTGAGCTTCATATACAGTACACCTGAGCTTCAGAGAATCACAAGTAGGCTAAATAAAATATAGCGTACACATCAGCTTGGCAGGAAGGGGAGTTTGACTTTTTTGAACCCTGAGAATAGAATGAAATAGTAGGAAACGGAAAAAAGGGAATGTTCAAGCTTGTAAATAAAAGTCAGACACCCTGCTTCCTGGCGCACAGTGTGTTCATTACTTTAGGATGCGTGCATCCGGAGAGAAACTGTGGGTTTGTGTGTGTCCCCCAAACTGGCTGCTACTGATTACACTAGTTCACAACAGGTTTAGTGCAAAATATTTCCTTTTACTGCCATTTTCCCATTTAGAAAAAATGAGCAGAAGAAAACTTTAATTAAAAATAGTATTGTTGACTGTGTGTGGGTGTGTGTGTAATGGTAGTGTTTTCTGACATGTGTGTTTGAAGAATTATCAGCAATGTAGACATAAAGAATAGTTTATCCTTGTCTCAAATGCCTACAGGTAAAGACTGTAAAGCACAAATGGTTACAACCACCAACTGTGTGTATATGACAAAACAAAGGGCAAGTTACAAGATGGCAAAAGTTTGAAAATGGTTAGTTTCTCTCAAGGGATGAAGTTTGCCTCTGTTGTTTGATACGCCTTTGAAACCCGTGACAAATGCCCTCGCATCAGAAATCTCACAACCAGAATACACAGGAAATAGCCTAGATATGGCGTTGTTGAGTGGGAAAGGATTGTTTTTGAAAATAACATTTTTTCCACGCTTTTGTCCCCCCCACCTCCCCACCTCCCAGCCCAGTAGCACATAATGGCAGACAATGTTTTGAGTTGATGCACCCTCTGGGCAGCCACAGACTGTGCAGCATTGGTTAGAAACTGAATTATGAGTCATATTCAGGCTGCGGCTGGCCACAAATGTTGCCTCATACGAGAAAGTGTAACATGGTGGAATACCTTAAGTTTGCTTTATGAAAAGACAAAATTGCACCAGGGATGAACATCCTCTTAAAAGATTACTTTATCCTATATCTCAGGCAATGTAATGGTAATTTGTTTTGTGGATATCTAGCAAGCATAGTATATAAATAATGTTTGTGTCAATGTACATGTCTCCCAAAACAAATTTAACACAACTGTACATTGGTTTTGAAGGTAATGAAGTGAGCCTTGAATATATTTGTTTTAGGTCTGTAAAGTGTCAGAAAATGTTTTCCTAGTCTCACTGAAGCTACAAAATCTATCTTGGTGGTCTTAAATGTATTGTTTTTTTCTCCTTAATTTATTATAAAACGACTTTAAAAGGCTAGTTATATGTGACTTACTGTTAACTAATTTAATTAATGTTTATGTTATATAAAAATGTATATATTAATATTTAAGCCTTTCAACCTGGCAGTTGACTGTGGTCATTGGTGTTTTTGTAGAAACATACATAGGGTGATATTTTAAGGTAACTCCTCTTTGACCCTCAGGAGGAGGACAGTGAGGAGGAGCCCAAGCTGAAGTACGAGAGGCTCTCCAATGGCATGACAGAGATCCTCCAAACGGATGCAGCCAGCTGTATAACGGTCCACGACAAGGTAGAGGTTACAGTCCACCATCCACAAGGGCGTTTGTGCAGATCTCTCATTGTTTATGAACACGTTTGAGGCAATTCTTTCCTCAAGTTGCCCTCTCAGGGTGCGATGTTGAAAGGGACCTGGTGCCATTATCGTTTCTTCTTTTTATTCCCATTCCTACACATTTTCGCTCCTTTCTCTCTATTTTTTGAGAGTTTATATTTTTAAGATGACCACTCTTGAGCGAGATGGTTAATCGCCATGGCACCAGTAGCGCACACACACGCCTGAGCAGAGCACAAGTCGTCCTCGGTTATGTCTCCTCACCTGATGTTTTATTAACCGCTATTGATTTTCATTTATTTATTTTTACTTTGAAGATTTTGTCCCCCTTTTTCTTGCTTTAAAATGGCAACCATGCCACTGCTGGAGACGTTTCTTTGCTGAAATCTTATATTTGATCTGACTATGGGAGGTTTTTTTTTTCTCTGTGGTGTCTGCCATCAAGCTACCTGTGTGGTCACACCAGCCTCCACAGCTGTGCCAGACTCCCACCACCGTAAGGCTGCCGACAGCACATATTGCCTTATGTTGCCTCATATTTTAAGTGTTTGAATCAGAATTTCATTTGAACAATTCCATTCTGATAAATCCCTTTAAAAGTCGCTTCGCCTCACAAGGTTGAACCCTTTATTTATTTATTTTTGGTTATTTTATTTGGGAGATTGCAGCGGCTCTGTCTGACATGCTCAGCTGTGCCTGTAAATATAAGCATTTCATTATAGACTGCACTGAAGCATGGTGGTCTCGCTGCACATCCACATGCTGGTCTACGAGGGAGGGGGATTAGGAGGAGGGCAGAGAGCAAGGGCTGGGTGGAAGAACACACACTTAATCTAATGCCAAAAGCCCCTGGTTTCTATAATTTTTTTGTCCCGGTGGACCCACGTACACACTCTCGCACACACATTTACACACAAGCACTTCTGCCAAGGCACAAAACACAGAAACCAGTTGCTGCTCAGTAGAAATAATGGCTCTATGCAGGGCACGGACGAGATTGCATTGCATGGCTAGCATAGGAAGAAGTCAGATGTACAGTGCATTTATTATGCTTAAGCATTTTAATTTGAGTGGAAAAAATGCCATTTCACAGTGCCTGCCTTAATAAATAGGTCTTTTCCACTTTCTGCAATTTCACAGCTTTGCCTCTGAGCCCAGCCAATCCCCACTATGCCCATGGTGCTGCAGCTCAGGAAATATTTTTATATCCTCTCCTACACTTTTCTTTAACACATGATTTTTTTTTTTCCTCCTTCCAAAATCTTCAATTGGTTTGTGTCTTCGACTTTAATTCACATTGTTTTTTTTTTCTTTTACAGTTTCTGGCCCTTGGTACACACTTTGGAAAAGTCTTTCTTCTGGACGTCCAGGGAAATATAACACAGAAGTTTGAAATTGTAAGTACACGAAGCACATATTGTTAGTTAGCATCTTAATAATACACACCACTTAGGTTATTTTTGTGTTGTCATATGGTATTTGGATTACACCTTTAGTTTGTGATTCTGCTTTAGGTATGCCAGTGTTATAACATAACCCTTCTTGTTGTTTTTCCTCTTGTACTTCAAAGTAAACTATAATTTTATCAGCATTTTAGAAAATTCAGTAATCAAAGTGGGTTTGGAAACCTGTGCAAACTGTACTTGCACTTGTCTTTCAAACTGTAGTGCCCATGCTGAGCACACTGATTTAAATGCTATTTACCTAAAAGGACTTGCTGCTAGTTATTAATCACTGCCTATTTTACTGAACAGGAAATGAACACTGAAAGGAAATACAAAGTGAATAGCTTGTGTTTTGACTCTATGACTTTTTGGTCAGTGCTGCAGTATAACCACCCCACTGAGTCTTTTACTAAAAATACCACATGCTATAATTTATGCCATTTGGTTGATCCTTTCTTCAACAAGAGCACTGTAGTGCAATGGCCGTCAAATGTAAAAGCCCAAGCAATGCCTACCATGCCATACGTTTTGACACCTATGGGACCATGCATCCATTACATCTAGAAATTTTACCTTTTGCTTTTCCTGGCATTTCACTTAGCGGGTTTAAATGTCAGCCATAAAGGTTTTTTGAAAAAGATGCCATGATATTGTGTCTCTACAGAGCTCAGTAAAGATCAACCAGATCAGCCTGGATGAGAGCGGGGAGCATGTGGGCATCTGCTCCGAGGATGGCAAGGTGAGATCTCTCAGCTCATCACTGCTGGTTACTGATCCTTGGGCCGGCCTTAAAGTATGGCCATCAGTGTTTTTCATCTTTCATAATTCGTACCAAGATCACCATTCACTCGTCTTATCCGTGTCAAACTTTATGCTAATGATGAGATGCTGATTTCCAGGTGAGATTTTTTCATAAGGTGCCTTTTTTTTTTAACCTGCAGTATTATCTCCACCTTATCCTTATTTTGTTCATGATGCAGGAATTTATAAAAAGCTTATACCGATTGTGAAAAGTGGGGGGATGATTCACACTCAAATCTGTCGAGCTGTCAGTCAGCCATCAGCCATGGATACCCTCTCCATGTTCTCCACTTTGCTGTTATCTTGTCTCTTCTCATCATTACCACCATCCTTCATGGATTTCGCAGTCAAGATATGCTCGCTGATATAGGCTTTCCTTACGCACTTTGAGCACTTTGGTGGCAAAAAAAAACAAGATCTTGTCGCACAAAAAGTGGAGCAGACAATTAAAATCAATATTACAGTGATTGTTTGCCCTCACCAATTCACTTGGCTGTTAATCCTTTAAAATCTAACTTAATCCTTAATCGCTGGAGAGGGTAAAAAAAAAAATAAAAAAATGGAGATTTCATCAGAGAACCGTATTATTCTCCTGCTTAAAAACAGCTTTCAGATACAGGCAGGCTGGGTGTCCTGTACTCTAATGGTGCACTGGGTTTGCTGTGGCCAACTGAGGCTGCGGTCAAGTCCAAGATTAGGACTCCTGTTTCTAAACCCTGCAGGGTTCAAAGAATCAACTTGTTCACTAATTGGTGACCCAGTGGAGAAGTAGGGAGCCAATCAAAGTCTTTTCTGACTGCAATTCCCCCCACTGGCCTCCGATAGTTGCAGAGGCAGCAATTAAAGAAGACATTTTGAGTTATTCACCTTCAGTTGTTGTTTTGTCTTTGTTACAGGTTCAAGTGTTTGGCCTCTATACAAGAGAGGGCTTTCATGAGAACTTTGACTGTCCCATCAAAGTAAGCTCAGATCACATGTTTTTAAGTATATTATAACATCTTCATTGTTCATGTTGTAATCAGTTTGCACTATTATTTGACAGGTGGTAGCATTACACCCCCAGTTTACCAGATCTAACTACAAACAGTTTGTCACTGGGGGAAATAAGGTAGGTCTGACAATAATTTCACTCTGGATTAGTCTTGGGACAATCATTTCTTCTGATTGTGTCCAGATTTAACTTAATCGTGCAGACCTTCTCACTTTAGCTTGACTAAAGGCAATGCACAGGCCTTTGTGTGGTGTGAAAGGCCCTTACTTTTCTGTCTCTTGGCTGGAGTGCTCTCGGGAGAGCTACCCATTTCCACAAAGTGCTGTTCGCTCAACAGTGTTTGAAAGGCAATGCTCACGAGCACAGCAAATAGATGTCATTATCAAGAGGGTACAGAATCTTAAGATTTCCGGGTTCATGTAGTGATTTTTCTTTTTTCTGAATGTTATGTCTGATATGTATGTCACTATGGGAAGAAAAGTATGCTTGCAAAACTAAAGTGGATATGATTAAATGATTATTACTACTATACACTGGCATTGCGTCATTGCAAAATTGTCCATAAAAAAACATACTGACATTTATACAACTGGGGTCGGGGGAAAAACAACTTTTTATGAAACCCCATTGTTAGTGTTACTTTGCCATTTTCTTTCAATTGGCGCTGATTTCTCTCAGTTCCAAGTTGTGAAGGCCTCCACAAGGTGCCTGTGATGGAAATCAATAAGCCTCAACGGGAGCCACATCCTGTCAAAGGAAATTCAATTTCGTCTCCACAGTTCTTTTGTCATATCATCTCTTTGTAGAGCAAACTGTTTATTAATATATCCCAACTGCTGAATTAAAGAGTTGTGCAGGCTGCTGTCTATATAGTAATGTTAAATGCACTTCTGTTCCAGTTTATAAATGTTAATAGACACTACTGAAAATGTGAATGCCATGCTTTTGTAGCACCTTAAGGTCATTATAAGAGACTGACTACATGATTTTGGTCACTTTTCTTTTTTATTCTATTGTACTTCCTAAATAAGGTGAGACATTTAGTTCTATAAGCTGACTTTGTCTAATGAATGTCTTACTCAGAAATGCTTAACAAACTGTTTATCTTCTTTGCCTGAAATGTTCACAAGTCACTTCATTTTTCACAGAACTAACAAAAAAGTTAAACAAAAAAAGTCCAATTCACATCTGTAATTAACTGTAAATAACCAGATTAAATAGACATTCTCTGAACCAGCGGCTAAGTCCTAACTAGCCTGTTCTTTGTTGTGCACTGCCCTCTGTAGGTGGTGCTTCACAACTGCCACATGTTGAAACTTAAGCCGCAGATTTAGTCATAGTAGTAAATAATAAAGGTTTTCTTTTTTCTTTATAGCTGCAGCTTTATGAAAAAAACTGGTTGAATCGTTGGAAGACAACCGTTCTACATGAAGGCGAGGGCGCCATCACTAACATCCAGTGGAGAACTAACCTTATTGCATGGGCCAACAATGTGGTTAGTCTCTTATTACAACCACAGGACTCCAGTTACACTTACTGTAGAAATGATGTGTTCAGACTTAATTTTACATTTTTTTAGGGAGTTAAAATCTATGACATCACTACAAAGCAGCGAATTACAAATGTCCTGCGCGACAATGTCAGTCTGAGACCTGACATGTACCCTTCTAGTCTCTGTTGGAAGGACGACAATACTCTGATTGTTGGCTGGGGAACTTCCATTAAGGTTTGTTTTTAAACCGTAACTTACTATTGCAAGCACTGTTTTTACTTTATTTAACTCAAATTGAATTTATCATATTTTTACAGATCTGTGTTGTAAAAGAACGAAATCCTACTGAAATGAGAGACCTGCCCAGTCGTTATGTGGAAATAGGTAGAAGCAAGACATTATTATTTTAGTAAACCGTTTAAGCAAATAAAATCATTATTGTTCTTTTTTCTTGCCATGTCTGTTTTGTTCAGTTTCTGCATTTGAGACAGAGTTCTTCATCTGTGGTCTGGCACCTCTGGCAGATCAGCTGGTCACATTGTACTTTGTGAAAGAAAACTCTGAGCATATGGTAGAAGACACTTTGAATTTCAATGCTTCAGCCATAAATTTAGAATACAACTCAGTGTATGTTTATATGCCTGGACAGGATGAAGAGTTTCGTGCACGGCCTCGCCTCGACATCATCCAGCCTCTTGCTGAAAGCTGTGAGGAAATCTCCTCTGATGCGCTGACCGTGCGCAACTATAGAGACAATGAGTGCAGAGACTACCGGCTGGGTAAGACTATAAAAATTGCCCTCTAAAAATGTCACACAGCCAAATACCGCTCTGTAATTTCATTATGCACTGAATATCAAATGTCATCTGTAATGTACAGTAAACTGAGACACACATGTATTTTCATTAACAGTGCATTCAGAGGGAGAGTCGCTCTTCTACATCATCAGTCCCAAAGACATTGTGGTGGCCAAAGAGCGAGACCAAGATGACCATATCGATTGGCTGCTTGAAAAGAAGAGATATGAGGTTTGCGTTGTTGCCTTCAATGAAAGATGCAAAAGGTTACGGTTTAATATCAGAGTTTGATTATGTGTCTTGTTACTGTGGTTTCTCTGTGACAGGAGGCTCTCATGGCTGCAGACATCAGCTTCAAAAACATTAAGAGACATGACGTTCAGAAAATTGGGATGTCTTACATCAATCACTTAGTAGAT
Organism: Neodontobutis hainanensis; assembly: GCA_024349245.1. Classification (NCBI taxonomy): domain Eukaryota; kingdom Metazoa; phylum Chordata; class Actinopteri; order Gobiiformes; family Odontobutidae; genus Neodontobutis; species Neodontobutis hainanensis. The sequence goes on from JALDNG010000192.1 coordinate 396,594, forward strand.
AAAGGAGACTATGATGGCGCTGCAAGGTGTGTTTGCTGCCATTTGATCCACAAAAACAGTTTTACATTGCGGTCTGGTAAAATGTTATACAGTTTATTTGTTGTATCAACCACATTATTCCATCATTTAACTATCAAATTGTAAATGTTTATTTATTGGAATTTCATAGTTCTGTTGATGGAAGCAGGAGTGCACTTAATTGCTTTACAACTTGAGTTACAACTACAAGTTTTTTCAATACAGGAAATGTCAAAAGGTTCTAGGGAAAAATATGGAGCTCTGGGAGAATGAAGTTTACAGGTTCAAGACAATTGGGCAGCTAAAGGTAGGAACAAGATCTCATCAACAACATTTACTAATAAAATTCACAGTAATGTATCTGTTTAAATGTATATATTCTGACTGAAAACTTTTCCTTCGCCCCTTCTCAGGCCATTAGTCAGTATTTGCCCAGAGGAGATCTGCGTCTTAGGCCTGCAATTTATGAAATGATCTTACATGAATTTCTAAAAACCGATTATGAGGTATTTTTGCCCAGCATTCCTTACATTTGAATGATTTCAGTTTAATAAATTGATTTGATCTGTCCTCTTTTCACAAGGGTTTTGCCACACTAATTCGAGAATGGCCTGGAGAGCTGTATAATAATATGGCAATAGTTCAGGCGGTCACTGACCACCTGAAGAAGGACCCCACTAACAGCACTTTACTTACCACTCTGGCTGAACTGTGAGTGATCTTGACATTTGTATTAACACACCACTTGAACAATAAGCAGCACATTCAAGCACAAGACGAGCACATGCTTTTGTCATCAGCATCACATTGTACACATTTGCAGAATATTTGTTCAAGACACTGTTTTGTTGCAGGTACACGTATGACCAGCGGTATGACCGAGCTTTAGAGATCTACCTGAAACTGAGGCACAAAGACGTGTATCAGCTCATCCACAAACACAATCTTTTCTCCTCTATTGAAGACAAGATTGTCCTTCTAATGGACTTTGATAAAGAGGTGATTTTTACACGTGTATTTTTAATTCGATTGTTATTTTTCCAGCTGATTAACTTATTTGTTTATGCTTTCAGAAAGCTGTCGACATGCTGCTTGACAATGAAGACAAGTTATCTGTAAGCATTGCTGGCTCCCCTCTATTATGTGATTAAAAAAGATGACCTATGCCTCTAATTTGAGCTTACTGCTCGTGTGTTTTTCTAATAGATAGACAAGGTGGTGGAGGAGCTAGCAGACAGACCTGAATACCTGCATGTGGTAAGTTGAAATCATGTGTTTTTAAAATGAATTTTATCAAAGTGTGCGCACATTCTTCTAATCCACCTTTTCCCACAGTACCTTCATAAACTTTTTAAGAGGGACCACCACAAAGGACAAAAGTATCATGAGCGACAGATTGGACTGTACGCTGAATACGACAGACCAAATCTCTTGCCATTCCTGAGAGACAGCACACACTGCCCCCTGGAGAAGGTACACTGTTGTATTATTCTGTATTCAACTCAAGCATTTGTTTCAAGATGCCACGAGCAGTGACTCTTACTGTTGTAAGTTAACTGTTTTTTTTACTCCATCTTACCGTCTCCTCCCAGGCTCTTGAGATTTGTCAGCAGAGAAACTTTGTGGGGGAGACGGTGTTCCTCCTCAGTAAGTTCATGAATACAGGTGTCCTATTTTGTGTATCTGAAACAATGGCTTTATAATGTTTAATGTGACTCTCAGGCAGGATGGGAAACTGCAGACGAGCTCTACAGATGATCATGGAGGAGTTGGAAGATGTGGACAAGGCCATAGAGTTTGCCAAAGAACAAGACGATGCAGAACTCTGGGAGGACCTCATCTCTTACTCCATCGACAAACCACGTGAGTCACATCCTTCCATCTTGTATAGCACTCTTGTGTTATAAATTACTTTTCACTGTATCTCTACCTGGCTGCTTTGGGTCTCCAGCATTCATCACAGGCCTCCTGAATAATATTGGGACTCATGTGGATCCCATTCTGCTCATCCATCGCATTAAAGAGGGAATGAAGATTCCCAACCTCAGAGATTCATTGGTTAAAATTCTTCAAGATTACAATCTACAAGTAAGTGTTTATTCTAGGCACATCTATGTATTCTTGCAGTGAATAGTTTTATAGATGTGAATGTTGTAAATGCTAAATGCCATGTTGTAATTGTTCTTTTTCTTTATTTGTATGTATCCAGATTCTTTTGAGGGAAGGATGTAAGAAGATATTGGTGGCCGACTCCCTCTCGCTGCTCCAGAAAATGCACAGGACACAGATGAGGGGCGTCAGAGTGGACGGTATACTGTTTTTCTAAGTCTAAATAAAAATCAATGATTTACAAAAGGTAAATTGGCTCTTATGACCTTTTTCCTGTTTCCTTTTAGATGAAAACATTTGCGAGTCATGTCATGCAACAATATTACCATCAGGTCAGTTTTCCGTTAAAATGTATTGATTTTGCTTTTAAAGCTTTTAATTAATTTACACATTTTATAAAAAACATGTGCTTTTTATTTTCAGACATTGCTAAACCCTTCAGTGTGGTAGTGTTTCACTGCAGGCACATGTTTCACAAGGAGTGTTTACCATCTCCAGGAAATGTAAGTATTGTAACTGTATTGACCGTTTCCATGTCCAAAGATTAATTTTTTTTTTCCTTGACTGTCATTCATTTTGAATGATTTCTCTTTCACTGTTACAGATTCCTGGTGCGCAGTTTTGTAACATTTGCAGTGCAAAGAGGCGAGGGCCAGGAAGCGGAATCCTAGAAATTAAGAAGTAGAACTTAGCATTTTACAATGTTGTTATTGATGCTTTTATTCCTACCACTTCCATTCACCACCCACTGCTTTTACCTAGCTGTCAATTAACTAATCAATAAATATCACTTTACACATCTGCTAGATTGTATTGTATGCTTGCAAAAATGCAAAACATATATATTGGATTGTATATTTATAGTTGTAAAGTGCTGTTCTGGCTGACACTGTTATGTAATAAAATGTCTGCCAATCTCAAAAATAAAAAACAAAATATACAATATGTATGTGATAAATTTTTATGCGTACCTTCTTCATAACCTTGTTGGAGAAAAATCTGTGAAGTCAGTAGAATAATGCAGAGAAGTTGTATTTGACTAAAGTATAGATTTTGCTTTGATGTAGGACAAAGTAAAACAAACTTCATGCTATTGCATTTTTTAAAGAACCTTAGAAGAAATTCCATTTAAGGATTTGTTTATTAATACTAAGGGAAATATAAAAATGCCAAACAAAAATTACATTTAGTTACATTTTTGCTGTATTTCATAATGTTTTCCAGTTTGAATATTAATATTGTATTTTACCACCACGACAACACCTGTGTTACAGATACACTTTTTAATGAAAAGTTACACCTCAATGGTTGAGTGGGCCTGCCTGGAAAACTGAAACGTCACTTCCGCCATTTCTCTCCGGAAGTACAGTTAATTTTTTTTTTTATTCACAGGAAAAAAACAGCTGTTGTTGAAAACGAAAACATCAAAGTGAGTTTCATTGCCTAATACTATTGCAATATTGTAGTGCTGGCCATAATATTGTTAGAATTGCTATTGAAACTCTCTACTTTGTCTAAACGGCTGCTGTTTTTTGACTTGAACAGCGAGTGTGGCTCCGCTCATTTGTTGCGAGCTGCTGCTAGTGCTAGCTCCATCACTGAGGACTTGCGCTAGCTGTTAGCACACAAGCCTTTGGGAGCTAGCTAAGTGACCATTTCTGACTCTGCACAACTTCAAGTGACAACGCACTCTGCCAGATGTTAGAAAACCAAGGAGATACAGGATAAAGCTAGTGTTAAAGTGAGTCGTTTATGATTGTACAGTGTGTGCTTTGTTAGCAACATTGTTAAACCGCGATTTAGACTGTTTACGTTCCTCGTTAGCAAGCGCTGTTGCATACTAACAAAAATTAGTTACAATACCAGAGGTTTTACGCCTTTATAGATGAGAACAAACGCAGTAACTTGAGTCGGATGCATGAATGTTTTGTTTCTGCGTGTTATTGTTGGGTATGTTTTAAATTTAACTATAAAAACTGCAAATCCGTCTAAACTGCAGTTATTTATTGCTAATTAGACAATGATGATGATCATTTATGACACTTTCTTGTTATCTGCCTTTCACAGAAATGCCTGCCCCAAAGAGAGAATCATCGCCACATGAGTCTCAGCCCAAGATGATGAAGTTGGATGAAGATGGTGAAGCTGTTCCATCTAAAACTGCACTAGCTGCTCTGATAACAGAAAATACACCAGAAAAGACAGCTTCCCCACGGGCCAAGAAAAAACTCTCTCCTTCACCAGAAAGAAATAACTCAATGCAGAGTTCTTGGGTGGATTCTAATGAATCAGTCTCTGACCCACCTTTCAAAAAAGCCAAGCTCCTGAAAGCCACAAGTGCCTCTTGCAGAGCCGCTTCCCCTGAGAAAACCAACCCCGAAGCCTCCCTGAAGCGGACAGCATCTACTGAGTCTGATGATGAGTCGAGTAGTGATGGTAGTAAGACTGACCTCTTCAGAGTGAGGGATGATGGTGACAAGGCTCGCTGCATCAGACAGTACTCTAACAAAGCCAAGCGCAAAGCTGAAGAGTCACTGTCTGACCCAAAGGAGACAAATGAAGAATTATCACCTTCACCCTCTGACCCTGTACAAATGGACCACAATTATGGGAGATTTTCAGATATTAGTGAGACTGATCAGGATGAAAAAAATGAATTTACAGGTTCTGAAGTACAAAGACCAAATGACTCCGATAATGCAACAGAAGAAGAATCAAAGAAAACAAACAGAGTTAAGACTGAATGTGAAGCTGAAGCAAGTTACTGTGAGGGAGTAAAAGTTTTACAAAGTCAGAAGCCTATTGATTATAAAATGCTAGATTCATCCAGAGACATTTTAGACTCTGTGACACCTGACCCATGCATCACCTCTGATAATCAGGAGAAAGAACATGCAGAGACCAGCACAAAGGAGGAGAATAATGAAACACTACCAGTATCAGTACAAGCACTCTGTACTGTTTCTGAAAATATAAATTCAAACCAGAAAGATGAAAATGTAGATTTAGCTGGCATTCCAGAAATTATTACAGATTTGCAGACCGACAGAATAATTGAAGTGATTACGGAGTCTGTTTGTGAAGAGACTACGCAAGTTATAAAATGTAAACCTGAAGTAAATGAACACGAGAGGGAGCCTGTGATTGAAGCAGCTAAATGTATAGATGGGGTAGAATGTCAGTCTTTATTTACTACTACAGACTCCGCTCCAGAACAGTTTCTGGTTGTAAGCAGTATTCCAGAGAGTGAGAGCAGCGTATTGACTGCAGAGGTTGTTTGTAATTTAGAGGCTCAAGCAGACAGTAAAGTAGCTTTTGAGGGGGATTTTCAATCTGTAAAAATACAGGACCATGAGAGGCAAAAAGTGTCGGAAACATTTACTAACACCTGCGATAGTGTTAATGAAGTCACAGAAAAGTTAAAAGAAAATGAAACGGAAGGAAAGTGTGAAATATTAACATCAAACATTGTCGCACAGAGTTTAATATCAGATGAGACATCTCAAAAAGAGCTACTAAACCATAATCACAAAGTTATTGACTTCCCTCCAGAAATAAAAGGAGACGCTTTTATGGAAAAGGACAAGCCTAACATTGAAGATGCAACTATATTGAATGGTCAGCTCAAAGTGTATTTACAGACAGTGGTGTCAGAGGAGATTACTTATCCAGCAGTGGAACTACAGAGCCTTAACAGTCCTGCAGATGTGGACATGCAGACTGAAACATTATCACCTAATGTGGAAACTGAGTGTGAGCAGGACGCCACTGAATCTGCCACAAATATGTCCCAAAATCTAAATGAATATCAAATGTCACAGAACATTACTGTGACTGCTGACCTACCAGAGAATCTTCGTCCATCGTCCACAGTGGAACAAGGTGTAAACCTAAATACTGCTGAGGTCCCTGCGGTAGAGCATTCTAAAATCGCACAACAGGAAGACAGGGAAGAGCTTCAGGAGGATATCAAAATTCACACTACAACACTGGAGGTTTGTCATCCAGAATTGGTAGTGGATGTAAACAACGGGAGGACAGAGGACAGTGAACACAGCACAGGTGAATCAAACAAAGTTGAGAATGAAACGCTCACTGCCGATATTAAGCAATTGGAATTTGAAAGCAGACTTGTAGCTCCTGTTGTTGCCCCTCAGAGTCCAAAAGAGATGGCTATACAGATGACAACAGAAGTGATATCTAACTTGTCACCTCCAGACACACAAGAGGTCAGTGAAACAGCTATAGTTAGTGAAGTTTATCAAATTGAAAACTCTGCAGTTATAGAAAACAATAACAGAGAAAACATTGATTCCACAACTGAGTGTACCATTCAAATGGTAATGCAACCAGCATCATCTCAAATTTCAGCTTCAGTAGAAAACCAGAGGATTCTAATTGAAAAGTATATGCCTTCTGCAATAACTACAGAAGAGATTCCAGCAGCCTTAGTTGAGATTCAGAGTAAAAATGAACAGGATGTAAGTAAAGCAACTTTTGAAATGCATGAAGATATTATGGTTAATCCTCAAAATATTGAGAATGGTGAGGCTGTGGAGTCAATAGAGAATCAGATGGAGGTTGTATCTCCAGCTGAAGTGCACATTTCCTCAACATCTGATTTATGCCAGGAGAGCACTGAGCCAACAACAACCCAAGTGGAAGAAGTTCAAGAAAGTTTAGTTAATAATGCTTTTACTGACACTTATGGGAACAAGGTTATTGCAAAGTATTCTAGTGGAGCTGATATGCAACCCATAGCAACAGCAGAAGAGGTTTCTGATCCTGCATATACAGTTGCAGATGACATCAGCAGTGGTCAAGAGGTCTGCAAACACAGTACAGACTTTGAGGTCCAAGATACAATCACTGTCAACGCTGAAAACAACAAAAAGGTTTTGGCTGAATGTGTGGATTCTGTGGAAATAGAAATACAACATTCAAAGCAATGTGCTGTAGAAGAAAAATCCACTGTAGTTACTACCTGCAGCGAAGTTATGGCAGAATATGTGGATGTTACAGAAAAACAAATGAATACCCTTACTGTGCCACAGGAGATTTATCCAGCACCTTCAGTTGGAATAGAAGAAGTAGCTGAACATACTATGGCCTTTTCATGTGAAATTCAAAGTGTCCTGTCTCATTCTGAAAATATTGCAAATGAAAAAATGCAGCCTGAGCCTATTGCAGTGGATACCCAGGAAGACAAAACTATAATATGTGAATCACTAGAAATGGAAGGTTCAGTGGCAGAGGAAGTCCAAGCAAATGTGAGTAATGAGTTCACCAAAGTTGATGATCAGACCGAACAACTGTGTCTTAATACTGAAGAAGATGATGAAGAAGAAGGTAAAGAATCTGGAAGCAGTGAGGTAACTGTTTTTGTTTGTGCTCAGCAAAATGACGTTGTTCAAGGCTTGGAAGAGCAGCATGAGATTGTTCATCATTCAGAGGTCAAGCCTCCAGAAAACCATATAGTGTACGAGCCTATTAGCAGTCCAGAGAGTAACACAGATGGAGAGGTTCATACACTTTCAGAACATGATGGAGTTCCACTATTGCATATGAGCAGCACAGGGACCCAGCAGTTAAATTATGGTATATCAGCATTCTCTGTTAATGAAGGACTTGGAGAACTGCATGGTCAATATGAGGAATATTCAGCTAGCCATGCAGCATCTGAATTACAAAGTGTGCCAGTAGAAAGTTTATCAGCATTACTCACTGATGAAGAACTAAGAGAAGTAAATGGCAGACAACTTCAAAATGAAGAATCTGCAGAGAAACATATAGTTTTGGAGACCCATGCTGAATTGCAAAGTGTACAGACAGAAGTTTCATCCTCGTACCCTGCAAATGATAAAATAGAGGATATGGATTGTGAACAACCTCAAAATGAGGAATATTCAAAGGAACAATTTATTTCAGATAGCCTCGCAGAAGGCAAAATACAAAGTCCACAAGAAAGTACAAGCACTGCACAATTGGAGCAAAGTTATGGGACGGAGGACATGAAAGTGGCTGTGTCCAGCTCAAGTGATGATATCAGTTCACCAGATGGTCAGTCCAAAGACACGCAAGAGAAAAGTGGAGAGAGTGGCGTTCCAGATTTTGTTAGTGCCTCAGAGTTTCTAGAACAGGTGCAGAAGGTCACTGGACCAGAAGTGGTTACAGACACCACTGCTGCAACTACAATTGACACTGAACTAGAAAACCAAGTACCAGATAGTACGTGTGAGGAGTATGTTATATTAGAGCCAGTGCCAGAAACTGAAATACACTATGACATTATAACTCAAGCTGTGGCTGAATCAGGCCTGTCAGAAGACATGAGAGTTAACAGTACGATAGAGCCTGAAAGCACTTTAAATGATGAAGTGCAACAAGTGAGTGAGGCAAGTGATGCTACATATGAGGAAAGCACACAGGAGACAGAAATGACTGTTGAGACCGTTATAGAAAGCTCTGAACAAAATAGCGGTACTTCCCCACAGCCAAGTGATGTGATGGAAGTCTCAGCAGCAGATGCTACTAAACCAAGTCCAGATGATGTCACATTACAAGGGGATTTTAATATGGAGCCTCAAGAACTCCAGATTTTAGAGGATATCGAGATTGGGCGTGAGATTGTTGTGGCAGAAGAAGAGCCCGAAGAAGATGGTGACATTTCTATCATAGAAAAACCTCAGGACACTACTGAAGAGGACCCTCTTAAAAAGGCTGAAGAAAATGTTAATGAGAAAAACAAAGAAGACATTTCTGCTGACAGTATAAAGGTGGACAGCACAGCTGCTAATAAAAACAAAGATGAGAAAAAAGAAACAGAAAAACCTAAGAAACAAGAGATGAACACACAGGCTAGAACTAAAGCCCGTCTCGCAGCTTTAGCTGAACAAAAGGCTGCTGCATCTAAGAGACAAGCAAAAAGAGAACAGCTCAACCTTCTTGCTCTGTGTCAGGAAATAGCAGAGGACATCGCCACAGACAGCATGCTTTTGAAGAGGATTGAGGAGGAAAAGCAGGCAGCAGCAGCCGCAGCTGCTAAAAGTGAAGCCAGCAAAAAGGCAAGTCCACCTATTAAAACGCAGGATGAGGAGTCCGGTGATGTTGCAACTCCAGCTGGACCAGAGGTGAGCTCAGCCTCAGTGACTCCCTCTGAAGATAAATCTGAAATCCAGCCGTCCACAGCTAACACAGAGGAGGCCAAATCTTCTACAGAGTCACAAAAAAGGCGATTCTTTATTTCACAAGTTACAGTTCCGTTGAAGGCCCATGAAAAAAAGAAACTTACCAGATATCAAAGACTAAGACAAGTTGAACTGCAGAGAGAGAAAATGTCCTGGGCTAGAGTGAAGAAACTAAAATCTGACCAAGCAAATCAAATGTTTTCAGATATGGATTGGCAAGCATCAATGTCATTCTCCTCTTTGCCCTTTGCTCCTGAGGCCACAACATCTCAGCCGCCGACAAGTCCCACTAAACCTGCTCCAACAAGTCCCACGTCCAGTAGCAAACCTTCCCCACCTACAGATGATGAGCCCAAACTGGAGACCCCTGAGGTTGAACAAACTAAAAGTGAACTTGCAAAAACTGAAACTCCCCAGACTGAAGCCATTAAAACAGAAGCAGAAAACCCTGAAGCTATTCAAATTGAAACGTCTAAAAAAGAAGATACTAAAGCAAATCCCTCAAAACCTGAACTTCGTAAATCCACTCGGCTCAGTAAGATTGAAACTTCGAAAGCAGCTTCTACACCCCCACCCACCACAAAAGGGAAAAATGCATCCAAAAAGGTCCTTCCTGCAGTTCCCCCTCCCATGCCAAATGGACTTAATAATCAGAGTTTGAAGATCGAGTATAAGCCATACAAACCCAGGCCTAAGTATTCCCCTGATGACTTTGAACTAGATGACGACCCCATGCCAATAGTTCCTTCAAAATCCCGTCCTCAGACAAGGCCCACCCAGCCGATGGGACCAAACGTTCAGGCAAACCCAGCTACTCAGACTAAACCTACTCTTCCTTCAAGACCTATGGTTTCATCACAACCGGCAAACCAGGTCAAGCCCAAAGTTCTGACACCTGCCGGAGAGATCTCAGGTCAGTCAAAGCCAGCTTCCTGTCTACACGCAAATCCCCCAGCAACACCAACACAGTCAAAAACCACACCTGCAACTCCATCATCATCAAAGCCTCCTCCAGCAGCTAAAGTGCTACAGAAGACTCCTGTTATGACCAGCCCTCAGTCAAAAGCTGTTTTAGCTTCTGCCCAGTGCAGGCCAGCAGCCTCTTCATCGCCCCAGATAAAGCCCCCCAGTGTAACCCCTCAGACGCAGGCAACTCCAGCTGTAGCTCAACCTGCTAGTTCAACTACTTCTGAGACTAAACCTGCTCTTCCTAAGGATGATGTTACGGATGATAAATGCAAGGTAAGATCACCTTTTCCCCCTTTTTATCATAGCACAAGAGTTTTGCTGAGGCTTTACTTATTTTTTCTTAGGCTGCAGCGTCGGTTCCTATTGCTTCCCTTCCTCCAAAAGAAGACTCTAAAGTTTCAGATGGATCTCAGAAGAGTGAAGAAACCCAGCAGGGTATCCATTTATTTAATTTATTTCAAATGTTGACAATTAACAATTTCAGATTTTATGTTGAGCTTGTAAATGAATTAACAACATACATTTTACGATATATCTTATTACCTTTGTAAACCTTTCTATTATGAATTGTTCAAAAAGGCCTTGGTGTATAAACCTATATGTATTTTTACAGCCACTGATGTCCATCCAGAGAATGAGACAGAGACAGGAAAAACTGAAAAAGAAAAATTGTTAGAAAAGCCCTGTGAAGAGTAAGTATTGTTTTTTGCTTATTTGACTGTTCCCTTTGTAGCAACTGAATACTAAAGTGTTGTACTTTTTGTTTATTTCACAGTGAAGCAAAGCCACAAAATGTTGAGACTCCTCTCTCTGAGGCAAGTCTGCAAAAAGAAGTCAAAAAGCTGAAGGAGGCTGACAAAGATGGCACCCAAACTATTATTGTGTGTTATTTTCTTTTTTCCTTATTTTTAGTAAGTCAGTAAAGGACGTAGTTTTAGTAAGAACAGTGTCATCATCGGTTTTCTTGCTGTTGTAGGACGCAGGACAGAAGCATTTTGGGGCTGTGGCCTGCAGTGTTTGTGGGATGCTGTATTCTGCTGCCAATCCTGAGGATGAATCTCAACATTTACTGTTTCACAACCAGTTTATTAGTGCTGTCAAATATGTGGTAAGAGGAAAATTGTGTAGTGTTTTTATAAAACAGTGTTTACAATTAATTTTATTTTTTTGTAGGGATGGAAGAAAGAAAGGATTTTATGCGAGTTTCCTGATGGCAAGATTATCCTTGTTCTACCAGACGATCCAAAATATGCTCTAAAGAAGGTAATTTGATACAAAAAGCCAATGTCATCATCATAGACGAAGAGCACACAGCTTTTTTATTTATTTTTTTTTTTGATTAACACTTTTGCATGTTAGTAAATGCTATTACATCCTTGTTGTTCAGGTTGAAGAAATCAGAGAGATGGTGGACAATGACCTTGGCTTCCAGCAGGTGGAGTCCAAGTGTCCCTCTAACACAAAAACCTTTCTCTTCATTTCTAATGACAAGAAAGTTGTGGGGTGCCTCATAGCAGAGCACATTAATGAGGTGTGTAGGCTTAAAATCTACACTTGTCTTGTGCCTCTATGCTAATAACATACTGACCTGTGTTTGTTTACACTCACAGGGCTACAGAGTGATTGAGGAGCCTTCACCCGAGGGTTCTGAAGGAGAGAAGGTGATGTTTGAGAGGCAGAGAGCCTGGTGCTGCTCCACTACTGCAGAGCCAGCCATCTGTGGTATCAGCCGCATTTGGGTGGTCAGCACCATGAGACGGCAGGGCATTGCCTCGCGCTTGCTTAACTGTCTCAGGTTAGTCCACTATATATTATATTATATTATATTATATTATATTATATTATATTATATTAAATATATATATATATATATATATATATATTATATATATATATATATTTTTTTTTTATAATTTAACTTAAGCATAATTACTGATTTATCCATGTTTCTGCACAGGAATAACTTCATCTATGGTTCATACCTGAGCAAAGATGAGATTGCTTTCTCTGATCCCACCCCCGATGGAAAACTTTTTGCTACACATTATTTTAACACTTCTCAATTTTTGGTTTATAACTTTTTGAGTGGGCCACCATCAACCCAAGCCAAAACTGAAAAAGTATGACACCCTTCTTCAACTATGGTAATTATGGATTTAACTGAGACACTCAATAGAAAATAAGACCTGTCCCTGCAACAGTCTCAAGCACTGTTTTAATTTGAAAGACGGCATATTACTCACTACATTGGTCTAAATCTCAGGATGAAAACAACATGGTGTTGTTGGAAACTATTTCAAATTCACCCTTTAATCCTTCCCTCCATAGTATTTTAACAAAAAAGTCTTTATACATTTTGAGCAAACAAACTGGTTTAATTAGAAAGATAGTTTACATGCATGAACGGACAGCAATAGGAAAAATTATCTCCTTTTTTTTAACCGTCAGAGAAGCATACAGTGACCTGTTTTTAGAGTTTAGTCCTCACGTTGTGTTTTTACTGCATCATGTATTAAACTATGTACTTCTCTTAACAGTGATACTGCCTTCTTTTAAAATTGTTTAACATTGATTATAACCATCACTGCTGCACTATAGGTATTTAGCAGTTAATGAAGAGTTTCTCCATTTCTTTTTCAATCTGGTCCTGATTTAACATTTCGGACTAAACCATGTCTTTTTTTTCTGAGGGACATTTTAAACACTTAGAACTGCATTTGGGCATTAAATATATGCTCTAAATTTCATGGATCACCCTGAAATCTTTCGTTTTTGAGCTGAGCCATATACTGTACACCGTTTAGCAGGGCATTGTAGCCTTTAATGTATGAGTGATGTCTTTTATTTCACCAATGCTCTCTATTGCTTTATTTGTGCCTGAATGATTCATGTGTGAGTTATGATTACTATTTTGTTTAGTTTTTTATTTTTTCAGCCATATGTTCTAGGCTAAGGATCATATGGTTTTTATTTTAGCCCATGTAGATTAACATTGTCCTACTCCTTAGTAACAATGAATTATGATGTATATCAAATGATTATGTAGATGTATGCATACTGTAACAAATTCTATGATTGAAAATAGTATGGTCTTAGGGCTCAGGGGTTTAAGTTATGCCACTCAGCCCTTATGATTGGAAATGGGAGTTTTTGCTCAGCGATCAAAGCTTTTATATTGTCAATGTAATCCATCCCTAATTTTCTTTTTTTTTTTTTTTTTCTTGTTAAAGGCATTTTTAGAAAAATGTGTTGTGTAAGAAAAATACATTTGATTTATACGAAGCTGTGTAAATATTTATTTAAATAATAAACAAATTAAAATATGTGCATGGTTTTGTTTTTTATTGTGTGCTATTTTTACGTTTCCCTATTGCTATTTACTGTTAAAACATCTGTTAAAATTGCTCTATTGATGTCTCCTGTTACCTGCTGGACACTGCTGTCAGGTCAGCTATCAACATAGAGCTGACATATTTTATAGTATTGCAGTTACAGATTTACAGATTGTTTATAGAACATGCACATTTCATTTTTGTGTTTGTAGTCGCAGATATAGGCTGCAGCCGTTATAGTGCATTCCTCGATGCTCCTGTCACAACAGAGGCAAGTTTGATGACAACTTCTGAGAACCAAAACAACCTTACAACAACACTGATACTTCCTCAGGGAGAGAGTGAGAAAACAGAGGTCTCCGCTTGTCCTCAGAGGCCTGATAGTGATCAGCTGGAGAAACAACTGCTCAGCTTCCTCAGGTATCTTTAACACAACACTCTGTGTAACCAACAGATATTTTAAGTTTACTTGGATTGACATTCTAAATATAAACCATAGGAATATCAAGTCTGAGTTTTGACAGAAATATTGAATAATTAAAACACTTGACACATGACGTAACACATTTATTACACATTAAAAAGACAAGGCTGTAACAGCTGCCACATTGAATCTTTTACACTAAAGAGAGAGAGAAAGGTCTACAGTAGTTTCTATAGTTTTTATATTTAAATTTGAGTAATTACACTATTTACAATTAACAAATTAATCTTGCCTTTTAGTCTTTACTGTAATATTTACAATGCCATTCTGTTTCACTTTTCTGATACAATGGTAAGAAAAGAAACAGCACCATTTTGACCTGCACAAAACTGAGCTGTTCACTCAGTGGAGTGGGGATTGGCCTTGTTGCCTGACATCTGCGGGGACGTGGATCTGTTTTAAGAGTTTTAAAACAAGATTACAGTAATGCTCTAGATACTTGTTCTGTTTACAGGCAATCTATAAGAAGAAAGAGCTGCTCTTGAGTTTGCATGGCAAATAAGACATCAGCATATGACCAAAAAAAAAAGATTGTTGCTGATTTTACTCCAAACAATAGACAAAAGGTAAACAAGCAACACATTATCTGAACATGGAAAGAAATGTTGGATTATTCATTGGCTTGTGCCTTGGTGACACACTGCTCCACATTTAGCTGCTAGCTTCAATGAAAGTTATTGTGCCAAAGCTATGGCAATGTTAAAATGTAGGCACCAATGTAATTGTTATATAATATATTTTCCAAACAATTACTTATAACAAAAACATGTTATCATATTTGTTTAGATTTTTTTTTCATAATTCAGCGCAGGAAAAACATATTTACAAAATTGGACAGTGCTCACCACAGAAATTGTATAAAACATCCAACATATCAGGCTCTTGAAGCCTCCTGTTTACAACACCTTGACCTCTAACTGGCTGCACCACTACAGCCTGACCATCAGGGGGCACCTCAACCAGTGGGTGTACTTTGTTGTCCGTGATTTTAAAGTCCGTAACCGCCATACTGGGCAGCTTTCCATTCTTCTCTGCTTTCATCTTGGTGCCCTCTGGATTGTCCTTAGACTCATCAAGACTGTCACCATTTTTGCCACTTTTGCTTACAGTCTCTTCCTGACCCATATCTGAGTCATTAGCATGAGGCAATGAAAAGTATGTGCACTTTCTTGGAAGTGACTTTTGCTCCTCTTCACAATCACTCTTTAAGAGTGAATAAGATGTTTTCTCTTCTGTGACCTTGCATTGTTTTTCATCTTCTTGAGTGGTATTGGTTGAGGTTTTGTTTATTGCAACTGGTTCTGAAACAGACTTTCTCAGGACTGTGCTCTCTCTGAGAAGCCATGTTCCTTCATCAATGAGAACACTGTCTCCAGGCCCGACTTGTGCATTAAAGGCTATGCACCGAGTAGCTTCACTTAAGGTATCCAATGCATTTGTGGAACTGAAATAAGACAACTCAGACATGGCTTTGCACCGGGCTGCATGAAAAGGAGAAAATATACTTGTCTCAGTTTCTTTCTTCTTCTGTCTTTGTGCAGAAGGGGGCCTATCGCTTGTATCCACCAGTGCTGGGTTCTCCTTTTTGCCATAAAGTCTTTCAATTGTCCTTCTGACAAAACCTTTGGTAATGGATTTTCGAGAGGAGTCGTCTTCACCACTAGAGAGCTCACTTGACGTCTGAGACTGATATCCACCGCTAACTGAGGTCTCTGCTCGTAATTCAGTCATATCAGATGGGTTTGGGCTGGAGTAACGTTTCTGGCCTTGCTGAATATCTGTGGCGCTCTTTGCAAGGAACATCTCCCTGATGGATCTGACCCGGTTGCCCTCTGGCTGTGTGGTTATAACACTGCTGGAGTCGTAGCTGAAGGATAATGATGACTGAGGAGCTGAACGGATGCAAGGGGCCAGCTGGGACATGCTTGAGTCGGGGGAAGATTCCTCACCATCAGACACATGGTAGGCTTTTCTATGTGAGGGACTCATAATGCTGGAACTTCTCCTGTGACCATTTGCATCTGTATTTTCTAGAAAAATGACTCGCTCTGCAATGGACTGCGATATTACCTCATCACAGAGCTTTTTTGCTATATTTTCTATCTTTTTATCCTCTGAATGTTTTGCCAGGCAGTAGGTTTCCTCTTCTGAGCCATTTTCTTTCTTGCTCAGTTCCTCCACAGTTGAGGTACTTATCTCTTTTTTATTCTTTGTTGCATCTATGGCTGCCTTTTCATCACAACTGCTGTGTTCATTTCCACTGTCCTTTTCTAAATCAGAACTGATTGTCCTATCCTCACTTTCTGTTAAGTTGCTTTGGTCTTTAATACTCTCACTGGCCTCAGCCTCTTGTTCTTCGTCCGAGCACGTTTCTTCTATAATAATATTTAATTCCTTTGAAACAATGTCCAACTGTGTTCCCTCTGAAGAAGACAGTTCATCCATATCTGTGGTTGTGGTTTCATCAATACTGCCATTGAGATCTATACCACTTGTGTAGGTCTGCTGCTTTTTCTCTGAGTCAGATGGACTGGTCGGGTTACTTTCACTGTCGAGACACAATAGACTTTCAGTGTTGCTTGCATTGAGTTCTACATAGCAGTGCGGGTCTAATGTCTCTTCCTGCTCAGACTCTTGACTTTCAGATATGGCCAATTCATGTTCAGCTTGCTCCTCTGAAATGTTTTGCTGATGCTCTTTCAAGAGAGACTCACTGTGCTTGGGCTCTAAAATCTTATTGGCACTTGACATGTTCTTACTCACTGTAGCTTCTTTATCATTCTCAGTGGTACTTTCTACATTTAGGACCTGCAGCTGATTACCCTGTGTGTCTTGTGTCTCTACCTCAGAAATGGGACTGAAGGATATCCTTGACTGGTTTTGTGTAGTTTCTTTTTCTGTGCTTGAGTCTTCATTGTCACTGTCACTGTTGTTTCCTATTGAAAAAGAAGCCAATTCCTCCTTAAGTACCTCTGGCATCTCAAGATTACCCATTATTTCATCAATAACATTCTCTTCCATTTGTTCAGGACTAGTGCTTTTTAAACATTCCTGCTCTACAGTATTAGACGATAACCCACGACATTTGCACTTTTCACTAAATTCCTGAAAGCCCCTCCAGCTTTGCAGAAGCTGCTGCGAAGCCGACTGCCTCAGATGGGACAGACTATTGTGTAAATTTTGAGATTCTTCAATACTGGCAATTTCTCTGAGAGAATCGATCATTTTCAAAGCTTCAGCACAGCTCACGTTGTTTGCATCGAGCCCTTCTACATTCAGTTTAGGGATTCCTTCCTTTAGAGTCATGATGGATAAGAAAACAAGGAGAGCTTTTGATGAAGAACCAAATGTAGAGGCAACGTGAGAGGAAAAGTCTGGAAGGCTGTTAGACTTCTCCAAACATGAATAGCGCTTGCTCTTAATGATTTGACGAATGGACTTTATAGAATAGCAAATTTTTTCAAGTACTGGTTTTATGTTTGGCTCATTTGTAATGTTAAATGGCCGTGTTATCACTTGTGCAGCCCTTTCCTGGTCTGCTTTTGTAAAATCATCCATTGCTGCGGCCTCATCAGTTGGGGCTACAGTAGTGTCACTCATTTGGATTTTTTCCTCTTGGTTTGATTTGACTGATTCTGTTGATGGAGATGTCTCTTGAAACATTCTTTGGGATGATGATTTTCTTTGTGTCTTAAGTGAAGCCTCTAAAGTGCTGTCCGAAGAGAGGTTTCTACGAAGCAACTTTTTATGGGATTTATGTTTGACAGGTGGTGAGGCTAAGTCTAGAGACTGAGAATATGGAGATGGTTTGTTTGACAGTTTGGATTTATGAACGATTTGCTTTTTTTCACTCGCAGGGCTGGCCGTTGGCGTTGTAGCTATCTTTCTTCCAACATTCAATGAAGCATTTTTATTAGCGGGGTGGTTATTTAATGAGGGTAATCTTGGAGAGCTTTTAGTCATTTCAGAATATGGTTTCTTAGTTTGGGGTTTTCTTTCTGGAGAAGAGCTGCCTACTAGTTTAACTTTCTTTACTAATTTTTTAGGGGATGAGTTCTTCTCATTTGATTGGTTCACTGTCTTTGGAGCCTCACTTGACAAAATACTTGTGGAGGATGTTCTTTCTTGTGATGTTAAACTAGCAGGAGATGCAGAAGTAGAACAGGATTGACTGCATTTGAAATCAACAGAGCTTTTTGATTGTTGTCCATCAGCTGGTCCCTGTTGTGTATCTCCCATTTTGTTGATGAGAAGAGATGTGGTATCGCTATATAAGGTATATTTATCTAAAGAGGCTTTCTTCAGAGACATTTTCCTTTCAAGAGACAGATTACTGACCAGGGGGGCTCTTTTAATAGATGGGGCTCTATGTAATGGTGCTTCCCTCAGCTCTGAAGGGTTGTCAGTCTGAATTGATGATGCCATCACCATTGTGTGGTCAGTAGGTGAAATGGCCTTGTCAGAGGTAGGACTCGTGGATAAAGGATGGATGTCTGACACTGATGAGAGCCTGTACAAGGGGCTGCTGGCTGCGGAGGCATCCATCCCATGGTCCAAAGTGGATAACTCCAGCAGGTTTTCATCAGTTGGCGGCGGCGGTAGATCCATCGAAAGGGATCGTGAAGTTTCCTGAAACTGCACTATGATTGATTTATTTTCAATCTCTGATGGTGTTTCTGTAGGATTAATTTCACAATAAGTACCATTTAACTTTACTTCATTAGAGTTTTTCCTTGAATCTGTAGAAACTGGTTGACTTTTGGTTTCAAAAGATTGGATTCGTTGCCTTACTGAACCACTCCGTGAAAGCTCTGGAGGTGGGGTTGTGCTAGTTTTTTCAATTTGGGTTTTCTCTTTCAGACACTTTACTTTTTCTGCCACACTCATCGAGCAGGGGTCATTCTCCAACTTGTCTGAGTCTACATGCGCTTGACCTACCCCCTCTGGATTAATGGGGGGCTGATGGTGGGCTTTCTCTAGCCAATTTTCTACATATCCATTAGTCCCTGAGTTGGATGAAGTTGGCAGTGGCAGGTTTTTACTGAAGCTACAAGAATAATATGGGCTCTTTTTCTCTCGATGCATGGATGTCTGCCGAGTTAGTGTTCCCCGTGGTTCAGAAAGAGGAATTTTGCGTCCGATCTTAACCTCAACTGACTGTTGTAAAGCTTTTGCTGCATTTTGACTATTTTTAAGTTTTGTTGTGTGTTTGGTTGATTTGGATTTATTCCCATAAATTCTATTAATAAACCAAGCACTGGAGAATGGTTTCACTTTTTTACTTTTACCATTACCTAATTTTTTTTTTTGTTTGTTACCTGGTGACATGAGCCGGTTTCCTTTTTTGGTGGTACCTTTGAGCTTTGGAGAAACCCTTCTCTCTTTTGTAATGTCTTTTACTTTCATTTTGTTTTGGCTTTTTGTTGGCTCACAGGATAGTGGCTGGGTATTTATCATTTGCGGTGGACTTGTATTTAGTAAGGGTATAGTTAAATCTGATTGCAGGGAAATGCTTTCAGAGCGCCAGATGCTAACTGACTCAGATGCTGTTGAAGGTCTACATGGCTGTGGCTCAAAGTCACTGTTAGAAGAGTGATGTCCTGTTTCTGAAGTAACCGGCCTGCTAAAAGTAACTGCAGAAGTGGACATACTCTGGACACAGAAATTGGCATGGTAATTGTCCTGGCAGTTCTGCTGTTCATATATATGAAAGACAGTCTCTGTCACCTCGTCTCCACTTGAATTGACCAGCAAACTCTCAGCCATCCTTTCTGATTTGTTCGTGGAAATATTTCTGCTGTTTGCATCCAAAGAGCCAACTCTTCTCGGTTTGGGAACAGGTTTAGAGCTACTCTCTTTAACCATACAGTACTGTTCAGTCAAGTCCCCATTATCTATGTGTTCTCTGTAGGGGTAAGATCCAACAAAGCTCTCCTGTGATTTGATGCTCTCTACTGAGGCTTGCTTAGTTCTGACTTGTGTCTGCTTTGGGGTAGGTGTTCTCAAAGGGGATCCTACTTTTACATGTGCTTTGACATTTTCGTCTTCGATACTACCCTCCCTGTAAGTTCCATTACTGAGTGAAGGTGGACCCTTGTCATTTTTGTTCTTGCTGCTAGTGTCGCTGGTCCCAGTAGGGCGTTGTAAATCCCCTGGGTCTGATCCTGGCAGGCTGAGCTCCTGCTCTGGCTCAGGAGCCGGTAAACAGTCCTCATTAAGCTGATTGGCTACACAGGAGCGCGACAGGGTGGTCGTCCAATGGATAGTCTCCTCTTCCTTAATCGTCAGTCGCACCCTCATCTCCACTGTCATGCTGCCATCTTGGTTCACTCGAAAGGACTTTTCAATATCATCGTCCGTGGGTAGAAAACAGTCCTGGCCTTCTGCTCCATCTCCAAAAAAATGTTCCTCCTCTGATTCTGTCACTGACTCCAGTATACAGTTAGACTCCATCTCAACGGAGTTTGTAGGGTTACTGTATGAACTCTCCACTATAGAGTTATGAATCTGACTCGCAATGTATCTCTCTGAAGATGAAGAAAAGATCCCTGGCTTTGAGGCATAAGACTTCTTTTTGTCTTTTGTTTTAGTCCAAGTGAAAAAAATACACAATTGGTATTGTCCATTGATCGGGCCAAGTGAAGAGGATATCCAAGCATGAAAGAAAGAAAAAGAGAGAAATGATCAGATAGTTAGTTCACTGCTAATGTAAGAGCCTGCTGCTTCATTGAGTGTATGTGGGTCATCTATGGTATTACGCATGATATCATTGTCTCAGCGCTTTCTCAGTCTTCATCCTATGAGAGCGGATAAATGGCTCTTGGCACTTTGGGAGTGTCTTATGAGTATATACTTATGAGCACACCTATTATACTGCTGAGCAATCTAAACATGAGAGTGGTTTTTAATATTAGAATGATTTAATTACATCGATGGCACAAACATGTAGTTGTCAACTTACAATTTAAAGCCTTTAGTCTTTGAACACCCATTCGGTTGCTTCCCATTTGTGTTTGACCAACAGATGTCTGTGTATTATAGTTTCCAGGTTTGAACCTCTCCCTGCCTGCAGCCACCACAGTCCCAGAACACATTATCAATCCTGGTAGGCCATCCACCTGTGGCAGACAAGACATAAAAAAAAAAACTAAGCTAAACATAATAAAGTGTTATCTTGAATTAAAAAAAGAGCAACATGGTGTAATCATGTGTAAGAAATGATTTGTAAAACAGATTTTTTTTTTAGACTTTACAGATCCTCAACCTAAAGCTTTGCAGCAGTATCCCCGAACACTTTGCTAGTTAGTAAGGTGAACTGCCAAAGAAGCTTAACACTATCTCTTTTCATGTGATGGATATTTACAGGCCAGGTGGAAGTTGACCCTGAATGGGTCAATAGCTTTATTGTCCAACATTTCCTTATATGACGTGTATTTATTCATTCACACTTACACGTGTTCCATCAGGAGAATGTAATTTAGCCACATTGAACTGCATCAGCTGCGAAATATATCTCAGAATGGATTCAAATGTAGGTGTAGTCCTCTTTCGAAGCACAACAACACGTTTGACAGACGGGTCCCCATTGCGAAAAACCAGCAGCTTCTTTGGAGTGCGCATCACCACTGACTCCCGTTTGTGGAGTTTGTGGCCGTAGTAAAACCGGGCCTGCTGTACGGTCCTGCGCCTGGAGCTAACAGGCCGGGCGTGGTACCAGGGAGGTGGCTTCCTCCGGGCAACAGCCAGGTTGATCGGTTTGACTTTTCGACTGTCTGAACAAATGTATGACTTCCCATCCTGTAAGTCGTCCAGGGAGTATACAGCGTGGACCCCCCGAGGCGTGGTAATATTCCTCACCCCAAATGGCAGGGGCACCTTCTTAGACAAGCTGTCTAGGAGTGAGTCAAAGGTTTTGAAAGTGCGGTTGTTGATAACCATCCGCAGGCCGTTAAACTGGGGGTCTCCGCTCTTGTAGAAGCACACTCGTTTGGACAGGATTGGGTTGGTGACACTTTGGTGACGTGGAGTGCCAAAGGTGTGCCCACTCCCTGATGACTGTTCAGGAAGGGTCCGTCGCAGCCCTGACTCATTCATTGTTCTGTTAATCTTCTGCAAAGAGATTCACATTATTACATTATTACACAGGATTTATTCACACTGAATGCACGAGGCAGAGTGGTTAGTGCAACTGTGAATGAATGTGAGAGTGAATGGTTGTCTGTCACCGTCTGTCTAAGTGTTAACCCTGCGACTAACTTGCCACTGTCCAGGGTGTACCCCATCCTCAGGCCCAAAGCTGCTGGGATAGGCTCCAGTCACCTGCAACCCCTAATGGGACTAAGCAGTAGGAAAAAAAATAATGAATGTTCACACTGGTTTTAGCAAAAAGGTCCGATTATTATGATTCTCTGTAAATGCTAGAATAATCCAAATAGAGATCCGGACGACAAAAAAAAAAAAACAGCTGAGTGACGTCTGACAAACATATGCTGTTTACCTCAGAGAACAGGGAAGATCAGGTAACATGACCCAGCTTCTGGGAAATGAGCCATGTCTTAAGTTATATGATTAATTCAATTAACACAGCACGCACATACAGGAGACACTGAAGAGCTAGGGAGTATAGTCTCTTTATGTGCATTACAATTTTAGGTAATAATGATTTAATTTTTAAATCAACCACAATGAAATCGAGTATGTTGATAAAGCAACTATTTAAATATTAAAAAGAAAAAAGAATTACAGCTACAGAATACAACGTTGGCCCATATCCATTGTCCCATATTTATTAAGCAGTTTATTTACATTACATTATGCTTTTGTAACAAAACAAATTACAAAACAAATTTTTGTATTTAGGTTTCTTTTTAGGTCTTACTCCTGAGCATGTTAGATTTTTCAGAAGGTTACTTACTCTACAATAAAATCCTAGTTATTTTATTTTTGTTATTTACAATAATTATATAAAAAAATCTAATACATATTGACTTATATTTGAACTCTGTCACTCTATCATTGTTCAAATGTATTAGATGTGGAAAACATACTTAAATGGAATAAAAAATAACCCTAAAAAAAGTAGCATTGTTAAGATATCTGAACCACTTACCTTATGTCGGCATCATAGAAATTCCCGGTTGTTTTGGGAGCAGGTCCATGGAATCGTTATTCCGTGCTCCACATCACAACTGCTGTTGGAACTAAGTGCACAACAACGGTTTATTTCAGGAGGCACCATCACACTTAATTTGCGTAATCTTTGCTTAAAGTTAATCTCCGCTGCTTGAAAATCCTCTTCAGAAAGGTGTGTTACACAGATGCATCCACAGTGCTCCCACCAGAACTGGACTGTGAACAATGAAGAAGAGTAATTACAGTGTTTTTAAATAATAAACACATAATAAATTAGAATAGAACATAATATATACAAACTAGGACCAAACCTGAGCCGGAGGTAAAATGATTTGATTAAAATGATTCAGTTCTACCTGTATATTTAATTGAGGGAAGTGTTTTCTCCTTCAGCAGATGGTAAATAATATCTGGTTGTAAGTTTTGTGCAGAGCTGTAATCCCATTGGAGACCTCTTTAGATAATAAGGATTAAGGGTTTTTCAGTTGCAGGACCCTCGCTGAGCTACAGTGGTTTCAAAGAACAGGCCTTACCTTTCCATGACTTCAGGTAAGAACGTAATAACATCATCATAATGTCATTTAAAACAAATGACACTGATAATGTGATCAAAAGTGATTATCAAACATTTCAAAATAGTATCTACTTTAAATAGGAACACATTTGTAATGCTTCCAGAAATGCACATGTAATTAAAGAGTACAGTTTCTAAAAAGGCAGGTAAGTTCAGAAGGCTAGTGGACTCCAGTAGATTAGTTTGAACCCAGTTGCATAACCAAAACTGACTTGAACCTGGTCTATTTTTGTTGTCATAGGGTTCAGTGCAAAAGGGATATCTCCATTCCACACTAAACCAGAGGCCAAAGTGGAGAAATTTAGTGACTATACAGACATTATCAGGTTTCATCTCTTTTAAAGGGGATGAAGTGTTCCGTTAGGTGCTGTATAAATATCTCAGGTGTGTTGGAAAGAGATGCTGGTGGATGTGGCGTAGGAAAGAATTCCAGCTGAGCCTGAGCAGACAGAGATTAAGACACCCCACAGGAGGCTCCCTTGTGCCCAGCCTGTGACCTGTTCCCAAAACAACAAGCGGCACAAAAATGTGAAAAATCTTTAAAAGGAAACTGGAGGGAACAATGGAGGAAGCCCTCGGAGTAAACAGGTAGGCCTCGAGCCTGCATGCCCCTCATTCCAGCCCACTGCTGGACAGATAAGAGACAGACCAGCAATGAAAGCAAAGGCTGGTCAGGCAAATAGAGGAGTGAGGATCAAGTCCAACATATGAGAATATAATGTAGCTTTGAATAGGCTTGAGCTGACTCCCATATAGAATGACAGGTAATGGCAACAAAAGTATGAAAACCATTTGTCTCATAACCTCCCGCGTCATGGAGTTATAATGAACCAGCTGGCGATATCAATACTGTTATTTTCCCCTTCGCATGATTACATGTGAAATCACACGCTGCCATGACAGAGATATCTGTCTCTGCGTTCCGACTGTATTGGCACCCGCTGCCACCTTCTATTTTTAAGCCTATACTGCAACTAATTGGCGCCAAGTTAGATTCAAACCTATGCTGTTAATGGGAAAAAATGTGTGATATGTTTTGGCCCTCGTCCCCTTTCTATATTTGTTCCAGCGTCCTCACATGCAGCTGCTCCTCCAGATCTGTCTGACTGTGTGCCCATCAAACACCTCTCTCTTCTGTCTGCATAGATTGGCTCAATTTAAGAGGCTCTGGCTGGCCTACTCAGCTCCTGCTTTAAAGACAAGAAATAGACTGGTGGCCAGAGAAAATCACAGGAGTGCGCTCTGATGTGCTGCCATGTTGGCCCTTTGAGCTGGACTCGTTGTGTTGTCCTTGTAAGATCTGGTAAAATCTCTCAAGCACTGCAGCTGTCAGAAATTCAATTATAAGTGATACAGCTGTACTCGGATCAACAGTACTGTTACATATTCCCTTTCAGATCAGCCACTTAAACATGATCTCTATCAGCTTATGCATCTGACTGATCTTACATTTTTTTTCCAGAAATTTAAAAAATGCACTAATGCCGTCAATTCCACTTTTCCTTTGAGAGCTACTAACAGAATATGCTTACTATTCCAAATTCCATTCATGATCTCTTTTTTTCCCCTTACTTTGACTTCCAGTGGAATTCCCGGGTTTTGAATGAATCCGTGCCAAACGGGACTCATAAGGTCACACCACCACCCGTCCCAAAACCCCTCGCATGGCAGTCTGAGGTCCCCACCCCATCCATTTTGAGCACAGAGTATCAGCTGTGCCAAGCTTTTAATCTGCCTGGTGACATCCCAGTGTTTCCTGCATGGGACACGGGGAGAGATAAGCTTGCTCCTCAGTGCGCTAAATCACTCCACACTCCCACTCATTCACTCGAATCGCCATTATTCAATTAGGCCACACTCAAACGCACCAGCAGCATCCTGCTTAATTACACTCCGCCTTTGTTTTGATATTACTGCTATTTCCTCAAATATGTTCTAATTACACAGCGACAAGGGTCGTGTTTGACTTGTTTTAGAAATACCACGTCCCTCTATATTGTATTTATTCGGAGCTCCTGGAGATAGTGCTGTGTGAGTAAAACCTCACTGAAATGGGTTATGGAATGAGGCTCATTGCAATGTCCTGAATGTGTGCTGATAGTGGGATCTACTGTATCAACAAGCTCCCCCGAGCAGTAATATAAATAGTGGTATGTGCAGAATGTGTACCGTTATCCTCCAGGGGCACAGGCAGGCAGAGAGACCCCTCACCGCAGGCTCAGTGGCACATGGCAGCGAGCTTCTGAGGGCCCGGGCCCAGGGCCAGGGGCTGACGGGACAACCTGGCTGCGCTCGGGGCCAGAGAGCAGCGCAGCCTGACGAGTGATTTATCCGCATCAGACAACCTTCCTCTGATTAAGGGTCAGTCAGTGAGTGGGGCGGAGTGGAGAGGGCGAGACAGGCGGCCTCCGTGTGTGAGACGCTGGCATCCTGAACGCCACACAAATGGACTTTCCAGACGCTGCGAACGCCATCCACACACACCATTGAATGAGCACATAGTCACTGGTTCCCTCTTGATTTGTCAGACTGAAGCATACACAGGGGCCAAGATAAAGAGTCCTGGCCTGGCCTTGACTTGGTGTCAGCTCCACAACAGGAGGATGTGGTAGATCTGAGCAGGCTACTGTTTGAACCGTCTCTGTGGGCGTTTAAAGGCCACTGTTAAAGGCTCATGTACAGTGTTCACATTAAGGTTACTTCCCTATCACTTTTACTGGACATGCTGTCTGTTGAATGATACAGTTGTATTAGAGTCAGTGAGGGGCCCCTGTTTCTGTGAGATAAAGTATGTTATACATTTATTCTCTGTACAATCACTATGTGTCAGAGGTCACTGTTGCAGGTCTATTTCTATTGTGGTGTATTCCTAGTGTCCTATTCTCTTTCATAACAAACTTGTTTGAGCACTGTGGCAAAAATAATGGTAGTAGTGGCAGTAAAGCCAGAGCTTTAAAAAAACCAGGCTGTGCGTGACACAGCAGGACTACAGACAGGGATTACCCAACCGTCTCACCTGGATCCATCTGGAGCTCAGCAGGTTCCAGTGCCCTCACCTTCCCCACAACACATCTACCCAAGGAAACACCCATGTTAACGCCCCTGCCTCGTTTATGCTCAGGGGCTTAAGGTACAATAACAACAACAGAAGCTAGAACACTAGAGCTCTTTAGCTCGAGCGCAAAACAAAGCAATGAGCACTTTGCTTAATAAATTTCTAGTATAAAAATTTCCAGCTTCAATTATAAGGCTAATGAAATTTATTTACTTACAGCTTATTTATTATAATTAGTAATTATACTTGCTAATGATACTAAATTCCATGATCTGCCACTTATAGTGTGTTGGCTATTGTGGAGTGTTCAGCTGGCCAAATAAGGTAAACTATTATATATTATATATTCTTTATCAAATCAAATGACATACTATATCTTAATAAGTGTTTGTGATGGGGCCATAAAATCATTATTTCATTTAAATTATTAAAGAAAATGTTTTACAGTTTCATATTCATATACATGATTTTTTCTTTTATGGAGTTACTCAACAAAATGTATATATTTTTGCACATCTCGAGTAATACTATGCCAGACAATAAATCAATTATTATTACAATATTTGCATATGATTCAATGGAGGATTGGAGGGCCTCATAAAAATTTATTAATTTGAGGTGCTCATTGGAAAAAGAAATCAAGCCCCTTCATGGAGTCAAATGAAGCTTGTTACAACATCAAATATTTTGGAGGAGACTTGTGTTGGAGGAAAGCTTTAATTTTGAATAGCAAGTGTCTTATATTGTGTGCTTCTTTCAGTTATATTGTAGTTAAACCTACATTTAAAAAGGTATTTATAGGTATGTTTGAGTGAGTGTGTCATATAAGGGTTGGGGTTAGTATACTGTTAACCCAGCCACCTGTAAAAGTTTACTGATACTCGTGTATCCTGCTCGTGTATCCTGTGCACAGCTGACCCCTAGTGGCTGTATGTGGCAGTACAAAGGGGTTTTACAAAGATTCAAAAAAACTGATCTAACTAAATGTTTTCTATTAAGTTAAAAAAATATATCAGATGAAACGAGTCTGTAAGCAAGTGAAGCACAAATATTGTGTGACTTTCTGTGGTGCAGCTGAGCGGAGGTTGGGAGAGGAGACAGGAATACACCGTCAGCTTTTCACTGGAAGTGCACTGTTTGCTTTTACAGTTAAAAAGTGTTTGATATTTGTTTGAAGTTCATAATCTAATAACATGAGCACAAATATGCTTCCTTTGTTAGAGACAGCTCTCAGACAGGCTGTGTTTATTGAAAGACAAATACCAAACAGTGTCTAGACATTGTTCTGTAATAGCTTCATCACAGCAGACACTTATCTAAACTAAAAGTAATAGGAACATTCTTCAAAGATTTATCCAGCAGTCCTCGCTGGATATGATGAATTTATGAACAAAAACGGGTCCATTAAATGTCATTATAAGGCCAAATCTATAGAACACATGGTCAAAAACACAGACAACAAAAGCACTTGACCCAGGCCACGACCCTCTGCCCTGTCCACCTTTATTTAGATCGTATTTACATGTAGTTTGATTTTTTAGGAAGTCCTACCGGTGATCCAAAAATGGTGCAAAGTGGTGTGAATTTCACAGAGCCACGTTTCCTCTCGGATAGAGGATGTTCCCAGCCAATCTTTCATGGATGGAGCAAACAGGAGCTGGGACTGAGAGGAAGTGGAGACAGGTGCTCTTTGGACAGCCCAAAGATCTTCAAAAAAAACGAAAAAACATGCCACACAATGATTCACACTTGTCTGAACAGACCATATAATCATACATTTTATACCATCTATATGGTATAAAATGTATGTGGTTATATATGGTCTGTTTAGTCACTGTAGTCAATTAGTCATGAGACATTTTCCTTACTCATTACGAAGAAGGGATGTCCCAAGTCTTGAGATGAGTGTTTCCTGAGGAAGGGAAGCTGACTGCTGCTGTAGTCATCTACAAACAAAAGAACGGGCTGATGAGGAGAGGCCCAGAGTCCACTCTGTTCCCTGAGTCAAATCCTGACTGCCGTCAAACAAATGTGGCCGCTTAAAATGTTCCCTGGCACCGGGGCACATGTTGATTCAGTCACTGGCTTGTGTTGGATACATTCTTTGTTGAGTAGTAGTAGTTCAGTAGTAGTGAACACTTTTCACGTTTACATTTCCTGTAGAAAACACATACTTTTCTTCAGTTGAGTAACTGTAATAACATTTTGTGAGTAGCTTTTCACTTTTATATTTTTGAGGAAAAGTGTTCTCTAAAATGTCTTCTAAACAATTACACTTGACCACGCTTTTATTTCTGTGCATCTATTATTAACACTGTAGGTACCCCGGCTTTTGTTTTAAATGCATTTCTCTTTCCTCCATGTCATTTGGAATGAGTGACACCTGAAGCAGTTTAGGAGAGAATAAGTCCTCATTTTGCATTTTTCTATACTTTAATGTTGTCATATAATGCCAATTATTTTAGTTCTTGTACTTAAAAGGTGGCCTACCAAGTCAGCCATCTTGTAGTCAATCTAGTAATCGTAGGAAGCTTCTAAAAGGGTTTAATCGCATTTACCAGAAATGGCCTCCCAAAGTCCCAAACCTCCCACTGACCAACGTTGATGCACCTTTTATGTTGCTCTTTCATGGTTTGATCAACCTCAGTGGTCAAGTGTTTATGTTTGAAACTGTATTATCTTACTTCTGTATTGACTGAGTGCAAACAAATGATTAATGGATAAAGCTGTTTTGTACAGACCCAACACCGTAAATTCAGATAGTGTTTTTGGTTAAAAAAAACTCTTTTGCAAACTACTTTACATTAGCTTGAGTCATTTAAAGAAATAGAACTAACTCAATTCTTGAATAGCATTTGTAATTTGCTGTTAATTTAATCTATCACTACTTTTCAATTTTTACAGGAGTTTGATTTGATTTTGGTACAGTTTTGAAATGTATTTTTTTATTATATATGTATTTTTCTCTAGTACCTTAAAGCAAAGAGATTTCAAGTATAAAGGAAAAAAACATATCAAAAATCTTCACACTGGCTTAAGATGTAACTTCTTCCATCTGCAATGTAAAGGCAGTGCTAATGAAAAGCTGCAAAACCATATATCACCTTATGGCTCTGTAATGTCAATTGGAAATGATTATACTGTATGAATAATCCTTGTGAACTTTAACACGTCGGCTCACATCCGTACTGGAGAAAAAGTGGGACTACCTGTTCGATTTATTGTCTCACGGGAATATTTTCAAATGTGACAAGGATAATAATGGAATGAGTCAGAGTGCGAAGGGGAGATGGAGTGGAAACTATATATAGTGGGAGCACAACTGGATGGCGCTGGTGGTGTGACAGGCAAAGACCATAAAAGACGTCAGTCAGGCCAGAGAGGGACAGCATATGCCCGGGATTATGAGCGAGCAGACAAAGGACACACCCTCTCCTGCAGCTGTCTCCCAGGCTGCAGCACAATCTCCTATCAATGACTTAATCAGGTTCAGAGCTCCCTCCAAGGCCCCAGACTCTTAAACTGAACGGGGGTCTTCAGTGCAGAACTGTTGGGGCTTCTGTGGGATTAAATAAAACAGAAACAGCCACATGCCATTATATTTATTTACTAATACTTTCACAGTAATTTGACCCAAAGCATATTTTTATTTTATTTTATTTTTTTTATTTACAGTAGGCTATCTGAAAGGCTGCTAACTTACTATACTGGATTTACTGTAGACAGTGACCTTTTATTATGAACACACTCTTTAAAGCTCATAGTGACTTTACTCAAGGAAGTAACATGCCAGTGCTAACATTTTAGCATCTATATTCTTCTGTAATAGCTTTGTGTCTAACGCAGGCCCCGTTCTGTCGGTCAGCAATTTGGATCAAAACCTGCAGCAGTCTTTCTCAATAGGGACTAGAGGAGCCACTGTTAAAATATATATATAATTCTCACCTTTTGTGTGATTCCCTATGCAGTTATTGTAGATTTATGGCTGTGTAAATAGTCAAGCATTTTTTTATTTTATTTATTTATTTAAAAGGGACAGTGCATATTGATTAATATAACAAAGTAAATGTGCCAGAATTAGCACAGTGGCTACTTTCTATCTGTATTCCCCGGCAGGTCAGGACAAGAAACAACATATTAAACAATAAAACACACATTCAATACAAATCACAACATTGGACTAAAACAACACTTAAACAACATTAAAGGGAGAACTGCTTTCTTCTGGAGGTAACAGGTTAGCACCACAAGCTAACTCTGTCCATTACAGATACAGTATGTATAATGGTTGCCCAAACACTACTCGGCAGGAACTGTGAGTTTAATAAAGCTGTTGTTTTGGGAAAGACTGCTACCTGAGACCAATACATCCACGCCTGAGACCAGATGAGGCCAGTGCT
Source organism: Neodontobutis hainanensis (assembly GCA_024349245.1). Taxonomy (NCBI): domain Eukaryota; kingdom Metazoa; phylum Chordata; class Actinopteri; order Gobiiformes; family Odontobutidae; genus Neodontobutis; species Neodontobutis hainanensis. The sequence continues at coordinate 427,854 of JALDNG010000192.1, forward strand.
ACCATTAGGAGTGGTTGTGTCTTCTTACTGCTGTGTATTCTGTGAATGGCTTCTCTAGTCCCTATTAAAGAAGACTGCTGCCAGTCGAGGAGCACACACCTGTTGAAACACGGTTTCAACAGGTGTGTGCTCCTCGTCCATAGACTAAATATATATCAGGTTTTCTTCTGCTAAAATGTCAGTGTAATGCTGTACAAAAAGGTCGTCTTTGTGTTTGACTTGTAGGCCTACTTGTGTGTTATGTTTCCGGCTTTTCGACCTATAGTTGCTCAAGTGCATATTTTATTATTTGATTTAAAATAAAATATAGCATTTGCATTTACATGGTGAGTCTATTTCTAGCCTATTGTAACATTGACTTTACCTCTATATTACTTTTGACTACTATGATATTTTGACTTATGCAACACTTTTCCAGTCTCTTTCCGTGTCTTTAGGTAAATCCTCAGATTGGCTCAGTGTGCTCTTCCTTGTTAAACAGACCATCACCATTAGCATGCAGCAGAGATACCATCACGGTCCTCACAGGGGGGTCTGTACAGCTGACCCCCCACCACCCTACGGCTTGCTGCCTCAGGGACCTTGGCCTGAGCCTGTTGTTATGCTCCCATTAGCTGGCATAACACTGGAGGATAAAGCCTGCACTCAGCCGCAGACTCAATCTAAACACATTCACACCAATTACACTGGATTCTGCCACGCGACCCCGAGGCAAAAGCAGTTCAGATGACGAGGAAGCACTAACGCTTCACAAGGAGAGGACGCAGATATGACATCACCTTTACATGAAGTTATTTACCTCGAGTCCCAACCTCCACTTCTTTGACATTGAATATTTCAAAACATTCAAGCATGAACAGAGGGTATATGTATACACCTCTGAAGCACGTTTCCTCTGGCATGCTAAAAATGGATTGTGAGGTCATTGTAATTGACCTCCGAGAAGAACCTCTTCCTTTTAAAATAGGGGGAAAAAAAAGATCTATTTATAAAAAAGGGATTGTGAGATTTAAATACATCAGTTATAGTTTGGCGGGATCTCGTAATGATTTTAGCTGATATATATGTGAGCCTCATCTGAATTAAAGATGATGTATGTGCTATTTTGGATGGTTGAGAAGCGTCAAAATGTGTAAAAAAAATAAAAAGAACGGGTGTTGCTTGTAAGAGAAACTACGGGGAATTTTAATGTCCCTACTATTAATCTGAAGAGACCGAAATTCTTTATGAACAGGATGTCCGGAGCATAAACTGCCCTGTGCTGCAGTGAAAACATGGCGCTATGTGTAACAAAAGCAAAGATGACTTCACTTTACTGAACAGGTCAGGAAGTTAAGTCAACGTGGACATCTGATGCAAAAAAAATAAAAAAATACCATAAAAAGTACATTTGACTAATAGTAGGTAATAAGAAAATGCATTTGTGTCTGTAATTTCTTTTTATAACTATATTTTCTGTAAAGGTCAAGTTGAACAGAATAAAATGTGTTACAGAAACTAATAATTAATAAGTCTGTAATTTCATATGGGATTTCTTTGTTGAGACACGGTCAAATAATGTACAACAAACATAGGGTCTATTTCCAAACATTTATTTCTCAAAAGTGCAAAAGTATAAAAAAAAAAACATTTATATATACATACACTTAAAAATAGTGACTATACATTATTTATTATCACAAATCACTTCCCTGCAAGAAAGGTTAAAACCAAATCAGACCCAAAGTATTTTATGACCACATCAGTCTTCTCCAAAGCTGCATGGGAAATCTCAATGGCCTTCAATGGAACTAGTAAGAAAACAATTACAAAAATAAAAAACATATTTTTGTTCAAATTTAGCCACAGAGATTTGAGGTCAGATCAAGTGTCTGTGCGGCAGGCGGCGGAGGTTAGGAGTTGTTGTAGCTACAGTAATACACAGCTGTGGTGGCGTCTGACAGCACTGATGATATGAGGCTCTCTGGCCCCTGCATACCAGCGTCGTGTGGCGCGTAGGACAGGCCTGACATGTCCGCACGCGCCGCCGAGGAGCTCAAGTACTGCTCAAACTCACTGCGGTCCACCTCAGACAGCAGCTCCGAGTGGGGCATGTGCTCCACTTGTTCAGACGTGTGGGGGTCTGGAGGGGGGGAGAGCTGTCCCGCAGCTGAGTGGCGTTTCGGGTGGCTGGGCTGGCTGTAATACATGGCTAAAGAGTTGGGGCATCCCATGTAAGAGGGGGGTAGGGCTGGGGGTTGGTGGGGTGGCTGCTCCTGGGCTGAAGGGTGTCGGTGCAGGATGGGGTTTGTTAGTGGGTCCTGTGGCTGGTACTCGCCCGACTGGGAGTGGTAAGTGTAGGGCATCATGTGGCAGTCCTCTTGGGAGTGTGGAGGGAAGAACATGGAGTCTGACTCGACAGCGTCCAGTGGTGAGGTGTCCGGAGTAGGGAGGCTGTAGCTCTCATAGGAAGGACCCCCCAGTGCCTGAGTGTCACGGTAGTGGCCCATGGGCTGAGGTGGGAGCTGGAAGTTGTGCTCATGATAGCCCAGGCCGAGTCCTTCCACGCAGACTCTGCCATCCCCGGACATGGACTGGGTCTGGTGCTCAGTCACTCCGTGGACCAGGAAGCCCGAGTCCAGCCTCTTAATCCTCTTGACCTGTTTCCGTCTGCGCGGCCGGTACTTGTAGTTGGGGTGATCCTGCATGTGCTGGACCCGCAGACGCTCGGCCTCCTCCACAAACGGCTGCTTCTCCGTCACAGGAAGGGCTTTCCATGACTTCCCTGTGGGTCAATAGGAAAGTACACATCAGTGGTGCGTCAGCCAATACTAGACTCTGTTCTGAAGGGCTGGTGATGCACACTAAAATAGCCTGTTGCCTTTTAGGGAGCATGGACAGGTTTTTAAGGTGAACACTTTGAGTGAGTAACTTTACACATTACAACCTAAGTTTAATAGATCATACAAATTTAACATTTGGTGTGTAAATAACAAACAAATGTGCATTAGTAATGAAACCATAATAAAATATATATCTTTAAAAAGTGTTTTGAAAAAAATCTAAATTAGTTAAAGTATAAGTAAAAATTTATATACACCCACTGTAGGCTACTTACCCAACATTTTGCTGAGCTCCGCGTTGTGCAAGTCCGGGTTTTGCTGCGCCAGTCTCTTACGCTCATCCTTGGCCCAGACCATAAACGCGTTCATGGGCCTCCGAATCCGGGGTTCGCTCTTCCCTCGGTTCTGAGTGCTCGAACCTGACGCGCACTGCTCGCTTTTTACTTTGGCGTCCCCGAGAGGACTGAGAGGGTCAGCCCACTGACAGTGTCCCATTCCAGGCATCATGACTGACATCGCACACCTTGCCTGGGTCTGATCGTCGCTGGCGTAACCCGCATCGGGACTGCTCATCTCTGTCCAGCAGGAGATTTCGGAAAGCCAAGCCAAGCCTACGTCTCTGCACAGCACAGCTATAACTAAACACGTGTTCGACGCAAGTATCAATGGGACTTTTTCTCGTTCTCAAAGTGGAATGAGACAAACCGAGTCACATCCATTAGCACTTGTGTGAGCTTGGGAACAGAGAGGTACCAGAAGGACTACTCACCGCTGCGTCTCGTTGCTGGTGCACTATAAACTCACAGGCAGCCAATCAGAGGGCAGGGGGAGTTCCCACCACTGCAAAGGTGTAAAAAAGTTCACAGTATCCCGCCTTCGACCCTTGTTTGGCGCGACGAGACCCTCTGAAGACACATGCTGTGATATGTAAGTGATATTTTGCTCACCCACAGTCTTTGAAGAGCACATTAAACAAATAAAATAGAAAAAAAACGTGAAATGCATAAAGTTATTCACATTTGATTTTGCTGTGCCAGTTTTTAGCCGTGGACTTTTTTTCCTCTATACACTTCAGTACAAATATGGCGGTGTATTTTCTTCAGATCGCTGTTTTGCAGTGATTCCCACTGTGTGTATTGGGCTTTAACTTGAATCAGCTTTACGTTTAAGGTTAATGGGTAGCTCATTCACAGCCTTTACGCACGCTCGTCTTCAACACGCTGGAAACTACCTTTGATTTCAGCCTTTAATGACTCTTGTGGACAATAAGATGTTAATTGAGGATTGACCTACCTTAAGGTGAAATCAACAAGATGGGTGAAAGTTTAAATGAACACACACGCCACTGATACCACAAGCCACTGATACTGATGAACCTTGGTTTCTTCATGGGCAAAAGCCACAGACGAGTGTATATTTGATCAAACTGAAAAACAGATAGGGATCAGTTAGAAATGAACAGCACATTCATAAAGACCACTGTGGGAATCTGCAGTGAAAATAAATCATTATGAAACAGACATAGTAAAGTCCAACGCTGTAATTATTATCATAATATAATATCATAAATTATCAAAAAATTATATGAGACATCTCACTCTAAATGAAAGAACTTTATTTTTGACAGCATTGACAAAATAATCTCAACGCCAACTTTTAAAAAGTGTGTTTTAATTTGAATTATTTTCCTCATTTTGCTGGTTGTCTTTTAAAAACCAATACTAGACCAGGACAAAACCTGATGAAACCACGTAAGTTCAAGGCTTACGCATTAAACTTAAACCAGACTTAGTCCACTGACATGACTCAACATTTCAAAGTGACA